>VWZD01010828.1:443961-498947 GCA_013396695.1 Sakesphorus luctuosus
CCCCCCCGCGGGCCCCCCCTTTTTTTCCCCCCCCCGGGCCCCGCCATTTTTTCCCCCCTCAGGGCCCCTCCATCTCCTGTCACAGCCTCCATGACCGCCCATTTTCCCCTCGACAGCCCCTTCACAGTCCCCATTTTCCCCTTCACAGTCCCCATTTTCCCCTTCACAGTCCCCATTTTCCCCTTCACAGTGCCACAGAGACCTGGACCCCCCAGCCCTAGTGCAGGTACTTGCCATAGAGACTGAAAATGCTGAACTGAGAGGAGGAAAATGTTTTGAATTCGGAGATTTCCAGTCACTTGTGCCATAGAGGGAGAAAACTTTTCTCGGACTGAATGGGACCTACATAAATAATTCGTGCCTTTGTTTGTGGTTAACTGTCAGCAGCCGTCAGGGTCAAAGACTAGGGAAAACTTCCTGAAGGCACAGTACAAACCTGTGTTGTAAGTCATATTTGCTGCATTTTAGTTTTATGTCATCATAGAAACTATATAAACAGCCAAGTTCATAAATCAGAGCAATTGCAAGAGGGGAAGATATTTAGTCTAATAACCTCATGCTATTTGTTTGGATGGGGAGGAACTATTAGGCAGACTTTTTGTTTTTCTTAGGACTAATTAAATATTTCCCTGAAAGGTTTCTGGCTAAACTGCCTATTAACCACATTTGTAAGTCCTATTTCACACATTATTAGGCTCAGAATTTCAGTGGCCTGAACGAGAGGAGCTGAAATTATTAAATTAAGGGATGGTATTAGAAGAGAGCTGTGCAACAGGTCCAGAGTAACTCTGCCCAGATGTGTCCTGCAGGCTTTCATTCTTTACAAAGAAATAAAGAAGGCCAAAGGGCAGACAAATACGACTGCAATGCTGGAATCTCAGCTGGACTATAACTGCAAACAAACCCAATTTTTTTATTCTGTTTTCAGTTACTTGAGCAATCTGTACAATATTCCAACCCACCAGAAAATTAATGCTGGTTTGCCAGTTATTCACCCTAAAGAAAGGACCCAAATCCCTTCATGTTTCTACTGCTGCTTTACAGGCACTGATCTGTTAACTGGGATTTCATGGGTATAAATGACTGGAAAATTAACTCAAAATGGTGCATTTTCTATTCTTGTTTTGCTGTGTCTGATGGGATTTCCCAAGGAGTGGGTAAATTGCGTGGAGATTGTCAAATGTAGTCATTAAAAAGGTTTAAAAATCAGTTTCACCTGGCAAGTTGATAGAGACTGGTGACTGTGTATGGAGTTTGCTCCAGGTTTGTGGAGCCTGGGGCTAAAACCACACGTAGGTTACTTGGTCTTAGTTTAGTGTTTATGTTAGTCCAGGGTATAATTTTTTGTGGTGCTGCTGGGAGGCATCTGGGAGTGTCTGGTGGCCTTTCCTTGGGAACACTGCTCAGAATCTGCTCCTCTGAGGGAAGGGCCTTCCAATTTGCTTCTACTTCAGCCCTAGTGCTTCAAATAATGTCAGAAAAGAAAGGCAGATCCCGAACACCTTAATTAAAGCCATTATTATTAACACATTTCTCTCTATTTTAAAAGTTCCAACAAGTGCTTCTCTGGGGTTTTTTTGCAAAGTATTTATTTACACGAAGAATCGCCTTTATCTGTTTGGGAGACAGGTTTGGTTTGCGCATATAAACTGCTGTGCACAGGAACATTCACTGCTGATTAGAGGGGTTTGCAAAGCAAAGCACTTGTACAAACAGATTTCTCCCCTTTGCCTTCTGGCTTCTCTTCCCAGCTTGGGTTTTCCAGGTGCAGAATGGTCTTCACTCAGAAAAAAGACCATCTGTGTTTTGTCGGTGCTCAGAGGAATAAAACTTTGCAAATGGGAGCTGAGTTCAGTCCCGCTCCTTTCCTGCCTTGGTGCTGGAGCTGGTGTTGTGGCTGTGCCAGACGAGTTGGCAGAAGCTGCTGGGCCTTGCACAATCCTGCTGGGCTGTGGCTGGAGCAGCTCCCCACTCCTTTCATCCTGTAGGAGTGTTTGCTTTGTGTATGAATGTCAGTCTGTCAGAGAAACTGCAGTTATCCTGCAGACAGTGACAATAAACATTGCATTGCTCCCAGTCCAAGATTCCACTTCCCAGCCTCTGCTGTTGTTGTGCCTCAAAGCAATGCTGGGGGATGGAGAGAAATACTGCAGAAAAGAGAGTTTTCTGAACACCTTTGCTGATGTCACCACAGTGGGTGCTGTGACCCTCCCTGGGGTGGTTTTGATCACACTGTGCAAGTGCAGGTCTCTGAATATGATTCTTGTGGGTCCCTTCCAATTCAGAATATTCTGTGATTCATATATATATTTATGTGTGTCTGTCTCCTCCCTGGCCATGGAGCTCACAGCAACCAAAAGAGGTTTCCCTCAAAATGTCCCTGCAGCCATTTGCTGGCAGGGGAGTGAATTATGACACCTTAGTAATGCCATCTGGGAGACTTTGGTGTTGGGCCAGCTCACTGCTAGAGCAAGAGAGACAGTTTCTGTGCTTTGGCAGGGTCTAATTATTTGCTTTGGGAGTGGAAGAGCTGCTGTTTGTGGGCTGTAAGCCTGGCCCGTTTCTCTGACCCCCCATCCTGAGCAGGAGCCCCTCTGAAGGCTGAGGAGCACCAGGAATGGTGCAGGAAGCAAGGAGGGCCCTGCCTGGGGATCTCTGATCCAGCAGGACTGCACGTGGCAGGTGCTAAAGTGCCTCAGCAACTGATATGCTTTTAAATAAATGAATGTTTTCATTTTAAAGAATGCTCATTCTTACCTGGTGGTTTGTGCAATATATCAATTGTTTGCATAAATAGATTTTTACTTGCTCAAAGACTTGCTATGAATTCTATCCTGGCTGGGCTTAATAACTTATTTTGAGTCCAGAATAAAGAGGAAAGTCCAACCTTTAACCAAAGCACAAAGGAATCCTGTGGATGTGGAACATTTTTTTTCCTCTGCAATGAATGTACCATATTTTTCTCCATTACTAGTTTTTGGCTGTGGAAGTGAAAATATAGAGGCTGGTGACCCAAGGCCATAGGAATGAGGGAATATGAGTACATAAACCCATTTGTACTAAAATACTTCATTGTCCAGAAGATAAGTGTGTTAGTAGTGCTAGGAGAATGATGATTTGCTATGAACCCTCATGGCCTATCCCAAGCAGGGACTGAGGGCTCAGTGGATCCTCTCAACCATCCTGGTGTAGGAAGAATTGAGGTTTTGTGTTTCACTCTGAACTCAGTGGATCAAGAAAGAGAAGCCAAAAAGCAGAATTGATGATTAATTTGCTGAGTGTGCACATTGGTAGTCTGCAAATCTGCACGGCTTAGCCCACTTCAGAGTTGTGTGGTCTCTAAAGAGTAATGGCACAGGCCTGCTTGCTGCAGAGGAGCTGGCATGTTTTAAAAAAAAATCTGTGTTTGAAGAATTTGAAATAGTCCCTGCTTGGGGCCCACAGAAAATTTAAGTTTCCATGTCTGTGCTCTCAGTTTCTCTTAGTCGTCGTCATCGTGCTTGACCATAAAGTGAGTATTCCTGAATGTGTTACAGGCTTTTAAAAGTGAGTTTGATATTGTTGTAAGGCAAGAAATAACTCTCTGGCAGGTTTTCCTGCAGCCAGTCTTGCGTGGCCATTTAGAGCTGATGATGCAGCCACAGGTTGTTAAACAATTTTAAGCAGGCCCATTGCTAGACCTTGTAAAACCAACGTTTAATGAAGCGAAACGCAGATCAATGGGAAATTTTGTGCAGTGGCTCAGCTGTATTGATTACAAGGTTCAAAGAGTTTCAGTGTGGACCTATTAAACATCTATAATGTTTGGGTTTGGAACCGTGCTTGGCAAATGCTAACGAGGCTGAAAATAATTCCTGCTTTCCAGTCATGTGCTACTTTTCAGTCAGCAGGGAGTGGCTGTTGACACGGGCTGTGCTGCTGGGTCAGTGTGACTGGGCTGCACAGGAAAGCGTTTCTGTGCTGGTGCAGTGGCAAAGGCAGCACTGCAGCCCGTGTGGCTGCTGAGGATCAGGTGTCAGAGCTCCCCCTCGACCCCTGCATTGGTGCCCAAGGTGATTTTGGCTGTTCCACGTGAAGGTGCACTTGTAAAAGGGCTAAACTTGGTATGAGTGTGTGACAGCCCCTGAGCAGTGCCCTGTGCTTGTGGCACATTGTGCAGACCCGGGGCCAGGGCCTGCTGGGGGCCGTGCCTGCCCCAGTGCCTGTGTGTGTGGCAGAGCCGCTGAGCGTAGTTTAGCTCTGCTTGGCTCTGGCTCGCTAAGAGGCGGATCCTGGCTCCAGCCCCGGCCCTGCTGAGAGAGAGCTCTGTAATTTGTACCCACTCAAGGGTGCCGGCGGCGCTTCCCCTGCTCACAGAGCCATCCTGAGCTCTGCACTCTCAGCCCCGCCATGCCCCTCCTGCCCAGCGGCGGGCCGGGAATGGGAAGATGTACGATCGGGCAGTGCTGCAAAAATAAAATCAATACAGATCAACCGAAGGGTTTTAATCTTGCCTTGTAATAACTCCTTATCTCTCCGTCCCCCATATCCATTACAAATGTGGTGTCATTGAGCACTGCTCGCTTGCAAATCACCGCGTCCCGATGCAGTGTAGTGGGTATAAATACATACACACACTCCAGAATTGCACCCCTTGCTGTGAGAATGGAGGGGGGAGTGTGCGTGGAAACAAACCCAGGCAGCTTTTTTGGCAAGTATAGCAGGAATTTCCTTGGGGAAGTAAGAGTGTGGGTGCTGTGTGGGAGCCTGGCAGTTCCTGCTCCTGGTGACTGGTCCAGTGACAGTCACACCTGGGCAGGAAGGGTTCCTCTTGTGTAAAACAGCAGCTCCCTCTCCTGCATATATTCTGACAACAGCAATTAGAAGCACAGCAGCACACCAGGGAACTGCTAAATATAGCATGGCCTGAAGGGATAAGCTTATGTTGCCCGGATTTTTTGTGTTGTGATTCCCCATCCTTACCCCCTTTATGGATGATGCAGGAGAATTTAAAGGTCAGGTGGGCAAACTAGCTCAGGAGGAGGAAGAGGAATCCCTACCTCTGTCACTGTGGCATAAAGAGTAGAGTAAGGAAAGTAGGTAGGGAAATAAAGGACTGTTAATTCAAAATGAGTTTTTGCTAGTCTGTGGTAGATAAAGTTCCTGTCAATTCTGGGATATGGAGGAGGAGGAAGAAATGCTGAACTGAAAGTGTGGTGGCCTGAGCACCCCCCGATGTTGGCCCTGCACTGGGAGCCCGGAGCAGAAGGCTGGGGCTGGGCCCACAGTGCTGTCAGATATCACAGCTCCTGTGCTGGAAATCCTTCCTTTAGGAAATTCTTTCATTTTAGGAAGTACAGAGAGAGGGAGAGCTTTAATTCTTCAGTGTCTTAATTCAGGAGGAGTTGTCACTGCTGCAATAACTCACATTTTGCTTGTGCATAATACATTATTTATTTTAGGGAGGCTGAATGAAAGAGCTCCCTTGCTCTCTGTGGTGCACAGCAGTCTGGGGACACTTTGGTGCTTAGTTTAGCAGCTTACGCTTCTAAAGACTTGATGTCTTGTTTGTATTGCCTGAATAGATATCTCCTATTTCCGGGAGCTGTTGCTGCTGTTGGGCTTTTATGACAGTCTTTATACACAGTTTTGGTTTTAGCATGGGAGAGGTCACAGCGTTTTGCCGACTCAGAATACCTGACACTGACAAGAGGAAGCAAATTTCATTAAACAAAAAAAGGGGTCAGCACTGTACAGGCTGATTATTTATAAATAGTGCCTCCAGTCAATACCTGATGGTTTATTGGACTTAATGAAACTCCTGGTAGCCAAATGTGTATTTTAAGCAGGCGTTTGACCTTGGGCATCTCTCCTTCTGGGGGAGGCTGTCTGCTGCATCAGTGCTTCAGAATCAATAACCTCCAGCACTGTCCTGTGGAGATCTCTTGTTTTTAAGGGTGATATTGCAAAATGTGGCAATATTCTGCTGATGAATGACTTGAGACTCATATCCCTGAGGGGAAGGGTGGGCAGGGTTATGTGGTGACTCTAAAAATGCACTGATAATGAATGAGGAAAAAAACTGCTGGAGATGTTATTTTATCCAGTTAGTTCTTGGAACTGCTGCCCTTGCATCAATCTTTACCAACACCATCCGTGGGTGCCTGAGTGAAACCTGTTTGTTGTTTCTCCCAAATGTCCTGAGGGTTAGGGCTGTGAAATCCACAGTCTGTTATTCTGCTGCTTTTAATCATGGTAGCAGTGACATCCCTGTGTGCAGAAATTATTCTTGTCTTGTACACAAAATCGAGGTTGTAGCCCAAAACTCAGCACTGAAGCGTCACTTTAAGGGCTGGCTGCACATCTTATGGTGTTGCCTATAGATAGAGCGAGAGGGAACAGTATAAACTTAATATAAATTAGTTTGACAAATCTACCTATGCCAAATACAACTTGCATTGTAAAGTGTGTAGCCTTTCACAAAGATAATGCTGTTACTTCCTCGTAAGCATTCCTATCATGATTCCTATCATGGCTCCCAGTCTCTGTCTGTGTAAATGCTCCTGTGTCTTTCCCTTGGCACAGACTGGCTGTAAGAGAGGCAATAAATGCAAGTGTACAAATATATATGTAATTGCAAATTTCCAAAATAACTTTTTTAATAACATCTTTTAAATGCTTTATGTACTGAAGGGCTCAGCAGGGTCTCTTCATAATGTACAGTGTGATTAATTCCAATGAGAAAAAACAGTCATGCAGACAGGCTTTGCAGCTAATGAGCAGGATGCATAAAATATGCTCTGCCTCACCAAGGTGTTATTGTCATCTGACATTTTTGGAAACTCCCATGGAATTTATTTTACATGAGCTTGTGATAGTGCTAATGGAGTCAGTGAGTTATGGCCTCTTTGTCTTGAGACTTGGACTAATCCTCTGTGGAGGTTTTTGGAAGTTTCTTTTTGCACAATTCTGAGTTGGGCACATTGTTGAGAAAATTGCAGGTAGAAAAGGTTGTCCCAGCAGCACAGGCAGTAGAGACACATCACTGCAAGTCCCACTTTTTGCACCAATAAGTCGTAGAAGTTTGTTTCTTGTTTTGAATCCTGGGCCTTGACAAAGGGATCTGGTTGCCTAACCTGAAAGAACCTCATTGGAACCCTTCTGGATGGTGAGTGAGAGGGACTTTGGGATGATCAGGAGCTGCATTTTGCTAGAGGCAGTGGGTGTCTCCAAAAAGACACATCCCAGAACACCTTGTTTGTGGAATGCTGGATGCTTTGGTCTTTCAAAGCAAAATCGTTGTGAATGGAGTCAAGCCTCCTTAGCATGTGCTTTAAGTAATCTCTTACTTAAAAAGAGCTCATTGTTGGTAAATATGGTTCTAGTCCCACCAGAGTGTTTCCCAGGGCTTGGGTGTGTAATCAGAACCTGCATCCCTTCATCCATATCAGGCATTTGATATGAATAAGTGTATTATTCTGTGTTGGAATAACAGACTTCAAGCTTTGCTTAGAATATGTAAAAACCCAACTCCCTCCCCAGCCTGAAGAATAAATGTTGCTGGGAGAATATCCTGAGGGGAAGTGCCCTCAGCAAAGCCTGGTATGTGGTTTTCTTCACTGAGCTTTGCTGTGAGTCTGTCCTGGGCCATGTGCAGGGCACCTCCTGGTACTCCCTCCCTGGAACTCCACTGAACTCATTTAGCAGGGAGCCCTTCATTTCCCTTGCTCAATCAACAAGCCTTTCTAGTGCTTTAGCTTTTGAAATCATCCTTTTACAGAGAGGATCTGCTCCCCTGAAAGAAAACAGGCACGAGAAAATAGAAGAGGAGTTGCTAAAGAGATAAATGACAGAGTCAGCCTTAAACCTTGCACTTGCAATTTATTTGAAGAAAATGTTCAGTGAGTGCAAAGACAGGACATCTGTTTCATGCTATTCCCACAGCAACCTGCTTATTCAGCTGCAGACGTGCCCACCTGCTCTCTAATGAGCTCGGATCTCCCCACGTTCCCTGGGCCCTGCTTTGAACCTGAGCAGAGCTGTCTGAAGCAGGGGGGCACTGCCGAAAATCTAGTGTAGAGTGACCCCTCTGCATTTGTGCTCTTGGAGCCTCTGCCTCCCACACCACTGGAGTTGTGATGGCTAAATTAGGCTTTACAGTACGTGGTCTCAATGTGGGATGTTGGATGTGCAACTAGAGCAGTTTGGGGGCTGGTGAGGAGTTGGGCTCTGGCCTGGAAGAGGGAGTATTTCAGTGTGATCCTTTTCTAACACCTTGCTGGTGTTTGACATTTACAATTGACTGCTTGCTCAAACTAAAGGATAGCAGAAAGCAACTGATTTTTTTTTTCCTCCCTGTGCTTTAATTTTACAAAGTAAATATCACAAAGAACTGCTTTGCAGGTGCTTTTTAGCACAGTGAGCACAACGCTTGGGGAATGCAGCTGAGATCCTTGGCCAAGGCTGCAGAGTCACTGTTTCAAAATTCCTATGACTTTGGTAGAAACTCTGGACCGAGTACTCACAGGCTGCAGAGGTGCCCTCAGCAGTGGGGAAAGTGCTCCAAAATGGTGCAGTCATTGCTCAGGAAACCTTGTTAGTCTGTGTGGAGGGAGGGAGGGAGGGAGGGAACACCCCTGGAACTTCTCAGAAGTGGCGGATCCTGGTGTGGTGCCCGTGTTCCTTGGGAGCCTGGGGATTGAAAACTGTGTTCAGTTGTACCTGAACATTCTGACCTGACTTCTCTTGGCCTGTACAGAGCACAGTAAATGGGGCAGCAGGCAAGACAAAGAATGTTTTTGTAGACTCCCAGGGAAAGATTCCTTCTTGGGCACAAACAACCCAGAGAGCCTTTCTGAGGGTCCTTCCTTACACCAGGCTGTTTTTTGCTCTCTGTACAGCCATTGGCAGGTGTAGATCTCATTCAAGAAGGACCTTTGGTGTTTTTCCTATGCTAAATGCTGCCATTAATTCATCCTTTACTTTGAGGGATGCCTTTTGCCTTGTACCAGCCACTTTTTCCTGGGCTAGTCTTGGCAGGAGAGGATGTGAGTCTGGTGGGTTCCCAGGAAGGCTCAGTGCAGGCTCCAACGAAGGAAAAGGAGTGAAAAAGTGCCTTGTGTTGGCACCTCCCAGTAAATATTCTCAAGTAACTGGAAGAACATGATAAACTTAGTGTGGCACACAGCCAGTGTGCTGTCATGTGCACAGTCAGGGTGGTGTGAGGGTGAGCTATGTAGGAGCTGGGAGATGGGATAGCTGTAGATGTATCCAGCAGCCCTGTGGTGGTGTCCTCACAGGCCAAAGAGAGGATCTCTGGAATAGTGAAAATGGCTTCTCAGTGTCATCTGAAAGATTGTTATCTGTGAAGGAGACAGGTTTACTTTCCTGATGAAATAATCTCCCTGGCTTTGTCATCCTGAGCAGACACTTCTATTCTGTTTGGTATTTCATTTCCTTTGCCACTAACTTTTCAGAGGATTAGGGTAAATATCAACAGTGCTTTTTGGTGCCAGCAGAATCCTGGATGTGAGACTGGGATGTGCTGTGGTGGTGGCCAACAATCCTGAGTGATGACTGGAGGCACTGGGGCTGTTTGGCAGCTGTGCTTGTGCTTCTGCCCCCTGCCAGGAGCTCTGTGTCACACCAGTGTCCTCTGCCACGTGCCAAAAGCAAGTGGCAGCGAGACCATGAGCCAGAGCATCCTCTCTGATGTGAAATCACACAGCTCTGGCAGAGCACAGATAATTATCCAAAAGCTCCTACATCAGTGCTGGATTGAAGGAGTCTGTGGGATTCTCAGTAACAGGCAATTTTGTGTCTGCATGTTGGACCTGACCAGCTGAAACTCAGCAGCAGTGGCTTTGTGAGGGATGTGTGAACATGGGATCTGCAGGAAGCAACCAGATATTGCAGCTAATGAAAGGGGATCTGCAAATAGGTGTTTCAGTGCCATCCGCTGTGAGAATCCTCTTTACTGTAACAGGAGAAGTCAGATCTCTCTGCTGCTGTCTCCCAGGAGCAGCAGGTCCAGAGGAGAGCTGAGACTTTCCCTGTTGGAATGAGCAGTAGCAAAGTGACACTTTCTGCATAGGCCAAAAAGATTGGCAATGGTTTGTTTGCAGCATTTCCATTTGTAAAAAAAAAAATCTCATGGCAATTAGTTTTATTGGGTTTGGCCAAATGCCAGGTAAAAAGCTGGATGCTGAGGTGGAGAATGCACAGTATTGGCATGGTCCAGCCATGCTCCACTTCCAAAGCTTCTGGTGTCTTTAGTGGCTTGTATTGCACAGCTATTGCATGCCCTGAGTGATGGAGAGGGCACAGGCAATAGCTGAGTGTCTTTGGCAATGCCCAGTATTAAAAGTTATGGTATTTAAGTTGTTGTATCTGTAGAATTAAGTATAATGGATTTTTCATGTTATTGGCAGTTAGGCTTGTTGAGGCAGAAGAATAAATGAGAACATGGAATTACAGCAGGCTGTAAACTCAGTTTAGCACCAACTGTATATAATTATACTTAAGAAACGACAATAAACCCATGGCATGATAGAAGAAACTTGAATCCTGGCTGGAAGAATGCCTTTGCCATTTGTAGCCAATTTCCCATGCTTAGTAACTTAGTTATACATTGATTTCTGTAAACTGTGGCTCACAAGATGCATTTAGCTGATTGAATGGAGGAAAGAGGGATAGTGGCCAAAGGGTTGTTGGCCCACAGAGGGCAGTCAGGGCTCTGTTCTCACACAGGCATTGCTGGGAGGGGCTGGGAACTCTTTTCTGGGACCAGGGAAAAAGGGAGGATGTTCTAATCTGCACCGCATCCAAACTCACCTCGTTCTTTGCAGAAAAGGCCAAAGCACAAACACTTGTCTTGACCTTAGGGATGGCCTTGCAGGCTGGGACTGAGATGTGCTCCAAGAGGAGATGGATATGGAGCAAATGTCACTGCTGTGTGTGTTGCACCTCTCCCAGGAATGAGCAGGCATTTTCCAGACTTATTATTCTAGTTTTTCTTCCAGTGACAAAAAAAATGTTATATATACACAGCAGACTGGAGCACTGATTAATAACAAACTATTAATTACAGAGATGCATATTAATGAGGTTTTTCCTTCCTACTGAATGACAGAATAGTTTATTCATTCCTAACTTAGAAATAATAAAAAGCAGATGTCCTAAAATAGGTTCAGTTACCAGTGAGGTGCTAATTGCACGGTGGCTTCCTAGGAATGCGTTCCTTGTGCTGCTCCCTGCCCTGGCCTGCAGAGCTGACATGAGCAGTGATTTGTGGCTGCAGGAGCTCACAGGCATCGCTGCAGGTTCCAGCACGTGTAATGGGGCAGTGCCCTGCCCCTCACAGCCAAAATCCATCACACACAGACCCCGTGTGGGAGGGGCAAAACAGCAGTTTGTGCTTGTTTAACCACAGGACGTGCTGTAAAGTAAATTTGTGTCCCCACTTAACTTCTGTCCCGTTTAAAACAATTGATGAACTCTGTTGATGCCATTCCTTATCTCTACCAGTCAATATATTTGTTCCATCTAAGTAACTCTGGAGGGACAAGACAGGCCTTGATACCTCAGCAGAGTGTTTGCAGGTACCAGTTTTGTTTAAGCACTGTGATAACTGACTGTAAGGGGCTGATTTTATTCCTGTAATATCCACGTTAATAACGATAACTTTAGAGAAACCCATTAAAAGTCTGCGATAGTAATTTAAAAGAAAGGTCAGATGCACCATTCCCTGTTCTGTTATGATCCAGTTAGTAACTTTTGATGGACACATTAACTGGTGCTGCCATCCCTGGGCATATTGGAATCAAAATTAGGCTCCTATTTCATTCTGAGTGTAGGGAACACCTGCAATGAAATGGGCTTTTAGCTGAAACAGGTGTTTCCAACAGAGGGAAGGTTTGCTGTTTAAACTGCATTCAGCCCATACTGTGGGTGTCTGCCAACAGACAGCAACCCATAATCTATATATAAATTAAACAAAACCCCCTTCCTGACAAGAATATTATTAAAGCTGCAAAGTCAGACACTTGGAGGTGAAGAAATGCCAGCATCAAAGTTTCCTGGGTGACCTCAGTTTGTCCTCTCCTTCCATCGTGCACATGCATAATGATGCAGCTTGTAATTATGCAGCCAGAAGTTACTACTTTCTTAATTCAATATCCAAAATTCCCTTGCTCCTGGGGCTGTGCAGTGCTGGGGCCTTGGCTCTGGACTGTTACTACCTAAAAAGGTGCTTTGTGGAACAACACCAGATTTGTGCCCAGAGAAAAATGTGTTGGGGTGTTGTCCTGTGGGTTCTGCTGTAACTTAAATACCCCATTGAAGTCAGACTTGCCACACTGTGGATGAGGGTGTGAGAATGGGGCCCCACACCTGTACAAGTGCCTTCAGAAATGAGCTGGAGCCTTTGAATGTAACACTGGAAGTAAAAATAAACTGGGAATCTTTCAGGAGTTTCCCCTGATGTTGTGTGGCTCTGAGTCTGTGAGCACACGTGTGTCTGGGGAGCCCTGGTGGGATTTTAGGCTCCTTTGAAAATAACAGTTGTGCTTTATGAGGTAATACATTTCTTGGGGGATTTAGGGCATGGTCCTGGTAAGAACAAGCAGCACAAGTTTCCTTGGTCTTCTGCTTCTGCACCTTAAACTTATGTCTGCATCCTTCTGGTTCTGGGTAGTTTTAAAGTTTTTTGCTGTGTGTTAAGTTTTGAATTTATGTATTGCTTACAGACAACAAAAGGGGAAAACCCCCCAGTTTTATTCAACATCTTTTTTTGATAGAGATGTTAGAGATGATAGATTAAGTTTAAATTTCTGGAACCAATGTGTACATTTACACATGAAAAGTTCAATTGTTTTCTTTTAAATAGGAGTTTCTGTTTAATGCCTGAGTTTACTCTTGCTTCAGAAGGCAAAGGAAATCCTGGTATAGAGCCCAAGACCAGGGAGTCACAACAGAAGTTAAACTGAAATTAGACATGAAAGCCTTTTTTTTCTTTTATTTTTTTTTTTAATCTTGTGTCTCTGGAGCCCTGGAGAGTGCTCCCTCTCCAGTGAAGGCATCATGAAAAGGAAATTCAACCTCATTGCAAAATGTTTTATTCCTCTGGGACAGCAAGTTTGAGCAGAAATATTTTTAAGAGTGTCAGTGTGTCTGTCTCTGATCAGACTATGCAAAGCCACCACTTCTAATCTGATTTGGGGGTTACTCTGCAGTTTTAAGCATTCGGCAACAGTTGGCCCAAATGTCAGCACAGACCCCATCAAACCCCTTGAGGACACAGGGAAGAACAGAACTTGTATACAAGTTTATTCCTTGAACTGTCCATGAGAACATACAATGAATTTAGCGAGTTTGGATCCTGCCATGACAAATTCTCAGCAATGGAGGCAAAATGTTGGGTTGTGCTGCATCACAGGGGGTTGCAGATCAAAGTGAGTGGCACTCCCCTCCCGGGGCAGACTCAGGGGCTGCTCTCCATGGAGGTTTTCCTCAGCTTTTAGTGGCTCTGTGTGAATTATCCTTCAGACAGATTCCTGTAAAGGAAATACCATTCCCAGAGGCAGGATCAACCTGCTAAAGGTTGTTCAAAGGAAAAATACCACTGGCTTTGTTTACAGAGACAAAACTTAGCCCATGAGCCCTGTAGCATCAGCCTGTTTTTATTCCTGTGATACCAGCTGGGAGCAGGGAGGGGCAGGTGGGATGGAAATGGCCTTGGGTTAGTGTTTAGGGAGAGCTGGGGGTTCAGTGTGTGTTCACCTCTATTCTCTTGGGCTGGGTTTGCTCACAGAGGGCTGTAAGTCTCTGTTTCAGATAGAAACTAGAATTGCATAGATCCAAAAAGTCAGGTGGAGCTTTGGTCCTCCAAACTCAAACGTTGTTAAACTCAGCAGAAAAGTGTTGCAAATGTGGTGTGAGTGAAAGGCACGTCAGACTCACGGTGTAAGGCCTGGGCTTGAGCCAGATGTCTCAAAGACAATATGCAAGTCACTTGCAGCTGAGGAACATCCTTATACCCTTGTAGGGGAGTTTATCACCTTCCCAGGCTCATAAACTTGTGGGTTTTTTTCCCAGCCTGAGCTGGTGACTGAAGCTCATGTGCCTGCAGAGCACCAGCTTGCTGGCATCTGGTTTGCCATTTGCAATTAAATCTGAATGGTTACATGTGCGTTCCCCAAAAGACAGGAAGCAGCAGTGAGCTTCCCAGTGACAGGAATGCACCTTCCCACTGTTTGACCTTTGCAGCATGGAAGGTTGTGTGCTGCACCAATCTGCAGGGCCCTGCCTCTTAATTGTGCACCCTAATCAGCCTCTGGTGTGCAACCTTGTGCAGTGACTGAGTTTTGTCCTCCTGCTGAGGGCACGGCGGGAGGTGACTCTGCAGGGAAAAGGCACGAAGGGAGACCAGGTACTGCCAAAATCCTCCTCTCGATGCTGTGAGGTTTGTTGGGGTTGTGTGAGTGGGACCTCAGCTTGTATTTTATAGTGTATTGATTGGTAAAGGAAGCATAAAATCCTGCAGGAACCCACATTCCCTCAGGCAGTTTCCATTACCCAAACTGAACCCAAAGGACTGGGGTCCAAAGAGCATTAATTCCCCCCTAAAGATGTGCATGACCTTGGATTCATTTGAAGGCAGGAGGAGCAGGTCCCACTCAGGGTGTCACAGGAGTTTGCAGGCTCAGAAAAGAAACCTGTGATATGCACAGGGATAAACTCCTGCAGGGGTCAAGCTGAGTGAGCCAGAGACTCCTTCATTGCATCAGCCAAGTGGAAGGAGCTGCAAAGTTATTCTGCTTTCCCAAAAAAGGAAGAGTGAAGGACCTGTGCTTCAGCTTTTGCTTTGCATTAGTAAAAATCTGTGTAGAAATGAGCACACTCAGAGCTGTGAGGAAACCTTTCGGCAGCAGTAAAAGTGGGCTGGGGATAGGATGGGGAGAGAGATGTGACTTTGCTTATTCCAGATGTCCATGGTCCAGGTGCTCCTCTGCATGGAGAGCTAAAAGTCCAGGGGCAGAAATGGCAGAGTAACCCCATCTCTGAACCAAAGTGCCATGTGCACAGAAATCAGTAGAAGTAGTCACACTGTGGCCATGAAATCGTGTTTTTAAAAGGCTGAACTGGGTAAGCTCAGACCTAGCATTGCCTCAGCCTCCTGAAGTAGGTGAGCCTGTGGTGAAGGACAGATCTTTGACTCCTGCCTGGAGTATTTGGCTTCCAGAATCCTTTCTGGAGCATCAGCCTTTCTCATCTAAAACCATCATCCCTGCTTTGGTGGAATCTCATGAGACGGAATCTGCATAAATGCCATTGCTGCAACCCTGATTGAAACGTACACTGTTGGATCTTAGGGCAGAAAGGAATGGTGGTGGTTTTCTCTTCAAGGCAACATTTCTTACATTCTTGACAGCTTTTGGAAAAAAGATGTTGTACATGGAGTTAAAATCTTTGATGGGGAAGTGAAAGAGTGGAATAAAAATGAATTATAGCTTAGTTGTTTCGATTTTTAAAGGTGAGGTCTTAAATTTCTAAAGTGGCCATCCAGCTGCTAAAAGGCATAACTTTTACAATTTATTACAGCACATTTTCTCCTTTATGTCCAATAAAACACTGTGGATGTTCTTGACCATACACCTCTGTCACAGCATGTGATAGACCCTGAGATGTGTTCCCTCAGGCCAGGGTGCCCAGGGCAGTGTTTGCTGTGGCTGTTTCACTGGGCTGTGGGATGGGCAGAGCTGGAAAATGAGCCTTAAACCTCAGTGGGTAGTGAGGCCAAACCAGCAAAGGGGTCCAGGGACGATGCAATCCGTGTTTTCCTGCATGGGCTGAGCCCAAACCAGCCCTGCCCTCCTGTGGGTGTGCTTGGAAGGAGGGCTGGGCTGCAAAGGAGGGGTTGTACCTTTTTTCCTGTGCTGTGGGGAAAATGCATCTTGATACTGTAGAGAGAGGGGACCTTTGAAACAAAAAGAAGACAAATGCAAAGAAATGTAAATAAAGCAGAGTTGTGTGGGGTTCTGTCGGGCTGGGAAGAGGAGGGGGAGCTGAAAAACCAGACTGAGGAGTCATTGCCCTTTCTGACACTCCAAAAACTGGGGTTTAAAACCAGGGACAATATTTCTGCTATATAGTGATGCTCAATTTCCTTACATAAAATACATACACAAAATATGTACATTTTATGTACACTAAACATTTACATTTATTATTCACACATTCTTGTGTTAAATATAAAATATAGAGTGAATACATAATATAGCCAATATAATAAGTCTATAACATTATTTTCTTACAGTAAAATGTTGACTATATTTGGTTCAATGCACTCCAGCTTATTAACATGAGTTTTAATTAAGCCTAGTGAAAATGTTGTCCCCTGTAACAGTTCAGTAGAGAAGCAGGACTGAATCCAGCAGTAATGCATACAATCTCTTCAGGGAAAAGGAAAAAAGAGATACATTAAATGCTTTGTGGTAGTGAAGATGAAGGAAAACATCTCAGAAGGTCTGATGTTGGGTTGAACAATGGCCAATGCATTGTTCTAAATACCAGTAAGGAGATCCTGTGTGTGTGGGGCTAACTGGGCAGGAGGCTGAATTATAATGCCTCGCTTCAAATACAGACATTTTCATCAGTATGGGGTGTTTCTAGAGGTTGTGTGGGATAAGGTAACTCAGTGACAGGGAGCAAAAAAGGATATTTCCCAAACTGGGATTATTTGCACTGGTATAAATTTGAATAGCTCTGCCAGGAAAATACAGTAGATGGCCCACATCTAAAGACCTTTGAGTGTAATGGGGGTTTTTCCATTGCTTTTTCTGGCTTTTTTTTCTTTGGAATTTGGCTGGGAAGCCTCACTAAAGCCATACAAAAGCAGGTCTTGGCCAACTGTTTATTTCCATTGCTGCTCAAGAAAACCGACGTGCCGTGGAGTATAACACAGTTCTGGAGCAGGTTTAGTTGGGTTAAATTGTATTTTCACTCCATCCCAGCCTGTGGATTTCTGCCACAGGGCTTATTTATTGCTCTTGTCTAGAAATCAAGGGTTGGACGGTCCTTTTCCTGTCAGACTGGCTGGGAACAGCCCTGCTCCTGGGTGGCTCAGGTTAGCAGGGAATTCAGACACCCCTCCCAAGTGCCTCCCTCCTTTACTTGCCAAAACAGCTCCACCTTGGCTTAAATGGGATAGTTGTGTAGGATGAATATGTATGGGAGGCACTGAGGAAAGCCTGGGGTGTGCTCATTTTTATTCACTGCCATCTCTGCAGGGTTGTAACACCCAGGCAAACGAGGTGGGATCACTTTTGCAAAACTCTGTGTTCCCACATTTTCTACAAATCCTTTTTCTGTATTAGGTCAGATCACAAATGCTGGGGGAAAAGTGATTTATTGGTAAAGCAGTGATTTTGCTGAGAAAAGTTCAACAAAAAAATGACAAAGCCTCTCTCCCATCTGTCTCCCAAGCAGTATGAGCTCTGTCTTGAGATATTGCTCATTGTTTTCATGCTTGGAGACAATAAAGAGCCTGTGACTCCTTCTCCTGAGAAGAGTAATAGATTTTCCTCTCTTGGGCTGGGCATGGTATTTGAAACGCTGTTGGAGTGCTTGCCTTCACTTATCTTCTGTGTCTTATCTCTTGAGCCTGCCAGGAAGTCACTGGAAGGGCTGTTTTGTGTTGTGAAGGGATTTTTTTTCCTCCCTTTCTGTGTTCTACGATGTCTTTATCATTTACATTCAGGGGAATAGCAGGGCTCTCTAAGAGCACAAGGCCACGTTGCCTGGGACTCTCAGCTCTGCACACATTGGGCACTCTTTGATTTGTAGGTAGTGAGTTTTAAATCTATTCAAAGGCATTTCTTTTGCAGTAGTGCAGGATAGCCCTCACCATGAAACCCAACTCCTGTGCAACGTTTTGTAGGAACATAAGCCAGGAATAAATGCACTTTACTGCTTGTGGGAAGGGCTCTATCCCAGCTATCCACGATGTGCTCTGACCAACTGCTGGAGGCAGCCTGGTGGGGAGTGTGGATGCACTGACACCCTGCCTAAGTTATCATGTCTTCGCTATTTCTGTGGTCTGAGAGGTTCTGGGTAATTGTCAGCTATAATTTTCCCAGTCAGTGATATGGTGGAGGGTTTGATGGTGTCTTGCTGAGGAAGGATCCGTGACTGTCCTCAACACAACTGCATTAACTTGCTTAAAAACAAAAAGCGTTCTCCCTTCTTGAGCAAGTTTCAGAGCTGGCACTTCCAAACTGCAGTAAAGAGTGTCCAGATGGACAGGAGAAGGACTGGGATAAAACCTGGCTCACAGCCTGGACTAACTGCACAGTGAGGACTTACCCAGAATGTCCCTCTCTGGCTCTTCTGACGCTCTCCTGTGCTCTCCCCTTGCAAAAATCCACATTGTCCCTCCTTGTCTTTGCTCCCCAGCTCTTTATTGCCTTGGTAATACTGGCAGGATCTCCTGCTCAAGCTGCAAGACAGGCAGCTGGTAATAACAGAGGCACAAAACCAGCACGGGGGATTTACTGGTTTGACTTGAGATTTGTCTGCAGGAAATCTCGTGCTGAGCCCCAGGGTGAGTGCAGGGAAGCATTGCTGCCTCTGACAGGCAGGAGCTGAAATCCCCACCAGCCCAGCTGCTGCCTGTGACAGGCAGGAGCTGAAAATCCCAACCAGCCCAGCTGCTGCCTGTGACAGAATAGAGCTGAAAATCCCAACCAGCCCAGCTGACCCCACAGCAGAGGGGCAGGAGCTCAGCCTAATCCCTCCAGTACCCATTTCAGTTCAGGCAGCAGGGTTTGGGTGCTCACTGTGGGTATTGCACTGGGAAGGGATTGCAGTAGGTGCTCTGGGAAAGGGCTCAGGAGCATCTTCCAGGGCCTTTCCAAACCACTGTGCTCCAGAGCTGTTCCTGAGCTTATTAGAAGAGAGCCCTGTTAATTCCAAGAGGCTGCTCTATGGCCACTCGGGAGATAAGGGAAGATTAAACAGAAGAGCAGAAGTACTTGAAGATGAATCCTTAATACCCTGATGAAAGGAGGCTGGATTAAGGGAGAGTTGCACCTTCCTCAGCTCCATTTCAGCACAGGGATAGCTGATCCCACCCCCAGCTTCCTCCAGCTGCCCCTGGAAATCGGCTCCAGGCTGGAGCACAGTTCCAGCCACTCTGGCCTTAAGCTAAAATCTTTTCTGGAGGTCTGCACTGTGAAAAACTTAAGAGTTGTGTAAGAGACTGAGAGGAATTTTGATTGAGACTCTCAGGATCTGATGAAAAGGATTGTTTAAAGGTTGGCATGAGTGTTTTTTTCTAGAGGAAGGTGTATCTCACAGAGCACTGAAAATTGCTGAGAGAGTGTGAACAACAGGCCTGATTCTTCTATTGCTCTTGAAAGACAAGGCCAGGCCTTGCTGAACTTGAGAGGCTCCTGGGGCTGGCAGGAAGGTGCCCCTGTGCTGGGGGCACTCCCTCTTTCCCTGGGCTGGGCTCCTGGCTTGGCCACAGGGGTTACACCTCTGGAAGGCAGGCTGGGAGGATGGCTGTAGTGGTGAGGGGCTTTGTAAGAAAACCAAGAGGATGGTTGTGGGTTATTTTTTCTTTTGGAAAGTCCTGATAGGAACAAGAAAAGAAATGTGCAGGCTGCTCTTGCCTCCTGCTGCAGCTGCCCCGGGGTGTATGAGCCAGTGTTGGGTGTCTTGGCTGTCCTGGAAGGCAGGAGATAATCAGTGTGTGAGGGAAGTGCACAGAAACTGCCCTTCTAAGAGTTTCCCATAAGTAAAACTAAATACTGAATAAGGCAGTGGCCTCTTCCCTTCCCCCTTTTCAAGGGTATTTGCTGTGTGTTAGGTAAGATGAGGATCAGATCCCATCTGGCTTGCAGTGCTGCAGCTGGTGAGTGCTCAGGTGTTTGATCTCGGGCTTTCCTGGCAGGTCTGGTGGAGCTCTTGCTGCCATCCTTGCAGCCCACCTGTTAAAGGTGCATCTGGGAAGAGATTAAAAAATGTTTTGGTGTGGCCCTTTTCAGCAAAATGATTTTGTGTTGCTGCTGGGAAGCCAATTTCCTTGGCAAAGCTTTTGGCAGGGCAGAGGAGCTGCAGCTTTTGAAGGACTAATCTTGATGTATTTATTGTTCTTTGTTGGAACTCAACCATTTTAGGGCAAGCAACATTTTGTGTTGGTTTTTTTTTTTCTCCTTGAGTTGGATTTTGTGTCATTCTCTGAGAGCTCTGAGGTGACAGGAACAGCCCCGATTCCCCTGCAGGTTCCCCGGGAGTGCCCAGGGAGGTTGGTTGGGGGTTGCAGCAGAGGGCACAGCCGGGGCCGGGCACAGACCCTGCGCTGCACCAGGAGCCGTCTGTGCTGCCCTTCTCGCTGGGGGTTTGCTGTCGGTGCTGCCCTTCTCGCTGGGGGTTTGCTGTCGGTGCTGCCCTTCTCGCTGGGGGTTTGCTGTCGGTGCTGCCCTTCTCGCTGGGGGTTTGCTGTCGGTGCTGCCCTTCTCGCTGGGGGTTTGCTGTCTGTGCTGCCTTTCTCCCTGGGGTGGTATCGTGACAACTGTTGCTGTCGGGGGGAATGTGGTGCAGGGAGATGGAGACACTGATCTCATTACAGTGACAGACTGTGAAAATAAACCTTCTCTTCTAAGAGCAGGCTTTGACAGTTGACTTTTTTTTAGCGTGTTCTCTAAGCTTGGGTTATTCTGCTTTATTTTGTTACTCTTCAAAGCAAAGGGTTGCGTGCATTAGACACATAGATATGCAAAATTAAGTGCATTAATGAAACAATAAATAATTCTGAGCCAAATACATGAAAAGAAAGGAACAATTACTAATTACATATGCAATCAGTTCTGCTGGTGAGGCAGTGATGAGCTTCCCACAGAACTCTCTGTGGAGATCTCTGTCTTTTTTTTGTAAGCAAAAAACTCTTGGAAATACTTTGGAGGGAAAAAGGTCACGACACTTTAGAGAGGCAAAAAAGTGAAACATCATACAGTGATTTTTATTTTTAGCTTTTCCCCACCCTCCTGCCAGCAAACACACAGAGCCATCAGCTTGGACAGCCATGAAATTCTCTACTGAGGTGTCAGGTGTGGGAAACTGCACCTTGATTTATGAAGATTATCTCTAGAGATAACTGAAAATAAAGAACATTTATTTGTATTCATACTTCATAATGAACCATAAACCACATCAAATCAAACATGGGTTCCCTGTCGAATAGTGTTAAATCCATGGTGACTTATAAATATTTTATTCCTTTCTTTGTATGCTGCTTAAGATGGAGAGCAAAGGAGATCTGTGTGTTATTGCACCAAATGGCTAAAGAACACTTGCACTAATGAACAGGCCATGGATGCTTTAAAAATTGGCCATGTTTATAGTAATGTGGGCATGAAATAGGTCTGTTTGCCTCAGTCCTTCCTGTTACCGTGGATGGGTTAAATGCCAGGCATGCTTTTGCCACCTGGAAGTTGTGTTTTTGTAGTGAAGGTGCCGTGGAAGGACTGGTTGGACTATCCCAAGGTGTTCTGTGCACTTGGAGGGGTGCACTGCAGGGAGCAGGGCCTTCCCCCCGGTTTCTGTGCACCCTCTGGCCCTGTTCTCTCCTATTTGTTCTGCCCTGACTCTTGCTGCCATCAGCAAGCTCCCAGGATTTAGGAAAGGAGGATGTCTCAAAGAACTCTACTTGCTGGCTCTGACCTGCATCCCAGTGGAGTTGGGGCTGTGAGGAGTGAAGGTGGGCTCTGCCAAGCTTTCCACATTTTGCCAATTTTTTCTCATAGTTCAGTTGGTTGTTTCTTAAGACTTGTTACAACACTTCACTTTTTAAGGCAAACCAGTGCCACAAGTCTTGTGTTTAAATGGGTGTGTGTGTGCTCAGGTAGGTAAAACCACTGCAACAGGAAAATGAGATTAGTTTGGGTTATTTGTCCATACCAAACCAAAAGCACATTTTGTATGTGGGTTGTAACCCAGGCAGTGTGGTGGGTTTGGGAGGTGGGGCTTGTTTGCACAAGGTGTGTGGCTCTGAAAGGGTGGTCTCCTCCCAGGCACTGCCAGAGGCACTTTGGAGGGCCCTGCTGGGGCTCAGGAGCTCCCACGTCACTGAGGTGGGTTCCTCGGTCCCACCTGGAGCGCTGAGGGGTGGGATTTGCAGTCGGGAAGGGAAGTATTAGAGCTCGTGTTAAGCCATGGAGAGCTAAGGAATAGTACACTTGATCATGTTTTCAGCCTGTAGCATCGCCAGTGCTGGGTTGTTCTTATCTGAGTGCTCCCAAACAAGAGTGTGAGCACACCCAGCTGGTGGCTGTTCCAGCTGAGGGCGTAGGAAATCAAAGGTGAAGTGCTGAGGTGAAATGACCTTCCCCCTTGGCTCTCTATGGATGAGTTACATTGAAGGCCAGATGCAAACTTAGATTTCACAGCTGGTTTTTAGAGTAGACTAAACCAAAATCTTGGATCCAAAGCTTGGCAGAGTTCAAAGCACTGTAAATTATGATAGTTTATTCTCCTTTCTGGCATAAATGAGGTACAGGCGAGTTCTCAGGCAGAGATCGGTGCACAGGGAAGAAGAAATCTCTGTAGACAGGCTGCTGTTCACTGGGATAGATATTTATTTGTTCCATTTCTAGATGAAAGACAGGAGGGTTTTCCTAATGAAATTGGCAACAGTAATTGTGATTAAAACAAAACCATTTAGGTTTGAAACAAAATCATTTGGAGCTTGACCACAGCTTGACAGTGTTAGTACTTGTTCCTTTTTACACTGCAGATGTCTTCCTGTGAAAACATTATGTGTTTAGCATTGACTTGCATTAAAAAGACATTAAGGCTGTAGGAAGATAAGAAATTACATTCATGAGCTCCCTGCAGCTTGTATGGAAGTGCTGGTGTGGAATGTCCCTAAACCAGACATGCCATCTCCAGTGTTGGCAGAGCTGTTGTCCTCCTTAAACTTCCCTTCCTGCAAAACTCAGGAGGGCTGCCTGGACCAAGGCAGAAATGTGGATATTTTCCGTGGAAAACCTTTGGCTCCACATTTTATTTGCTCTGCTGTTGAGGGTGCCCAATAAATCTTGCCTAGTTATTTTCACTGGAGGCAAGGATGCACCAGGGCGATGTGTTACAGCTTCCCCTGGTGCAACAAATATCTTCAATTTACTTTTTTACAAGCCTACTAATTTTTATGGATTTCCAGAACTGTTTATGAACTGAGGAACAGCTGGATGATGGAAAGGGATATAAACACCCCCAAGCACAGTAGCTGAAAAATATCTGCAGTGAACAAGGAGACAGAACAATGTATTTATACCTCAGAAGTGAGGGAGATCCTTCACAGCTGATCCTTCATTGGCTGCTGCTGGTTCAGCTCCAGGAGCAAAGATATTCCCTAAACATTCCCAAAATTCTCTTTATGTCGTGCTCGACCCCAGCTGGGACAGCAGACCCAGAGGCTGGAAACAAAGCCCACCTTCAGCAGGACATTCAGGGGCTCACCTTGCTCCATGCCTGTGGATTTTGACTATATTTTTGAGGAGTTTTTGAGGGGGTTTCTAACTTTGATTGGCATCTCTGGTCCCCTGAGTGCCCCAGAGAACTTCCCCCAGGCCAGCCCAGCTGCAACAGAGAGTGCAGCTCCCTGGGTAAGAGGCCTGTGCTGTCAACACAACACAACCTGAGGCCACATCCAAAGTTCTGTAGGTGACCAGGGGTGCACGTCGTCTCCTCTAGGCCAGATCTGAGGGGTTTGCCCCAAGACTTTGGAGCAACAAGGAGATGAATTGTGGTTTCTTTTTGCTCAAAGAGGCCCAAAGGTCTTGGAGGAAAATCAATTTACTTGACAGATTTGGCAAGCAGAGCTGTCTCAGCTGGTGGCTGGCCTCGCTCCAGGCTCTCCCCCAGCAGGGACAGGCAGGATAATTGAGCAGATATTGTTACAGAGAGGGGGATAACATATTCAGGAATGTCCAAGTGACTGAAGGGCTTAATGCATAAGCACCTGGGAGAAAAATCTGTTTGGTGCTTGCTTTTCCCACCTCTTGGGGAAAGGGATGTATTTGTCCTGTTCTGAGACAGGAATCAGTTCAAAGTCACTTTGAAAAGGGGCAATGGAAAGCAGTAGAATGGTCCACAAATGTTCAAACCTTATGATGTCCCTCAGAAGTGCACAAGATTTCCCCTCAGTCCGTGGATGTGCCAGGAGTGATTTGTTTAATAAACAGCCAGTTGAATTTTCCATTTTTCCTCAGCTTTTTTTCCTACTGCTTTAACTTTTTAACCTTCTTA
Organism: Sakesphorus luctuosus; assembly: GCA_013396695.1. Taxonomy (NCBI): domain Eukaryota; kingdom Metazoa; phylum Chordata; class Aves; order Passeriformes; family Thamnophilidae; genus Sakesphorus; species Sakesphorus luctuosus. The sequence continues at coordinate 468,250 of VWZD01010828.1, forward strand.
TCACCTCTAACTGACTGTGGTTTGGATGATCTTAAATGAAATTTCAACACCACTCTTTCCCAAGAAAAGCAGTGCTGTTACTTTGGCAGCCTTGAAGACATGCAGTTATTATTGCTGTGACACAGCAATGGAAGGGTATGACTTCACCTGAGCCCTTCTCCCTGTTTGCTTTTACTGCCACTGAAAGCCTTGTAGGATCCTCAGGTATGTGTAGGATGGAGGCTGCTTTAAGGTCCTAACCTTTCATCAGTGCATTCCATGGGGGTTTCATTCTCTGGTGCCTTTAAGCTGTGAGGGACCAAAATAAATGAGAACCCTGGAGTATCCAAAGGTTAACACAAGGATTAACCATTTTCCTCGGTAAGCACAGAAATGATAAAATCACTCAGAGAATATGGAAGGAAAATTGCAGAATGTAAATTGTGAGCCCTAAATGTCCATCTTCATTTGCAATCTACCTTTAGAGGGACCTTGGGGTTGCTTTGAAGTCTCCAACCCCCGGAAATTCCTGCAGTGAGGGGATTTCTGCTGCCCAGGCCAGCCCTGCACAGTGAGAGTGGCACAGGTATCCATGGCAGAGGTGCTGAGGAGCAGGACCTGGAGCTGCACATTTAAGCTTTGCTGTTTGTTTTTTTCAGAACATTTGAGGCAAACAAAGTCAGGATTGATTCAGCAGAGCCGAGTCTGCCTGAGGAAGAGAAGGGGATAACTGACCTGGTAGGATCTATTCCCACTCTCTTTCCTATGATACTGTTCCTGTTCTGATCCTCTGGGACCCAAAACTGTGCAGTGTTTTGCATCTCAAAGTCAGCCTGAGATGAGAGGAGGTCACTGAATGCAAAACAGGTTCAGCCCAGAGCATGAGATGGGTTTGCAGAAGTTGTTGAAGTATTTTATTTGGCATCATAACTTGGGCCTTTAATCGTAAGAAATGTACCTGAGAAAATTCATGGCATCTTTTTTTTTCCCACTTCTCTTCCCTGGTAAAGATGCCATCAGGACATATCAGAAAAGTGACTTCAGCCCTTTATCCTCATGTGTGTAACAGGAACAACATGACCTGTCCTTTACAGCCCCCCTTCCCTTCCCACTGGCAGCCACGTGTCCCCCTGTCCCTGTGTGACACGGAGGGGACAGCCCTGAGCTGCCACCCCTCCCTTCTCCCACAACCGTGCCAATTAACCAGACTCCTCTGTATTTATTATGGGAGGGTTAATTACACCCAGTGACGTTTGTGCTGACTGCGGGGAAAATCCTCCCTGCCCGAGAGGCAGCCCCTGCGCCTCAGGGTGCCAAACACAACTGTCACTGAAGAGAAGGTCTCCTGAAGGGTTGGGTGTAAAACTGGTTAATGGTAAATAACAGAAGCTGCAAAGTTGTGCTGGGAAAAGGGGCCAAAAAGGGAAATCAGATTTAATGTACTCTGGGCTTCTGCAGGAACAGGAATTGATAATGCAGAGTTGGTGAGAAGGTAGGAAAACTCAAGGGAAACAAATACCAACACATATTTCAGGAACAAAAAAGACAAAGGGCTTCAGAAAAATGTTCTTTCTTTTACTTTGTAGTTGTTCTGCTTATTGTTTGTCGTTGTTTGGGGGTTTGTTTGTGTATTTTTTTAAGAAACAATGCATTGCTTTTATCTCCTCTTCTCTCTCCCTTTTCATCTTCTTTCTTAAATGTCTCATTAGTTCCTGCTATGGAATTGTGCAGGATCAAATGCTGTCATCCTGTGCTGATGAATAACTACCTGCAAACGTTACATAATCCATCCCAGCCCCAAATCAGGTTAGAAACAGAGGCAGAAATAGAGCTTTGCACCTTTGAACTGCCAGTTCTGCAGCAAAACACAGCCCCTGGCATCGTGTTTTGGGGCTGGCATCGCTGCCAGGGCTTTGGCCAGCAGAGGAGGAAGACATTGCACCAAGTTTTGGGGCACAGAAATGAGGCAAAACTTGTGCCTAAATGTGCAGTTGCAGCCACCTTATCCTGCATCATTCAAAAGCCCTATACCAGTTTATTAACTCTGAATTGGGTGCACTTTTTTCGTGGTGACAAAGGGGGGAAATGTTGGGGTGTTTAGGCCTGCAGTTGGTTGGTTGGTTTGTTTGTTTTTCCAGCTGAAATTTATTAGAATAACACAATGACTAAGCTTTGCAAGGAGAGTGTGGTGTTTCTGGGCAGGCTTGTGCTGCCAGGGATCCTGGGCAGGCTCCTGCCCCTGCTCCAGTGCTGCTCCTGGAAAAAGGGGCTGCCTCTCTGATGGCCTTTATAATGGAATATATAATATAATATGTAGTAATATACCTTACAGTGGAATGTGAAGCTCCTTCTGAGCCCCATCACTCAGGATATTGCTCTGCTCTCGAGCTGCTCATGTTTAAATGATCTTGCCATGATGTCCGTAGATTTCCATGGCTCAGAAACAGCAAAGTGATGCCCCTTCCTGTCAGTCTGGCACCAAACTGGGCAGTTCAGTGTGAGAGGTTCCAAGATCAGACACAGTAACAAGGGTCAGTTTTGCCTCTCTCCACTCCCTCGGTTGTGTTTCCTGGCCAGCCCTGGGCCCACCAGGGACATGGGCACAGGTGTGTGGGGCCATGGCTGCAGCCACCAGGGACATGGGCACAGGTGTGTGGGGCCATGGCTGCAGCCACCAGGGACACACAGAATCCTGGAACAGCCACGGGCATCGTGGAATTCCAGCTCCTCCGTGGGACAGGCTGCATTTGCAGCAGTTCAGGCTGACTCTGAGCCTGTCCTGGGTGCTCCGTGCAGGAGCAGCCAAGGCAGGGAGTGCCTCTGAAGCAGCCCAGTGAGTGGGCACTCACCAACATGCAGCTCTGGAAATAATTGCTATTTCAGGGTTTCTGTCTCCTCCATGTTACAAGGAAGGCTGACAGGGCTGCAGCTTGATTTTTTCCTGGTTAGTCAAGAAACATCTGCTGGTTACACAGCACCCCTGGGGAATCCCTCAGACCCAGACAGGGGGGGCTCATTATTTTCCACTGGGCATGACCACTGCTCTGTGTTAGCACAATTTATTATTGCCATGTTTGCTGTCAGAAAAGAGTTTGTTTTGTCGTATTTTAAACCTCCTTGAAGCTTGTGCATAAACATTCACCTGTTCCTCCCTGGCAGGTAAATAAGAATTGAGCCTTTTGTATGCTGTGGGAATAAGATGGAAATGCTGCACTGAGGATGCAAGCAAAGAAAATAGGATTATTGACTGATCTCTTGAGAAATGTATGTGCATATCTCCTGGACCTCCTGTGCAATGAGGAAATCTGAGCAAATGCACGTCCCTGGATCTCTCCCCTCTGCTAATTTGATAATTTGTCTCCTAATGTCAGGGTGCCAGCAGCAAAATGGATTTGGAAGCAGAAGTACAAGTAGGGGCTGCAATGAATGAAAAGCTGTTGGAGAGGTGATGTCATCTGCAGAGAGAAATGTGGCAGAGTAAATGGGCATCTCCCAGAATGGGAGGCCAGCTGCAATTAGGGGGAAAATAAGGCAAGTGTTTCACACAGGAGTAATCCAGGGAAATCACAGCCACAACTTTTCTGCAGGCCAAGCACTAATTTAATCACAGGAGATAAAATTTGTCCTGTTTCACTGCAGGCCATGGAAGGATTCGTGGCTCATTTATGTCAGGGTTTGAGTGTCTGTGCACAGGTCACAGTGTGCTCTCCAGGGGCTCCTGCAGGCAGGGGGGGGCCTGAGGCTGCTTTGGGAAGGGGGCAGCTCCACTCTGGACCAGAGGCTGCTTTGGGAAAGGCCAAATATTTCAGTTTTCTTTCTGTGCAACAAAGCAAAGGGACTGGCTTTTCTCTTCCCTGTTTCTGTGTGTGTGGTGCCTTGGCCTCTCACACGAATCACGACAGAATTAGGTAACAAATATATATATGCACACACATATAGGTGTATTCTCATTAAATTAAGGACTAAGTAATTGCACTTTTTGACTTATTTGGCTTCCAAATGTATGTCCTGTATTGCTTTCAAATCTGAGGGAATCCTTTGGGTGTGAGCTTTGCCTGCAGCTCCTCTCCAGAGTGCAGGAGCCCTTCGGTTAGAGCTGCCTTCGCTGTGGGGTTATGATTTGGCTCCCCAGGGCCGGGAGGAGCTGAGGTGGCCCCAGGGCTCCTTGTCTTCCTTGTGGGCTCATCTCTCAGCCCTGCACTGCTGGATGTGACTTCTCAACACAATAACTTCCACTTTTGGGAATTTTGATATAAGAACATCTCTCCTTATGACTCAAGTGCCTGTCTCCTAAAGATTGTGTCAAAACCTAATTAAGAATAATTACCCTATCAGATGTCTGCATCATTCACTCCTGTAATTGGTTTGCAGGGCTCAAGGATTTCTGATGAAAGACATGTCAAATGGTGTAGGTTTTGATCCTTGCCTTCAGAATCTTGGCTGGGATGTTTCGAGTGCTTGAATTGCTGCCGAGCCCGCGGCTCTTTTTTGCCTGAGCTCAGCGGGGCGGGCTCTGCCTCAGCGCGATGTTGGTTCAAGTTTTGCTCTGAGCAGGTTTGCAGGAGAACAGCTGAGGGCAGAGCGTGGCCCCGAAAGCTGCTGGAAGCGGGAACATTCGCAGGTGCTGTGGTTGTGTAAGCACAGGGGGCAGAGAGGACGGGAATCGCGAGAACAACTCTCTTCCCTGCCTTGTTGAAACAAACAGCTTTTCTATCTTTTCTTCTAGGACAAAGCCATTACTTTTTATATAACAAGTCGGGCTGTTTTGTTGTTTTAATGGGTTTACAAATTGGGGTTGTTATGAGCAGTGACTCCACCATTGTCATGTTAAATGGCAGGAAATTGGCCGCTGTGTTGCAGCCACCTCTTATTATAAGTACCTTTCGCCTCCTGTTGTAAAAGGCTGGGTTTGAAAACGCCTGAACAAGGACATCATAGAGAATCTTCCTTCAGTTCAGTTTAAAAGCTAAATTAGAGCAATTGATCATTTCATTGTGGTGCTCAGAGACTCCCAGCGGAAAATTCTGAAACATCTGTAAGAGCCAGACTTGCAGAATAACAATAAGTTATTCAGAGCTGTTTGGAAACTTATTTTTCAGCTCACTGGCAGCTATGAATGTCATCATAATAACTGCAAACATTTTCAAAAATACCTTCAAGCCAAACTAAAATGGAAGGTCTCGTTTGGATTGTGAGAACATTCTGTTAGAAACAAAAAGAAAGGAGGGATTTCAGAAAGCTGGAGAGGGCGTGGAATGATAGGAAAGGGGGAATGAATGGCTGTAAGGAAACGGTGTCATTTGTGAAGGGAGGGATGCTCTACATAGGCTGAATCTTGATGGCGCTGTTTGGGCCAAGTTTCCCCGGAGTTCCTGAGTTTCCGTGGATTTGCTGAGCCCAGAGCTCTGCTGAGGAGGGACACGCACTGGGGCAAGGACAGCGGAGGACTCGGAGCCGGGAGCTCCGCAGGCGAGAAGAGGCTGCAGGAAAGGCAGGGCAGCCTCAGTGAGACAGCGGCGGAGCAGCCGAACCAACAGAAAGCGGCTGCGAAATCTGTACCGATTCCTCTGGAATTGTGCCTAATGTGCCATTCTGGTGCTCAGGGAAGGAGACGCTGCCCTCAGACTGATTGTATTGCCCTTTGCCCTTTGGCTTTCGGGGGTGCTGTGATGCAAACAAACCTGTAAACCCCTCTGTATTCAAGGAATCGCATGGCAATCTCAGCAGGGCTGGTTTGCCAACACAAAACCAGATCCCATTCTGATCATCTTTACTTTTTGCCCTTTTTCTTCATGTTACTTTTTTGAGCAGTTTTTGTCCTAAGGCATTTCCCAACAAATGACACCCAAAGTGCACAAGATTTCAGCTCACACTGACATTGACAGGCTGGGGCTCCTCAGCACTAGGACAGGGATAACATCTTGACTGTATGTGGGGGCATTTTTCTCAGGAGAAAAGCAAAACAAGTCTTCCTGTTGAAAGCAAATTGATAACATGACCTGAACAACTGAAACCAGAGGACAAAGAAGTCGGGGTGTGTATTTATCTTAGTCACCTTTTCTCTGAGTGAAACTACTTGGCCTCCCTCATGCTGCTCTGGGGGTTTAACATTTTTAAACTCACTGGACAAATCCAACCAGAGTTTAGAAGGAAGAGGAGCAGAAGTCTCACAAATTATTATGTTAATACAAATTTAATGAATTGAAGCAGATGGAAGTGAGTAATCCCCTCAAAGTCCAACCCAAATAAATACAAGACTCCAGTAAAGATTTTTACTAGACACCAAAACCAAATCCTATTTTGCCAAATGGATTCAATGTAGGCTGACAGAAAGGCTGCACTGATATCTCTGTCAATTTACCACAAGGTACAAATCTGTACCAAAAAAAATTTTGTTGAGTTTTGATAGAGTGTGGTCCTAAAAATAGTATGTGTTGATGTTTTGCAAGTCTTGGGGTTTTTTTCCTTCTTTGTTTAAAATTTATTAGAAGTCAGTAATCTCATTGTTAATCTCTGAGGGTTGTGAATGAGTAGGTTTGAATTAGAACCCCCAAATCTTTCCAGTGTCCCAAGGCTTCCATCCCACAAGCTCCCCAGGGGCTGTGGCTGCCTTAGGATGGATTTACCAGCTCCAGTGGCCTCTGTCTCAGGCACATCCAGCCCTCTTTGGAGAGAAACGTTCACTGAGGAGAAGGGCAATTACAGCCCTTTGCCGAGTTAGAGGAACTGGATGTAAATAAAGTAGTCCAATTATAACATGGCTGTGCCTGCTCTGCAAATTGTCTGCTGTGCAGATCACACCCAGCTACAGACACGTGTCTGACTGGCCCTCCTGGTTCCAGGCACACGCAGGGGAACTGTGGGCTCCAACGGGCATCCCAGTTGGAATTATCCCAGCAGAAAAGCTGATACTTCTCTCAAGCAGTTTCCATCCCAGGGCACTAAATAAACGGGGAGCAGCAGCTCCACTGGGGCAAAATGGACCTGCAGAAAGACCGAGACCTGTTTTGGTATCTTAAAGCACAGCCCAAAAGTGCCTGGACCCTTCCTCAGGAGGTGGAGGGCAAGTCTTTGCACTGGGAGGAACCACTTGCTATGAAAAAGATTGGGGGGAAATGGTCTCTATTTTAATTCAATTGAAATCAGTTCTCTGTGTTGGGAGCAAGGGAAGGCTATTATTTATGGAAATATGCACCAAATACTGTTAACTTTTTAATTTTTTAATTGGAAAGCAGTAACAGTTGCAAACATCCTCAAGCAAACTGACCTGCCAAATGGAAATACCCAGATCTGTGGCCTGCAGTGCCTTTCTGAGCTGCCTGCAGGCCCGTGGGTGCCCAGAGGTTCTGAGACTGCTCCTGGTGCTTGATGGGACATTTTATCTGCCTCCTGCCTGGGGTCTGGAGCAGATTCCCAGCAGGATCCCTGCCTGCCTGGCCTTGTCCCTGAGTCTGACCCAGAAACTCAGGCAGTTCCACCATCTCTCCTTCCTTGCCTCTCCCTCTTGGTCTCAGTGCTTTCAAACCTCCACCTTGCTAAGGCTGAAGAGTTTCTTTAAATGAAAGAATAAGAAAAGCAGGCTGTGCTCTTGCTGGCAGACAGTACAGTAAAGCTGAGGAAGCATCTCCTGTGGGATTATTCAGTTTTTGTGCTAATTTTGCAGACAGCTTTTTATGAACATATCTGAGCTACTATTTGGTTTGCAAGGCTGGCTGGGACCATCAATTTCTAACTGTGGCAAAGGAAACCTCCAGAGATGAATCTGATATTGCAAATGGCACCTTTTGGTGAACAAGCTGAGAGTTCAGCAGGTCACCTGAGTTTTCCTACAGCTCTGTTAAAGCACCCCCTGTCTCTTCCCCAGCAGGGCCTGTCTGTGGAGTTAATGTAGGACAAGTTTGGGAATGACTCATGGGCTGTTTGTCACTGTGCACACATTGTATATTCATTCTCCTCTCCAGCCAAGCCCTTTTCCCATCCACCTGTGAGCCAAGCTGATATTTTGAAAGGAGGGAGTTTTGTAGGGCAAATGAGCATTGTGGTGGTGGTTCCATGTCCTGACAAAAGGCTGGTTCTTCCCCTGCCTCGGGAAAGAAGCTGCTGCATAATAAGTTGCCACTGTTTGAACTGGGGAGAGAAAAAAAGCATGGCAAGAACCTAATAAGAGTATTCAGTTCACTGCTTTTCTAGACAGGCCTGGCTCAGTGGGGATGTTCAAGCCTTGAAAGAGCAGGTGGAGCTCAGCTATTTGAAGGATTCAGTTGTATTCAAATGCAGAGAGTAATTTCAATAAATAACTCTGAAGCTGATCAAGGACTAAGGCAGGATTTGCAGTTTCTGACTGTGTGGGAAGTGTCTTCCCATCCCCTCTGGGCGTTGTGCTTCCCTTCTGTGTGGAAAACCACTGGACACAAACATCACTGTGGCAGAGCCTTGGTCTGCTCTGTGCTAAGGCAGAGCTTGGGGGCACCTTATGGAGGGAGGGGAAGCTCCTTCCCTTGGAGATTGGTGGGACCTGCTCAGGAGTGAGCAGGGAAATGGGAGATTTCTGGGAGGGGCAGAGCTGGTTTCCCAAGGGATGGATGGCAATTCCCACTGATGGGGGAACTGGGTGTTTTCGTGGCCATCCAGATGGTGGAGGAGGTGGCTGGGAAGGACTCCAGGCTCCTGCACCAGGGGGCAGGATGAGGCCTGTGCTTTTTCCTGAGTCACCTTGTCTTGGAGCAGCACTCATCATTTCCTCATTTGTGTTTCCCAGGAACAGTGCACTGTGATCAAGGCTGGCCTCAAACGTTGTTTGAAGTCCATCCTCTCTGAACTGTGTGACCTCTAATGAAAGCAGGGGAAGTGTAGGGAGGAAAAGAGCTTATCTTTTCCTTCTCCTTGCTGGATGGATGCCCTTATTTTGCCTCAGATCATTCAGCTTTATTTTTTTGCCAGGGAAGGGTTATTTATTCAGCTTTCAAATGTTTGGTCAGCATATTAATTTTTTATATGCAAGAACTTTGAGTGTTTCTCTCTGAAATGCCATAACTGACCTCCTTTTCTTTCTCTGGGCAATGTACTTGGCTCTCCAGTTGTGACCTTCCCTCTAAAGTTGCCAGGAAAAATAGCCAAGGACTGACCTACTCATGGGTGTCAGGTGGGACTGACATCCCACTGCTACAGTTTATGAAGATGTTCCCATTTTGAGACTGAAAGGGATGGGCAACAATCTTTGGAGTGTGAAGGACATGCCTGGGAGAGCATCCAAGGTCAGAGGAGAAACTGAGTGACCTCCTTGTCTGCTGGGGTGTCTTCCTGGCTGTCCAGCCTTGCTCTCTGTGCAGGTCTGTCCCAGCAGTGCTGCTCTAAATTGAAAATAATGCCCTCAGAGCCCTGGGGCTGCAGAGACCCCTTGGCTGAGGGTGAGCTCTCCCTGCTCCCACTTCAGTGCCTGGGGGGTTTGTTTCCCACTCTTGCTGTTGCTTTATCCTCTGGAGTAGCTGTATCAGGCACAGCTGTTTTGCTCTTGAGGTGATGCTGAAATGAACTAAAGGTGGAGTTTTTGGTTTTGTTTCTTGTGAATAGTATTTTTCTTGCTCTACTTGAACGGCCTTGCTGTCCTTGCCTTCCCCCAGATTGTATAATGCCCCTTCTTTCCAAACATTTTAGGCTGGATTTACCCTTTCCAGCTTCTCTCACTTTCATTTAATATTAATCCTTAATTAATTTTTCTTCACTTGTTCCCTACCAGTAATTTCATTTCACCAACACCCTCCATTCCATTCGGAGTTCCATGCTCTGGTTTTTGAGCTCAGCCCTGGCTCCAGCTGCCCCTGCACTGAGTAAAGGAAGGTGTTCTCACCCTCTGTGCTCCCAGTGCCCATTTCCTGCCCTCCCATCTCTGTCCCCCAGGCACTCACTGCACACACCTCCCCATGGCAGTTGGAGCTGCAGCTCAGCTCTCATGTATTGGCTGTTTTGCCAGGCCTGTTTGGGTGGCACACCCACCCCAGGTAGTTTCTGTTCCCACTTGGTTCCCTCTCTGTGGTGGTTTTACCTCTGCAGGTGTGTGTGGGGCTGTGCCCCATGGGCAGGGCTGGACTGTTGGGGGCTCACGTTAAGGCAGTGCAGGATCAAGGGCATCTTCCTGCAAGAACAAGATGACTAACAAGCTTTGTGAATGTGCCTGTGTGACTTAATGTCCCAGCTCCTGTCTGAGTTCAAAAGTGTTTGGAGGTAAGTGCCCTGACTTTCAGCTGTTTATGTCCTTTATGTGCTTTTCTTGCTTGTACTTGGTTATTCTTAAGAGCTAGACAGGACCTGAGGCTCATGATCCACATTTGGAGGAGCCTGGAAACAGTCCCTGGTTTTACCAACAGCACTTTTTCACATTTTCAGCACAGAAACTGAGGAACTAGAGGCAAAGCTGCAGCTCCAAACACCTGAGCAGATGGGGCAGAGGGACTCCCAGCTGGGCAGCCTTGTTGGGACACGTTGTAAGAGCCCTAAAAAGAAATCCCTTGATATTTTGGGGTTGTCTGAGTTTTTTCAGGAAGGTTCCTGGCTCTGTGGAGCAGAGGGTGTTTCCCTGAGCGTGGTGCAGGGTGTGCAAACACCCTCCTCTCCCTGCAGAAACGTGGCTTTGTCTCTGAGTCAGGATTCCTAGTTAATGTCTCCAAACTCTGGCAGTCTCCCGGGGAACTGAATCCCACCCCACTCCCGCCCTGTCTGCAGGCCCAGCCTTTGCGGGGCTGTAATTGGTACCTGCTGCTCCACTTTCCAAACAGCCCCGTCACACCGGTCCTGGTGGGAACAGGAAGGGATGGATCTCCAGGGCAGGAGGGGCTGAGGCATCAGCAGGCTGGTAATGAGCAGCAGCTGCAGTTCTGCTCCTGCCCAGGGGCACTGGCATCCAACACAGCCAGGGAGGAAAGGGGGTTTGGGTACCAGGGACAGGGGCAAAGCAGGGCAGGAAGGGCAGAGTGGTGCCCAGAGCCCCTGCTGTGTGTGTGACAGGGGCTGCCTTGTACTGACATGGCATTTAACTGCCATTGACAAACAGGTGGATAAAAATATTTAATCTGTACCTATTAAAGATATTAAGGCTGTCTTGGATGCTATGGCAGCATAAACCAATTCAGTCCAACAGCAGCATTACAGTATTTGTGGCCCAATTCAATATTTACAACACTTCTCTAGTGAAATGTTTCTCTCATGGAAAAATGACCACTAAAATCTGGAAATACATGGCTGACATAAACTTGATTCTCTGATTTTAGGGCCCTGTCTTTAATTCTAGTTTTTCTAATTAAGTAGCTCTTATATTTACTCTCCCTGTGCTGTTTTGTGGGACTTTGTGGTGGTGTTCCATCTTTATGTATGTCCAGAATGAGGGCAAGCAAAAGGTCCCCAGCACAGCAATGTCTGGGATGCATTTTGAGGTTCTTTTTCTCTCCTGCCCACTGTGCACACCTCACCCTCAGGTGAAGCCAACATGCCCTGGGTCTCAGGAACTTACCCCATCAATCAAAGGGAAAAAATCTTGGTTCGTTTTGCTGCTCTTTTATTAATTCAAATGTCATTCCTCTTTTAATTCCCGTATTCCCAGCCCGTGTAATTAAGACAGGTATTCTGGGGGTGCTGGTTTTAATTTCCTTCTCCCTGTGCTTCCATTACTGCAGTTGCCTCACTGCTGGTTTTACTTTCCCAAGTGATTGGAAAGGTTTATTTCCCTGTAATGCTGGTCTTTAAATACTCCCTCACAATGGGGGCTCTGAAATGTATTATATTATAATATTCTAATTAGAGTCAAGGTAACATTGTCCACTTCTGGTAATAGGGCAGCTTTTCATTTTATCTTCCTCAGAATCACATGTGCATTGATTTATGGTGAATACGCACCACTAAGATGAAGAGGCAATTGATAGTCATTAAGGTTTGTTCTTCTAGCAGATCACTTGGTTTAATAACATGCATTGAACCCATCCTCAGTTTAGGGCCAAAATTGTCCCAATCCTTAAAAATTTGTTCCCCAAACTGCCTTGCAGCAGAAACCTTTTGCTGTTTCATGCTGATGCCTATTAAGCTGCTGGGTTGTCTGGACAGGGACCCAGAAGGATATTTTTGGAGCTGGAATGACCAGAGCCTGCCAGGATGGGAGATGTGGGAGTGAGGAATATTTGTGAAAACTTGAGAACATTCTCCTCTGAGCCTGGGTCACCTCATGGCCGAGCCTTTGCTTGGCACCAGAGGGACCCTGGCACTTGTTCTTCAGTGTCATCAAAGAAGAGTTTATCCACTACCAGGAATGAACCAAGTGGTTGCAAATTCCTTTCCCAATTCTCCATTTCTGTCACAAACCCCACGGAACCATCCAGGCAAACAGACCCCGGGGTGTCACCAAACCCCAGGGAGGTTTGGTGCTTGTGCCACCCTGACGGGCATCTGTGTAGGCTTTAAAGACACCCAAAGGCTTTCCAGCTCTGATTCTCTGCTCCTACAGTTAGAGAGGGTTGTTTCTCCCAGTGTCCCCCCTGGCAGGATGGAGCAGCTGCCTCTTCCCATTCTGGGACTCTTGCCTTTGACTGGAGCCTGTGACAAGGACAGTGAGCAGGCTGAGCCACAGTGAAATGCTGTAAATGTGTGTGACACACCCAGGGAAAGGGAACTAATTAAAGCAAGATAAGCTGTTATTGCAATGATCCCAGGCAAATCCTTGGTTTGTGCAGAGAGGGATGGGAGCTCCAGCACAGTTAAACACATGGGCTGGGGAGCACAGTGAGCAGCACTTGCTGTCAGCATTCCAGCCCCTGACAGCAGGAGCTGGGCTGGGCCTTTCATCCATCCCTGCACAGGGACTTTCACCCATTACACAGGGAAAGGGCAGGTTTGCTTCTTTGTTTGGCATTCTGTAGGTCCTGGTAGCTCTTTGTAAATGCAGCAGCCTCAATAATTGCTGAGAGCAGAGACAGAGTCCAGCTGGGGGTGCCACAGCCAGGCAGGACTGGAGTCAGGAGCCTTCTCTTCCCTGCAGACCCCGAGGGAGGGGCTGTGCAACAACTGCACCCATGGGTGGTACCTGCTGGAGGGTCAGCCTGGCAGTGAGGAGAGAACAAAATGGGCAGAGACAACATATTGATCAAAGGCAGGTTTGCCCTTGGCATACCCTGGGAATTCCACCTCAGGTGCTTCAGTAGCATCAACCCAGGCAGAAATTAGATAGGCAAAATTATCTGTGGGGTATCTGAGAACAGGAAAGTTTGCCTCTTATAGGAGCAAGTTTGCAAACAGATTGGACAGTGTAATTGTTTACTGACAGAAAGCACATGGAAAGAGAAAGATGAGAGTAAATCTAGGGAAAAGAGTCTTACAATCTGCTGCTGTATTTAAACTCAAACTTAAAATCCACCATTTTGCAGCAGAAGGTGCTTATTTTTATTGCAGCCTTGGAGCTACATTTATTCTCTCTCCTCTAATGTAGACCCAGAGTAAACTGTGTGGGTGAAGGTCAGATCACCTGCAATTCAGTGTTTAACAATATGCTTTGCATCAGAAAAAATAATCTGGAAGTGAAGAAATCATGAAGAAAACAAATGTAACCAGATCTACTGATAATGGGATTTGTGGGGAAGACTGTAACAACCTGTCCTATGGCACAAGCCTGATGCCTTTGCATTAGTCTGAGTCTAAACCCCAGACTCTGAGTTTGGGAAGGGGGCCCAGCTCTGGGGTGCTGGAAGGGATGCACATTTTCATCCCCACTGCAGTGGAATCAGAACTCACAGCAGTCAGGAATATGTTTGGAAAATTCCCTCTCCTTGTCTGCCCTACTTTTCTGTTTCATCACCATATAAAAGCCTCAGCATCAGCCTGATTTTGGAGGCATTTGGCAGCCAAGGAGTGGTGTTTGATAGGAAAATATGCTGGGGAGAGAAAAACTGGCTCTTGCTCTTGGAATTCTGTCCTGAGTTATGGCTCCTGTTGGATTGGGGATGTTAGTCTGAAGAGAAATGGGTTACAGGTCCTCTTTTGCCCCATAGCAGGACAAAGGGGCCAGTGCAGATCAGCAGAGTCTCTTCAAGCTGGCAGAGCATTGCAAAGGGTTTAGTTCTCTGTGTTTCCCAATCATTTCAAGTATCACTCCCATCACACCAGAGATGTCAAATGAGTGACAGGCAGGAGATGAAAAGCAGAAAATAAAGGCAGGTGAGGAGTAAGTGTTAATTAAAATAGGATTCAGAATAATCATCTAGATCCTTTTCATATCTGCTGCCTATAAACCTTCCTTTAAGCCCCGTTCTGATTTGATTTACATGGCCATTTGCACTGATTTATAGTGGCTGTTTCCCTGTGATGAAGTGTCTGCAATGTGATCCATCCACCATCAAACTTTGTGCTGCTGATCCTCTGAACTCACACTTGGCATTAACATCTGTGTGCTGAAAATTAGGGCTTATGTGACTTGGAAATAAGTGTGTTCCACGGCACCTGTCTGCTGGAAACCCTGGGAGTGAAGCTGCATTTCTTTCCTTTGAATTAGCCAGCAGGCTCCAGAAGTGGGAGACAGCCTTAACTTTTAAGGAAAAGAAACCACATTAATATTTACAGCATTGCTCAGGGGGGAAATATATCTAATTGGCTGTCGAGTAGAATTTGATCCCAGATTGATGAGACTTTGAGGTCTGTGTGTGTACAAACCCAAATACACAGGTCTGTGTGTCCACACAGATGTGCAGGGAGAGATCTGGGGAGGGTTTGGAGTGCTGTCAGTGTGTGGATACCTGTGGGGGTGTGTTTGTGTGCACACTCCTCCTGGTAAATCCTGTTTATCAGTGAAACATTTCAGAGAGAGACCTGTGCAGTTTCACATCAGCCTGGAAGCCTCCTTTGATCTCAGAGTTGTTGGGGGTTGTTCTGGAAGCTTTGTGAGCTCTGCATATTGAGGGATCAGAGCTCAGGCTCATTTGGTACCATTGCAATGTTTGAGCCCCCCAGTCCTGTGAAGCTGGTGGGGCTCTGGTTTGGTTTCCCCACAATAAAGCCCCCTGGAAACAGCTGGTTTGGCAGCTGGAGTGGGACCAGAAGGGGTGAGAGCAAACAAAAATGTTCAAATTCGGTCACCAGTTTCCCTTGTGATTTATTTTCCAGCATCTGCAGGAGTTGAGCTCCCTCCACACAAGGAGCAGATTTAATGCCATGCTGGCACCTGCCTGGGCAGGACAAGGAGTGTCCCCACCCACCAGTGACTCTGCAGGAAAGGTACTGGCTGGAGCCTCCCAGCAAATGGTTTCTGGTGACAATAATTCCCCCTCCTCCCCTCTGGGCTGCAAACTGAGACCCAAACCCAAAGTACAGCGACTGCAAAGTGGTTTCTGTAGCTCAGCCTCAGGTTTACAGCTCTGCTGTGGTTAAATTGGGAGGTAAGATATAAATATTGGCTTTTCCTTCCTGGAACATGTGTATTGGATTGAGTAATGGATTTTTATCAATAAGAGATGGATGTATCCTTTTAAAAAGGAGTGAAGTGGTGGAATGATTCCCTTGCTCCCACGTGGGAAGGTCTCACACACCAGTCCTGGGCTGAACAGTGTGCAGGGAGCAGTGTCCCTCTATGGGCTGGAGGGAAGCACTTTCCTAGGCAGGAAAAACCCCTAAAACCCTGGGAAGGGTCAGGAAAGGGAGTGAGACAATAGTACATCGTTCTCATTTTAGAGGGAGTTTAGCCAGGACAGGAGCAGGAAGCAGCAGCCAAACAACTATGAAACACAGTATGAACATTTCCTAATCAAAAAAATCTCAGATTTGGGAAAAAAATACTGCAAATTTTCACCAAAAATGTTTTACAAAACAAGTTTCCAAAGTGTTTGTTGGGTGGGTTCAACAGAATTATATCCCTTGGAGTTCTCAGTGTTGGGAAGACTGAACTGCAGGAGTGTGAGATTCTTGGCAAGGAAATTTCCCCCAAGGTATTTACAAACACATCTCATTTCTGAACGTTTCTGTTTGGGTGTTTTTTTGAAGAGTGCTGCTGATACCCAAAGCTTTGCATTGGCTCTTTGCAGGTAGAATAACGTCACACAAAATGAGAGAAACCCAGAAAAATAATCTTAAAAGTTGCAGATTGGTCTCTGTGGAGTGGATGGACTGGAGAGTCCAGGGGAGAGGTCTCAGTAAATACTAGAAATAAGACATATGTACAAATACCCTTTTCTGTTCCAGACTGGGCACCCTGGGCCTGAGTGACACAAATCAGGGGAATGGATCCAGGGGCTCTTCTCTCCTTTTAAAAATAGGCAGTCCTTGGTGCTGCTGGGGATTCATAACTCCCAGGCAGGGATCATCAGAATAATTAGGCCAGTCTTCTTTTAAATGTGTTCCAACAGCCAACACTTTGGTTACTTCCCAAGTCTCTGTCTCAGAATTAGAACATTGTGCTTCCAACACACCTGAGATCATCTCAGTCTTCTCTGAGCTGGTGAAAGTCTCAAGGAGAGTTTTGTCCCATTTTTTCTCCTCCTGAGGGTCCTGCTCTGGGCTGTGGTGCAGGAGGTGTTTGTTAGCAAAGGGAAGGAAATCACGTTTGCTCAGCAAACTGTGGCAGAGAACAGACTCCCTTCTTGTGGTCTCTGACAGGGCAAATGTGTCCCTTCCCATTGCCCTTCCCCAGGGATGAGTGACAGGAATGCCAGTGGAACTGATCCCCACTGTCCCTGGCTCTTGTTTCTGCAGCACTTTGGAAAGCCAGGGGTCTGGATTTATTTATATAAATTGCAAATTGTGTGCTCTGCCTCAAACCAGTTGTAAAAACCCTCCTTTGGGTTCTTCCTTAGAAAGTTCCGTGTGTAATTTTGGATTTGGGCAGTTTCCCACTCCCTTTTCTGTATCCTCCTTCTAAATGATGCCTCTTAATCTGCTGAGGGTGCTTGACTGCACAGGCATTTTACTGTGAGTTTGTTGCACTCAGAGCCCACTTTGGGCAGTCTCTTTAAAGGGTCTCGATTTTCATTCTATTGCAGAACTTTGCAGCCAATTTTTGCAGCATTTCAATGCAGTAAATTGGATGTGCAAAATGCAGGTGGATTCCAGTGGTGGAGGAAGCTCTACATAAATAGTGTGGCTATTTAGAGGCCTAATTATCTAGACTGCATTCCCAGAAGTAGTTGTTGTGTACAGATCAGTCCAAATGCTTCCTAAAAAGCTGCTTCTAGTCCTCCTAAGCTGTTTCACCGGAGCCACAATGAGATACAGCTCCAGGGGCATCCACAGATGAGAGTGTGCAGGAAACCCAGAGGCAGCACACAGGCTTCTGAGGCACAGAGAAGCCCCCCAAATAAAGAAAAGGGACTGAAAATGCAAACCCCTGAACTAGGAGAAGGTGCTCTGTGATGTGCAGGGGCCCAGCATGGACCCCCTGTGGGGACAGAGCCATGGGATGGAGGGGCCAAGGGATGCAGGACAATGGAAATGTTTAGATCCATTCAGTTCTTCTGAACTGAGGCAGCAATTGCAGGTTAAGGCATGGAACACATTTCTTTGTCTTGAATACAAGAGCACAAGTACACTAAAGCATTCACAAAAAATCAAGGCTGTTTTTAAACTTACACCACAAGGCCTCCTGGAAAGCTCTAGACAAGGAGTATAATGCAAATATTAATATAGGGCACAATTAAAATACTGAGTTAAATGGTGTGACCAGCTCTGTTTCACAAAGCAGCTCACCCCAGAATGGGTTAATTTATGTCCCCTGGACGTGGGTGGAGCCAGTGCTTCACTCAAGGGTTCTAATGCCAAAAGCATGGAATCTCTTCAAGGCTTTGGGATATTAAATGGTTGTATGACTGGGATTTGTCAGCCTTGGTGGCTGGGGAAGGAAGGGCTGGAAATGGCTTTGAGGGAAAAATGAAGAAAGGAGGCATTAAAAGATTTAAAACTGGTTCTCATAAGGCCCTTATGGGAAAAGAGAGGATGGGAATGTGCACATACCTGTGTGGCTTCTGTACGTTCTCCAGTAAGAGCCAGCCCAGCTGTGTGCTTAGGCCACAGCCAGAAATACTGAGTGTGGAAGACAGTTGGAGCAGTTGGAGTGTCTCCCTTGGGGTTTTCCCTCCAAATATGTGTAAAGATGGTGGTAAAGAGTTGGAAGGGCCACAGCTGTGCAGGGGGCTCTGTCCCTGTGTGTCCTGTGGCACACGGGAGGGGACAGCAGGAGGGGACACCCTGCCTGGGACATCCATCCCTGACACCAGAGGCCTGAGTGCCTTTGGAAACATCTCTTTTCAGTGCTTCTGTTCTGTGGGCCTTGTTGTGATGGCCAGGGATGTAAATGAGCCGATTGCAGCGGCCAGACTGATCATCAGAACAGTCATTAGGCCTTCTGAGGGCCAGAGAAGTGGTAAAACCTGCACAGAATGACTAAGTGATCCATTATGTTTTGGCAACTGCAGCCTCATTTCCTACCTGCTGCTCCTCTCGTGGTCACTATGAAGCAATTATTTCAGATAATGAGGGGACCAGCCCATTTATGAGGAGCCATCAAGAACTCATTATCCCGCTCGAAGCGATGTAAACGGGACCGGAGGGTCTGGATTCAAAAGTGTTTTCCTTGCTTTCTTTGGCCTCTTTCGAGGGGAGGGAAGGAGGGACTGGAGTTTGTAGAACACACCCACTGCCTGCACGTGGCAGAATGTGCTGTTCCTGCAGCATCCCGGGGATAAAATAAAAACTGGCTCTGAGGAGCAGCTCTGGGAACCCCTCCTGGTGTAATTTGCTGGGAAGGAAGGGAAGGCCAGGGTTCAGCTGGGACAACAGGGTTGGCATCTGAATGACAAGGTAAGGAAGGAACACTCTAGGTATGTGTTCCTTGTAATATTTTGTAACTCCCACTGCCTTGCTCCCCCCAGTCTGGCTGCCTTTCAGTCCGAGTGTCTCCCCAGCTGGGTGGGGGCTGATGGGGGTGTGGATCCAATGGCACTGGCCAGCAAAGGGTCTCCTGTGTGTGGAGCTGCCCAGCAGAACTTTTGGGTTTGGGATGAGGTGACCCTACAAAAAAAGAAGTGATGGTTCTCTTGTTCCTCATCTCTTCAACAAAGAACAAGTGAAACAGGAGACTTTTACCTCAAACCCAAAGCACACTCTGAAAAAGGGCATTACCTGAACACTTTCTGTAGCTAAAGCTCGGGTTGGTTCTTTTATGTTTTTCCTTCCTTTCTCTCAGGGGTTCAGTGGAAGGAGCTGCTGTGATGCTTTTTTTACCCAAGATCCATTGTTTTCTAGGGCCAGTTCTCCAAACATCCCCCTCTCAGCGTTTCAGACAAGATGTTTGTGTCTGGTACCTCCTGCTCTCAAACCAGTGTAGGCAGTAAATAATTCTTGGCCTTTTTTTCCATACCTTGGCACAGGGATGAGTGCCTGGTCTGCCTCCTGAAGGGATCTCCCTCCCCTGTGCTGCAGCCTGAGGGTTTGCTTCCCCCTTGGGCAGTGAAAGGGGGTGCAGTGTAAAGCTTTGTAGAGAGACAAGGGAAACCAGAGAGATACACAGGCAGAAGTGTGCTGGGATACCTTTCTTTCCCCCAGAGAAATGCCCTGCTCAGCACAAGTAGCTCTGATGCCACCCAGAACAGGATTGGTTATGTTTTCTGCCATCCTAGAAGAAACATTATGGCTAGGCTGGGAAAAAAAGAAAAGAATTCAGTGTTGAACATGTATCTTCCCAAAAATGGTTTCCCAGACAAGGCTCAGGTAGATGCCCTCAAGGGCAATGGGTATTCCCAGATATTCCTTGTGTTATGGGAGCAGGGACTCCTGCGAGGCCCTTGCAAACAGGATTGGTGTATTTATGCTGCTGACTGGGAAGGCACCACTTTCAGTGCCTGCTCTGGGGCTTTCTCAGACTTGGGTGCCTCCTTGGGGGAAATGTGCTCTCCTAACACAAGCAAAGGGAAGGGACCTCCATCATCCCTTTGCCTCTGTCAAAGGTGGCTCCTCTGAAATCCTTAGCAGTGGGTACCTGGGGCTCTGTCTTATATCAGCTACTGGAAAAGTTGATATTTAAAAGCACACATAAAAAGGAAACTAAACTTTTGGAGGTTTTTTTAGATGTTCTCCCTTCCCTTCAAATATTTTTTGTTTTTAATTTGATAAATGTGTAGTGCCTTCCCTTTTCCTTTTTCTTCAAGGAAACTGTTTCCCTATGGATAGGAGTTCTGTGTGCTTGTAAAAAGCTTGTTCAAAGGCCTTGATTACTGCTGAGGAAGTCATGTAGGATCTAAGCAATGCCTTTGTGCAGATTCAGAGACAGTATTTCCTGAAGAAATAGGCTACAGTTCCAAATGAAGCAGATTTTGGTGCCTCTTTTAATTTACTTTTTGAATTAGAGAGCTCCCAACACGCTCTGTCTGCAGAGGCAGCTGAGGAACCCCAGGGTGGTGAGGCCCCTGTGTCAGCAGTGCCACAGTTCAGGCTCACAGCACTTCCAGCTTGCCAGGGCAAGGGGGGCACCATCATTCCCCGGAGATCCTTGTCCCAGCTGTATCTGCACCTCTCACCTGGACACTTGAACCTCAAGCCTGGCTGTGCCCAGGGACAGTGCCCTCCTCAGCAGCTGGTTCCTCCCAGCTGGGTGCCCTTTGCCCAGGGGCAAACACATGGATTGGGAATATCCCCAAAGGCTTCAGGTTATCCCTCAGGATGAGCAGAAGGGAAAAATGACCCCTTTATTTTGAAGGCAGTGTAGCTCACACTGGTTCAGCAGTGAGGGAATTGCACATCACCTCAGGATAAGTGCCCAGCACAGCAACAGGGATGGATCTTGGGAGAAGGTGCCACTCTCAGGCTGTTGGGGGGCACCAACTCACTTGCAGAGCTCAATGCAGGGACTCGTTTAGTCAGGGGGAAGAGGCAATTGCTGAATTAGTGTCTTTTTATTTTAGAAGAGCATCCCTCACATATAATTTCTCTCATAAAGGACTTAGGCAAAATACAATATTATCTCAATTAAACAAAGGGGTTTTCTGTGCAGCTCTGTCTCTCCAAGTGGAGCAGGATGACAGCCAGATCGATGGACATCCCATAATTCAGCACAGGTATTCACAATGGGTTCAGATGGAGTCAAACCCGTTTCCTCCCACCAGCGTTGTTTGCAGTTTGTGGCTGGGGAGAAGCAGGAGGGGCTGTTTGTGTGTGCTGCAATCAAGGAGTGCTGATGATCAGCCTTGTGCTGTGCTCTGTGTTTGTCTCGGGTGACCAGTGGTGGGTGTCTGAGCCAAGCACAGCCGAGCCAGAGTTGCTGCATTGATAAATGCCTGTTTTTATTCCTTCTTGGCAAGTCAGGGTGGCACAAAGATGGGAGAAGGGAAGGATAAACACGTGTACTGTGGTTTTAGTGAGCAGGTGGATGGCTAATTCCCAACCCAGCCTGTAAGCCCTGGGCCATTGGAATGTGGTAATTGCACATTGATGGCCACAGTCCTTGCTGGGGTCCCTGCCAGGAGCACACACTGCCCAAAGTGAGCCTGTTGGTGCTGTTCTCTCCTCATTTCAGGTGCTTTAGAGAGCTGTGGAGAGGGCAGGGGGTGCTATTAGTGAGTGAAGGGGATTAAATGGAGCTGAGTGCCCCAAGAGATGCTCCTCCAACAGACCCAGGACCTTGGCAATGGCCAGAACACTCAACCCCACCCCTGAGAGCTGCTGTCAGAGCAAGAGAGGCAACATTTGCAAAGGGAAATTTGGTCCTGGATTAAAAAACTTGGCTGTGCTTTTTAAATATTACATTGCAGTTCATCCTGTGGATGGTCTAGTGAGAGCAGGTCTGACCTATTTGCTTCAGCATGAGCCTGGCTCTGGAGAGCTGGGCTTAGTTCACAGCTCAGCCACAGGCTAAAGTATTGGACATGACATGGGCCTCTTCTCCCTTCTGTAATGAGAAGTTATTGCCTCGGTTCCTCATCCTGGGGAGAAGAGAGAATTCATTAATTTCCTGTGTTCTCAGGTACTCTGATCACAAAGGTCACACATAAATTACAGCATAAAAGTAACCAGCTGTTTTAGTGGGTTAGTCTAAGAGTTAACACACCATGAAATACTCATATTAAAATGAGCAGCTGCCACTGGAGAAACTAAAGAAATGTCCCACAAGCTCCCTCGGTTCCCGTTTGTGGTTGGCTGTTCAGGGATGCTCTGTAGATGTGAATCCTGATCAGAGTTCTCTATAATCACAATAAATTGTGTTTTTCAGCACCCCCAACTCCTGCAGAGGTTTTGTTACTTCCAAGACACCCCTCCAGCAAACAGCACTGTGGGAGTTTCCCCACTCAGGTGCTTGAGCTGATCCATCACCTGCAAACAAAAGCACCAACAACTCAGACTCAAGTCAGCACTGAAAGGTAAATCTGCTGCTTCCACCCCAGCGCAGTTTCTCCTCCCCAGTCTTCCTCCTCCTTAAATACTGACTGTTGAAATCCAAAATGCTTCATCTAATTAAACCTTGAATTTTGGTTTCAGCTCATTTAATTGAGCTCATTTCTGTCTCTGCTCTGTTTACATTTTATATTTAAGCAGTTTCTGGGAATGGTCAAATCAAAATGTGAAGCAGCATGAAATGTGTCCAAACAGGAAGCAGAATGATCTCCATTTTCATTTCAAGTACCACAGGTAGGAAAGTGCCTTATGAAAGAAGATATTTTAAACTTTTTGTATCCCAGTAATGATATTTTGTGTAGAATTCACTGTATTTTTGTTGGCTTGTCTCTTTTTCTTTGCTCCCACCTAAAGCCGGTTAAATCTGTAATTTGACTTCATTGTTATTCCTTGTGATTTTTAACATCTTGCAATTTTATTTCCTGCATGAAAGGACCACTCATGGGATGGCAGAGCAATTCCATTTTTATTAAAAAGAAAATCTGTGAAGATATCACTCAAAGATCGAAATGATGGGTGGGCAAAGCTAAACAACCCACCACTTTCTATTTTTTAAAGCCTTGAGTTTTTGATGCTCTGGACAATGATTTAATGCTTGGAAGCATTAACTGATGGAAACACCAGAGGCCAGTTCTGGGGATGGCTGTATGCAAACACCACAACAAAGCACTTTCTGCCTGCTTTTTAAACTGGCTTTGCTCTATTGTGGGGTGGGAGAGGTATTTTTAACCAGAGCTTTTCTGCTCTAACCCTTCCAATAACACAATTTAACAACCGTTCCAGTTCCCAAGGGGAGGAACAGTGACCACCCAGGAAAGGAGACTGCCCTCCTCCCTCCAAGGCATTCCAGCCTCAGGTAAGAACTGCTCCCACTCCTAAGGAGAATTCTCAGGGAAACACAGACCACACACTGCAAGTTGCCAAGGAAACCAGATTCACTTCTGATACTACATGATGATTATTTCAATCTCCTTATTTTTCCCCACCCACATATACCTTAAAATTAGGGTTGTCCTTCATGTTCTAATGACCACCAAGGCATTGCCCCTGAGGACATCACACTGGCTTTGCTCCCTGAATCCAGGCTGGGGCCCCTCTCATTTTTAAATCAGGGCATCACAATTATTTTGGCAGTGGATTACTCCAAATTGCCTTTTCCCCCACACTGGTAGCCAAAATATTCAATGGGAGATCCAGCTGAAGTGCACAAATGCAGCATTCCCTGCCAGTGCTTGTGATGTAAAACTGGAATTAAGCAAGGAAAAAAATGTAAGGTGATTCCCTTTTGTTGTGTTCTTGATTCCTGAGCCTCAGGAATGTGCAGCAGTGGCCTCGAAATTCAGTGGGGGTGATTGCTGACTTCAGTTAAACTGGGATCAAACCTGCACTTTAGGGAGGTCCCAGCTCCCTACTGGAAGTCAGCTGGAGCTGGATGGTGCTGTCCCAGTCAGCTGGAGCTGGATGGTGCCGTCCCAGAGCAGTCTGTGCAGCAGCTGGAATGGCAGCTCATGGCTTTGGGCAGGGCTCCAGGCTCCCAAATCACCCCTACCCCACAGTTACATATGGACTGCTGTGGAATCCTGGGGTTTGGGGAGTATTTATCAGAGAGTTCCAGATTTTGACCTTATTCCTGATTTCTTGTTTGATGGGATTTTAAGTGCTTTTAAAGGCTGGATGTTGGCAGGGCATCGTTACACAGTCAGTTCAATTAACCAGCTGGACAGGACAGGGTTCAGTACAGAAATTATGCTGTTTTTTCCCTTCTACTGCTTAAATCCAGCTGAAATGGTTGGAGCTGCTAATTCCAACCTGCACAAGTAATGTGTTTTAAGCTGATTTTGTAGAGTCACTTATATCAAATGTCTTACTTCCATACACACTGATAACCCTCACAAGAGACTGATTAGTGTGGGAAGGAAAACAAGCAGTGACAAATCAAACCTTTATTTCAGAGACTTTCCCCTCCTGAACTTCCCTGGTCCTCTTTAGGACTTCAGTAGTTTCATCCCAAGTAGAGAAGCTGCCCCAAAACCTTTATTTAATGTCCAAGCAAAATGAATCAGTGTTTTCCACAACCTCCCTCTGTCACGTCTCCAGGAGCCTTCCAGAAAACATTGGAAAGCACATCCACACATTTCCTTCAAAACTCAAACTTAATGGTTGATTAAAAAGAGGAAAAAGGGGGATTTTGCAGACAAAGAACATCTTTGTTTGTTGACAGCACTAAAATGTAACGTGTCACCAGAGCTGATATGTTGCATTAATGGCTCTTTTGTGAAAACACGGAGCTGAGTGTTATAAATATTGAGGGAGCACCCTGGGCTTGGGAGTGTGAGACAGATGGAAACTTTTTAGGTGAGCACAAAATTGGTTTCAGTGTTTCTCCAGCTTGAAATTCAAATGTCCCCTTTCTAACCCAAAGCCGTTGTTGCATTTCTCCCCAGATAACGCTGGAGCAGCAGAGGGAGCAGGAACTGTCCTTGCTGAGTATGCTGAGCACTGTCAGCATCCCTGGGCAGCACCACAGGGCTGCAGGAGTGAGCTGGGGCTGGGCTAGTTTGGGAATGCAGGGCCAGCCAGGTTGCCGTGGGTGGTCCCTGCCACTCTCCCTCAGCCTGAGGAGCCAGGCCGTGTGTCCTGCACTGGGCATTCCACGTGGGCATTCCTGGGAACAACAGCTCCCTCAGGAGCTGCAGGCACCAATCAGCCCCCAACACTCTGGGGGTGTTCTCAGGGAAGAGGATGTAACAGAGTTCCTGAGACTCCAAAGAAACAAAAATTGTGTTGCCCTGCCCTCACCAGCCAAAGCTGCTCAAAATCTCCTTTTGTGCAGCAAATGTTAAATTAATTCTTTTGAGGAAGGTCAGGCTGGATAGGCTCCTGTTGATGTCAGCATTGAAACCTCCCTCCAGAGCTCCCTGGCCCATCCAAGAGCTGCTTCCCTGCTCAGGCAGCTGGAATTGGCCCATTCCAGCACATGCTCTGCAGTGACAGGGAAGTGGGGTTGTTTGAAAGCCATGAATGTGCCAAAAAGGAGGCAGGTAAATCCAGCAGAGAGGGAGCTAAAAAGGGAACAGTCCCCAGACAGCACCAGCTGCTGCCACAAAGGGGAGAAATTAAAAACATAAATAAATGTAGCTTTAGATAGTCTGTAAAGCACCGAGGGATTGTCAGCACCCAACGTGCAGGGACACAGGGAGGGATGTCCTGCATGGAAAACAAGGACCAGAAAGGCCAATTAACCCAAGAAAGGGAACGTGAGACTTAAATTTATGGGAATCCTACAAAACCCATGAGCAGTTTTGACCTGCCCTCCCCTGCACTGAACTTGAAGGTCACAAGCAAATTTAGACCTTGATTTTAATGTTTTAGACCATGCCTTTAATAAGGTGTAGCCCATAATTTAGCAAAGGTTGCACACAGTGTTTTGGAAAGGTAAAAAGCACAATGATAGAAAATTCAGTTGCCATGTCAGAGCCTGCAAACAGAACCCTGAGGAAAATGTATTTCTTTCAAATACTGGGAGGCAAAGTCCAACCCCAGGATAGAAAGGGGAAATCTGGTTATTTTATCTTGTCTGTGGGAATTGCAAAATATTTATTGGTTAAACTGGGTGAATTTGTCCAAGAATGTGCTGTTAGACACAAGTCCAAACCCAGCATTTAAAGAACAGCAGCTGTGAGGACCAAGACACTCCAGGTCCAGAAAACAAATAAATTACAAATTCAGGTCTTAACACCCAAACTCTGTTCTCCAAGTGCTGGGGCAGTACAAGAACAGAAGACCTGGATCTTTAATTGACATGTACTTTAAAGAAGATTTTGACAGCAAAGATATAACGGAGATACAGAGGGGAAAATGCCAGAAAACAAACTCCTTGACCTACTTCCATAATGGAGAACACAGAGCCAATGCAGCATTTAAAAACACAGGAATATTCCAAAAGGATTTTTACCTCCAACAATCCTCAGCCTCAGCTATTGAGCTGGGTGCCTAAATCTGCCTGGGT
This sequence comes from Sakesphorus luctuosus, assembly GCA_013396695.1. Taxonomy (NCBI): domain Eukaryota; kingdom Metazoa; phylum Chordata; class Aves; order Passeriformes; family Thamnophilidae; genus Sakesphorus; species Sakesphorus luctuosus. Next base: position 494,636 of record VWZD01010828.1, read on the forward strand.
TGGCTTGTATGATTCTAGGGGATTCACATAAAAAAATCAATGTATTTCATGCAGGTAGAAGCCATGTCCCTGTGGAACTGTTCCCAGTCCTCCTGCAGCTCAAACATTAACCCTGGGGCAATCATACAAGTGTTCAGAAAGTGAGGCAGAGCCATGGGAGGCTGAGGAACCTGGTTCAGCCTCCTCAGCCCTGACACTTCTGGCTCCACACCCCACAGGTCCTCGTGGATCCTGCAAGCTCTGATTTACAGGCTGAGGAAATCCATGCAGAACAGAGCAGTGAAAGGAATTTGTGGGCTAATTCAGTGCCTCAGTTTAGGTTAAGGTTTTTAATAGTTATTTGCCTTTCTGTTTTAGATAAAGATTTGTGAAGTCAATTACCCAAGGCAGCTCAAGTGGCTGTGACAGCTGAATTCAAGGCATGAGCTCCCCTCAGGAAGCACTGCCTGATTTCCTGATAGGACATGCTACAGTTAAATGCAGAGGCCAGAGTCTACATCTTAAAATGATGCAGATAGTTCACATGGAACATGGCTTTGAGGATAAAAGCTTCCCAGCAGAAAGAGGAGAGAGATCATTACTGTGTATTTATATGAAGCAGGTTTTTCTGTGGGCTCCATTGAAGCTGTGCCAATTTGCACTGGCTGGAAACCCTTCTCTGAGGAGTTCATTAAAGCTCTGTCTCCCTGGCCTGTTGCTCCAGGATCTGAACATTTGTTCTTCTGAAAGATTCATCCTTCTCCTAATGCAAAATGGTGCCCTGGGTTTTAGGGCTGGCTGTGAAATGGTGCTGCTTCCTGCACTTTCCCCCACAATTCTGTAACTCACCAGAAAAGCTGGGAAAGGGAATAGCCAGTGTTTGTTTAGCTGGAATCTTGGCAGGAAAAAAGGGACCTGAGACCCAAACTGGGTGGTTTGAACTCTGCAGCCCCGTTTGGGGTTGGGGCTCTGCTGCCCCTCAGAGCAAAGGGCCTTTTAGTGTTGCCAGGTTGGGTTTTTTCCTCAAGTCAGTCAAGTCAGATGAATAATTTACACAGAGTTTTGATTGATTTTGTGTCTTTTTCCGTTTGCCAGGGAGCAAGGAACCAATTGCATCTGCTCATTAGAAATCACTTCTGCTTAATTCCTGCAACTGCTTCGAGTACAGCTCAAGTTCTGGAGGCTGGACCTCGACCCAAGCCTTGTCATCAGATGCATTTCCAGCTGGGTGAGCATAACTCTGCTTTCGCCTTGTGGCTGCTGCTGCAGCACTTATGAACCAGGAGAAATTGTCTAAATAATCTGCAATACTCAGACTTCTGTTGCTTTCAGGCCACTGGTGAGAAAGGGTTTAGTGTTGGAATGTAAGAGCCTCCCCAAAGCAGCCAGAAAAGGGGCAAAGCCCCAGGAAGGGATGTGGATTTCCCCATTGTCAGTCCTTGCCTTTCTCCAGTCCCTCTTTGACCCAACCCTGTCCTGTGTGTCCCCTGCCAGCTGCAGAAGCTCCAGGAAATAACAGCTTTGGAACACTGTAGAATGGAAGCATTAGGCCCTTGACATACTCACATGTCCTAAAATAGCCCCCCAGCACGTGTGGCTGCTGGCACAGGAATTGCCAGGGCTGAGCTGAGCCCAGGCCCAGGGTTTGTGGCTGTGTGACAGTGTGTGCTGAGCAGGCAGGCAGGGGCTGTGGGAGCAGCCTGGGAATTGCCAGGGCTGAGCTGAGCCCAGGCCCAGGGTTTGTGGCTGTGTGACAGTGTGTGCTGAGCAGGCAGGCAGGGGCTGTGGGAGCAGCCTGGCACCTCCAGCCCCTGCTGCAGGAGCTGTGCTGGCAGTGCCAGGGCAGGGAGAGGCACAGCAGACCCAGGGTTGGGGCTACATCCTGAGGGAAGCCACGGGGATGGTTCTGGTTTGATCTCACACAGGGGCCAAAGGCAGAAACACCATCGAGACAGAGCTGGGGAGACCTGGGCATGGGAAGGGCACAGCAAATATTAACCCTGTGCTTGCAAACACAAGGAACAGAAAACTGTTGCAGTAGTAAACTCTCCTGTCCCTTCCAAGAGATTAGAAATGGGTCAAATCAGAGTAATTAGAGGTTGAACATTCCTTGTCCTGTTTCCCTGCCCACCTTCAGAAGGGGATGCCAGTCCAAGGAGGTTTTTGTCACACTTTTGTCCCCTCTTTTATCCCAGTGAGTGCTGCAGGAATTCTGCACTTCTGTGAAATATGGATTTCCATCTCGTGGGTTCAGGAGGAAATTTCCTCCCAAACACTTGAATTTTGGTGGTAAAGTTCAAGCTGATACATTTTTTTGTCTCTGCCAGTGAACTGTGGAAAGCTTCTTCTGATCACCTGCTATAGAGATTAATTTATTAATTGTATTATACATACTTAGTTACATATCATTCAACTTTATTAATTTTATATTACAATAGTGTGTGATTGTATATTATATTATTAATTCTCTATGTATTGTTTATTAATTGGACTCCTCTGTAGTTGTCAGACACTTGCAAGTATTTAGGACAGATTCTACCCTACATTACCCAGTCTCAAAAATCAAGAGTTTATTCTGCTGTAAGTTAAAAAGCTGTTGAATTGCACGTGGGGAAAGTTCTGCTGTGCTGAAGTGGAGAGAGGCAAATTAAAAAAGAACTCATGCTCAAAGCACAAAGATTTTGATAGATATCCACCAGAAAGCTTTTAGTCTGTCGTGTGTTATGACTTGGTGTTGTTGCTTGGCTGTTTGTCATTACCCACAGCAAGGTTTTCAGGCAAAGGCTGTTCCTTTCACAGGTGCAATGCAGGATTGAGTGGGCTGAGAGTTCTGGTGGTGCCACCCCATTAGCTCAGGCTCAGAGTGTGCCAGGAATGATGCAGAGCTCAATCCCTCTGCATTTGTTTAGGAAAACCTCAACATGCTACAAAATATCAGCCCTAAAATGCATCCAATTCCTCTAAAGTACCAGATCAGTAACTTTTGGGATGCCCCGAGGTGAAAGAATGCCGAGCAGTGAATAATTCAGGGAGTGTGGGCAGGTTCTGCTCCAGACCTGACCAGGACCAGGGCAGGTTTTCTCCAGCACGTTTTGTTCTACAAAATCTCTGCTAAATAATTTGTATGAACAATGATTGCTGTTCAGAGCATTTATGAGCCCTTCCCTGTGTCTATGATTCAATTTTGAGCTCTTTCAGGCAGTTTTAATTGGGTGCATCAATCAAATAGTATAATTTCCTTTTCTTGACATAACCCTACTAATGAAGTATCTTTTTCTCTGATTTGTAACCCATTGTCTAATCCAGAGTGATGAGCCCTAATCTCTATGATTTGGGAGAACATTTAGGGCCATGTTAATCTCTAAATTGCTTAATTGCTTTCCTGAATAGAGGGAAGTTTAATATTAGCTTTAATGAGGCTCTGAATTAGCTTCTTTAGGTCATTAAAAAAATGTAAATTTAAAAAGTTACTGCCCCCACATGTCCACTTTCCCCACTCCATTAAAAAACAAGGTGCAAACTGGCTCTGGTTAATATCTGTGTGTAAGTGAAGCTCCAGTTTCCTTCAGTAAAATAATACAAGGTGTAAAAACGTTCCTTTCCCTGTGGAAATTCAATCTGGTGAAGACAGTCAAGGAAGGGCCTTCAGGAAAGGAAAGAACAACTCTTATATTACATATAAAACCTGAAATTCTCTCCACATGAAAATCCATGAAACGTGGCATTGAACATGTGAAGATGAGAATGGATTTGCAATAATGGTTTTTTAGAGGAGGATAAATATTTGATTATGTTGTCAATGTGTGTTTCTCAGAAATATAAAACATTCTACACTCTGATGAATTCCAGCTACAGTTACTTCTGAAATCAGGCAGGGTTTGTGGTGTCTCTGATCTTCCTTCCCCCACAGTTGCCATTAATAAATTAAGACTATTTGGAGTACACAGAAAAGGATGGGAAAGGGAAAGGATGTGTAGTTTTTGTTTGACTTTGGGAATGTTTTCCTCCTTAACTCAATAACTTTGGGAGCCAGCACTGAACACACAGAGTTAGGACTGATCTAAACAGCAGCAGATCCTGAGCTCTCCCCTTCTCAGTGAGGGTGCTGCTCAGGTCAGCAGTGCTGGCAGAGTCTTCCCAGTGGGGCTTGAGAGTGGTGGGCAGAGCAATGAGGCAGCAAATGCAGCCCCACAGCAGCACTGCCATCCTTGCTGGGGCCTCGGCAGGGATGGCCCTGGGGACTGGGCTAGGGCAGGAATTACACAGATGTGTGTGTGTATATATATATATATATATATATATATATATATATATATACACACACAATTCTTGT
>VWZD01010828.1:499265-510371 GCA_013396695.1 Sakesphorus luctuosus
TGGCCCTGGGGAGTGGGCTAGGGGAGGAATTACACAGATGTGTGTGTGTATATATATATATATATATATATATATATATATATATAGACACACAATACTTGCATTGCTCTGCAAGCTTCTTGGAGCCAAAGCCAACATCAATGGATGGCTCAGCCTGTACCAGCCCTCTGTGAGCTGGGAGGAGAACAATATTCCTTGACCTGTGCCCTGGATACTGGAGTGAACGTTGCACTCACAGTCCAGGCATTTTTATAGACATGGATTTCCAGACCCTTTTCTTGGTCCTGCAGAAGGTGAACAAGTTATCTGATGCTAATGATGTTCTTTTGGCAGTGGCCCCTCCTCAGAATTCCATAATATTTAATTGTTGAAGTGTTGCTGGTAACAGGAATTTGTGGCTGATTATTGCCCATTACCCAGCCCCAGACAAAGCCTCAGCACGAGCCCCTCAGCTTGGGTTGGCTGTGGCCAGTTGTGTCCCTGCTCCCCTCCTGTTTCCCTGCACTGGGAGGGACAGGCAGGGGTTCCTCCTGCCACGTGCTTGTCGTGGTTCCCAATGATGTGTGAAATTGGAGCCTGGCTGGAATTTCCTTCAGCAAACTTGCATTGTTGGAGGATCAAAATATTGACAGCCTGATTTGATAATTGTAACTCAATTTGTTTCATGCCTTAGGGCTGGCATTTAAATTTTACTTCAGGATTGTGTTACACCATTTATGGCTTTCCTTCAGCAGTGTGTTGATGAAGCTGCCTTTGGCCCCTGTCCACTACATCTGGCTGAGAATTTCACATTTAATGTTTTCCAACTTCATGCTTTTCACTGAAAAATGCCCCTGTCTTTAAATATAAACTTTGCCCAGATTTATGCATTTTTTGTTGGAGTCAAACCTTACACTCAAGTGGTTTAGGAAAAAAAAATAAATCTTGTTTTTGTCTTACAGGAATGAAAATTGAATGGTTCAATTATTCATTTCAAAGCAGCTCTTCCTTCTAAAGCTTGGAAACTCCATTTCAGTGGAGGAGAGGGGGAAAATGGAATGCATTTATTGAACTAAGGCAACTGGAAGAAATTAGGATCACAGGGAGGGGTTTGTTTGTTTGTTTTGTGCCCCTTTCGGAGCAGACACCATTTTTCAACAAGCTTTGCTGTTTTCACACCAGATGGCTTTATTTTTCCAATACTTTATTTTCCTCACATATATTTTCCCTGCACATGGAAAGAGGATGTGTTTGCTTTTTACTGATCTGCCAGATATTCAGCTCTGCAGTAACTCATCCTGGCATCTGCTCCAGGTTTGGTGGTCCATGGGATGTTCCTGGCATAGTATGGAATAGCAGGAAGAGCCAGATAATCCCTGTTCAGCAGCCACCATAGCTACAAAAAGAGCTGTTTGCCAAATGGAGCCTTTCAAGGGTTCAGTTAATAAACTAAACTGGGGCTCAGCCTGTTGTTGGGTCCTTGGAGCCAGTCCCCTTTTGCAGGGCAGTTGGTTTGCACCCCTGTGAGACTCTGCCCTGTGCCAGCCCCTGGAGTGTTAAATATGGATCTGGGGGGGCTGAGGGACACTCCCATCTTGCTGCCTCAGCACTCCCATCCCTGTTTGCCATAAACAAGGGAGAAACTGCCTTTAATGAGAACACTTGGTGCCGAAAAATTTTTGCAAGTGCTAATGTTTAACTATCTGATTGCATTATTAAGAATTTATTCTATTTTGGAGCCACTGTTTGACATTCTCAGAAGACAGATCACCCTCATTAAGAGGCTGAGAAAGGCTGAAACTGAGCTTGGGAATGAAATTTAATTTGTCACTGAAACGTTAATATAGGAGCAAACACTTCAATTGTGCCATCTGCCTCCTTCTCCAGGATCTGAGGAGCTGCAGCTTTTCCTCCAAGGAGCCAAGCCTTGCTTTGGCCTTCCCTTGGTCCTTGGGGCAGGGGGTTGTTGCTGCAGCAGCCAGTTGATACTGGCATAGACCTGCATTTTCTGTACAATGAGAGGGGAGAGCTGGACTATAGAGAGTAAAAATCTCAGACACAACTGGCCTTGCAAATGCCACTGCTGCTGCATTGGGGTTTGTGCTCTGAGCATTAAAAGCACCACAGGGAGCTAAATATGTCTCTGTCTCCAGTGCCCAGCAAAGAGGGATCCATTTTGCTCTCATCTTAAGGTCTCTGCTTTCTGGTTCCTTGTGTTGAGCAGGTGTCACCCAGGACTCCAGCACAGGAAAACCTGGGCCTCAAATCTCACTTTCATTTTGTGGCCCCTCTTTTTCCCTTAATTCTGCTGTTCCCATCCCACAGAACTCATTTCCCAGCCTGGTGTCTGCAATGAGGCTCAGCAAACACAATGGAAACGGGAACAGCCATGGCGGAACCAGTCCTGGGCACCTGAGAGGCTCTTCTGGGGAAAGCTCAGCCTGTCCTGCAGCTGCACAGCCATGCCCTGGGCACGGGGGCTGCAGGCCCTGGCACGCAGGATGAGCAGCACCTAAACAAGGTAAGAGCCCACACTGTGAAAATGGTGCTGTCTCTGGTACCCAAGGATTTGTCTGCCAAGAGCTGAGGGGGGGCTGAGGGAATGAACCCCCTCGGGGAGAGCAGGAGGTGCTGAGGAGTGGGAGGGTGAAAGGCACTTCAGGGGTGGGCAGGGAAGGGGCTCAGGAGGGGAGGACTCTGAACACCCCAAAGCACAGGCTGATGGCAGAGAAACCCAGTAATTAATGGGGGGATGTTCATTTGATTGATTTCAGTGCATATTTAGTGTCCTGTTCACAGCTGATTTATCTTGATATCAATTATCAATGCAATCAGCTTTACCAGAGAAGAATTAATTGCATTGCTCGTCAGAAAGGAGGAATTTTTTCCAAAGGAAAGCTGATTTTGCACATAATCCATCATTTGCAATTGGTGGGAAACTCCAAGGAAAGCCTCCTCTCTCACCTGCAGCATCAGGGATTTAGAAGCCATGTGGATGTGGCACCTGGGGACAGGGGTTAGTGGTGGCCTTGGCAATGCTGGGCTAATGGTTGGACTCTGATCTTAGGGGGCTTTTCCAACCTAGAGGATTCCATGATTCTGTGAAAAACTCCTTGAAAGCCAGTGTGTCTCAGCACTGTGCCAAATAGCCCCTTCTCCCTGCTGGTGCTCCTGTGCTCAGCTAATGATCTGGATCAATGATTCAGAAGAAGCTGAACTGTGCTAACATTTCCTTCTCTGTAATTGAAAAAGGAAAAAAAGGAAATTGTGTGGCTGAGTAGCACCAGCACGTGTGGGAGGTGCTAACACTGCTCCAGGGAAAGCAAGGGATCTGACTGGTGTCTAATTAGGAACAGAGACTTGCAGGACCGAAATGAGGCACTTTGAGCAAAAAGTGGAACCAAAGACCACCCCAAACAACAACAACAACAAAAGCAGCAAATATCCCAGAGAAAGGGGAGCTCTGGCTGGGTCAGTGATAGTGGTGTGGGATGGTCAGGGCAGTGGAAGTGGGAAGGAGAAGCCCCAGTTTGGTGCTACTGGGAATGCAGGAGGAGCTTCTGTGGCCTCAGCAGGGCCAGGAGCTCAGGGAGAACAAACTGCTCCAAGCTCCATCCCTTTTGGCTGCTCTGCTGTTTGGAACACCATTCTGGAAGCTCTGCCAGCTGAGATGACAATCAACCTGCACTGGGGCCTCCTACCCACCTGAGCAATCAAAGGGTGACTTTTTATTTCCCAATAATTAAAATTATGGACAGCATATCTTTGCTGCCATTGCTCCCTGGAGGAAGCAAACAGGAAGTGTTTGATCCTCCACTGAGAAGCAAAACAAGAGATGGGAAGCTTTTCATGCTATAGCACAAGAGGTTTTTAATAGTGAAAATGATTCTGTTTGATATGCAGGGTGTCCCCCAGTAATGAAGCTGGTGGTGATGGTTGCTGTGCATGGCAGTGGTGACATGGCAAAGGTTCATCCTGTGCTGGGAATGCTGTAACTGAGACGTTGTCTGGGCATCAGCAGCACTGAACAAGCAGGAACAGTGACAGGAAAAGGAATGGAACAAAGGAGAAGTGGAAATGGCACTTTAAATACATTTCACCTAACTTCAAGACCCAGCTAATGTCTTTCAGGTCATATAATCATAATGAAGAGAAGAGAACAGAAATGAGAAGGTACTTTATATTCCATTATTATATTTTTATTATGTTATTGCTTTTATTATTTTATAGTATTGCTTTTATTATTTTATATTATAAAATTGTTTTTATTATTGGTTTTATTATTTTATATTATTGTTTTATTATTATATTTATTTTTATATTATTGGTTATTTTTTTCTATTACATTATTATATTTGTATTAAATTTTTGACTGTATGTGTAGCATAAATACCAACACTGGCAATTTCCCAGTGAAATTCCAGGTGGGAGAGGCTGTGGAATTCTTCTGTCTATGTCAAATACAGATGATTAAATTAAACACTCATCTTCCTCTGAGCGTGTGTCCATCTCAAACATCTATTTTGTTTTATTTTATTTATTTCATTTTATTGTTTTTGTTTGTTTGGGGTTTTTTGTTTGGGGTTTTTTTGTTTGCAACTTTTCCCTACAATTCCTTCCCCCACCAAAGCATTTGTGGTGAGTTGCTGTGGAGTTTGTCGACTTCACACACTCAACAAGAGGAATAACTTTGCAAAGCACTGGAATAAAACCCCCAGACATTTGGGGCTCCTGGGGCAGGTGGGACAGTCAGCCTGGAAAACAGAGCAGCAGGGGGGGCACAGACACACCAGGCACTTTTGCACTGTTTGTGTGACCTTTACCAGCAGAAGTTACCTAAGAAGAGTTCCCTGTAGCTCCTCCAATTCTGTGCACAAAGTAGGTTGAGAAAAAAAGCTGTTCAGCATTTCTTAATGACAAATTCTATTCCTGTGCACTCTTTTTATTATTACTGTTATTTTACAGCAACACTTCTGGCAGCAGCACAAGGAACTGAGGCCTTTGCAGGAGGATTTTCAGGATGCACAGCAGAACCTCTGTAAGTTGTCCAGCATGAAATACTGTTCTGATTTGGGGTTTCAGGATCTGCAGGAAGAAAGGGAGTTTGAGTCTATTTATGGCTGAGGGGATGGAATTACTATTCAGGTGGAAGAAGAAATTGCTCAGAAAATCTGACCAATTTCATATCTTTCTTTCTCTCAGCTCTATCTGCATTGAAGTGCCTTTAGCTTGTAATAAAAACAATTAATTTGCTGACCTGCTCAGAAAAATTGCTAAAGAAACACCTTCCAACAGAGGGAGGGTGTGAATAGACTTGTTTAACAAAAGAGGGCAAATGCTGAGAGAGACTGAACTTGTGAGGGAAACCTGTAAAATAGTAGTTAATCTTTTTTACCCATACAACAAACATAACTCAAGAAAACATGGACTATGGGAGGACAAACTACTTCTTGTACCTAGAAACTGTAATATTAATTATGTTTCTCATGGCCCAGGTCCATACATTTTCCCCACTGCATCCTGGCCCAGGAATGCCTGGGTGGTTTGGGGAGGTGATTGCTGTTGGTGCAAGGGAAGGAATCAATCCTAATTCTCTTGGGTTTGTTTTCTAAGTGGCTGAAGAGATGCAGCCTCAGCCCCCAGTGAGGGGGAGCAGCTCCTGCGTGTGAGGGAATGGCAATGAGGGTTGGCTCTGGGTAAGCAGCTCCTCTCTTTGCTAGAGCCAATTAGCTGTTAATCAGCAGCTTGCTCACTTGACAATGTCTGATTGTTTTAAAATGAAGGGAAAATGCAGCCTGGAGAGTGATCCCAAACTAGTCATGTGAGAAAATATAAGTGTGTAGCACAGATTTTGTACCCTAAGAGAGAGGAAAGAGAATTTTGTTAAAAGCAGAACCTTCCCAAACTCTGAGGGAGTTCAAATCCACACTGCAAACTGGACTCTTCCCTATTCAACACTTGAATCTGGCCTTGGACATGCTGCAATGGAATGAGAATGTTGCAGGTTACACCTGGAGAAAGAGTCTCTTTGCCAAAATCTGTTCTTTACTGCCTTGGTTTCTTCCCTGGAGATCCCCAAGGGCTGAACACTTAATGCTGACTGACCTTTCCTGGGAACTCTTTGGAGCTGCTGGAAGTCACTGAGGGAGACAGGACAAGGCACGTCCTTCAGCTCCAGGCTGAGCTGGGAACGATCTTATGTCTAAACCCTGCAGAGATCCCTCAGTTTGTTCCACTGCAGAGCAAAGTCATTGAGCACAAATACCCTCCACAAGCAGATCCTCTGCTCTGCAGCCTCTGAGACCTGCTTTGGTCCCACCCGAGGCACAGACCAAGTCAAACCGATGTTTTCAGGCTCTTTGGCATTTTTTAGCATTTAAGCAGCTCCTGGTAGCAGCAGTGTCCTCTCTGCTGCTCCCTCTCCAGCTGTTGTACAGCTTCTCTCTTCAAAGCCCAGCACTTCGGTGTGATCAAGGCCCGAGTGTTTCCTGCAGAGCTCTCAGCTGGTGTGAACCCTCAGTTCCCAGGGTAAGGAATCAATAACCCTTTGATATCTAAGCAGCTTACAAGCCACAATTGAGCTGTAGGTGTGACAGCTCTGTCCCAGCCCCAGAGAATCCTTGGAAATCCAGCTGCGGCTGGCAGCAAGGCATTAACCAAGCCCCTCCCTTGGAATAAACGCTGCTAGGGAGCCTCCCAGTGGCTGCTGCTCTCCCCACTGAGGAGTGGGCACAGGGAAATGGGCTTTGGGCACACCAGGGACAGGGTGGCTGTAATAGAAAGACAGCTCAGGCCAAGCCAAGCCCAGGTGGGCAGAGCTCTGATGGCTCTGCTCACAAAAGCAGGATCTGAGATCAGGTATTCCCCAGCAGGTGATCCATGTCTGCTCTGTCCATTTGAGCTGTGGGGCAGCTCCTGAAAATACCTTTGATGGCTCTGCAGAAACAGAGCACTCAGAGAGAGTTTCTGTGCCAAGGGGCTTTATTGCAGCCATGTGGCATGGTCAGGCTGGGAGCTCAGCTAAGAAACCACTAAATAATACTACAAAATAACATAACCTCCATGTGCAGAGAGACTTTATACTGCATTCCTCTGCCCCCAAATTAAGGGCCTTCCTCTGCCCCCACGTGTGTGCATTGACACAGAACGATGGGAACAGGCAGTTTCCAAATGTGTTTCCACCTCCATTGAGTAGCTGAGGAGTAATCCCTGCAGGAACGGGGTCAATAAGTATAAATATGTATCTGTGATACCTGCCTGAAATCTGTAAGGTGGTGGACAACAGCCATCTCTTCACAGTGATACAGGAAGGCTTAAAAGCAAAATAATCCCTTCTCTTTTATAAGCTGTGTGAATACTTTAGCAGTGCCCACGTTTGGAAGTGTTAAAGGAAATCAATGGCATTTGTTCCAAGCCTTTAAGAAGAGGTAAGAAACCTGAAACAAGGACTGTGTGGAGATAAGGAGTGATGGGCCCTTGTAATCCTCAGCCTGCCTTTGTGTCCTGAGGAAATGCTGCTCTTTGTTGCAGACAGGTGGCTGCTCCCTGGACATCACTAATCCCTTGAGCAGCAGTGTCTGAGTTTGCAAGAATGAAAACCCTCATTAGGGCTGATTTTTGTCACCTCCCAGTGCAATGAAGAGATTCCTGCTGCACAGTCAGTGGGAATGGTCCTCTCCTGGGTGATAATGTGGTTTATTTTCCTCTCATCTCCTCATGGCAGGAAACAAGGGAGTTGAGAGCCAAGGGAACAGTCACCAGGATTCCCTGGGGATTTCTGCATGTCCCCCATTTGATTTCCTGCTGTAATTTCCCCCTGCCTGCCTGAGCTGAGCTCCACAGGGCACGTCCTGTACCACGCACTCTGTGAGGAAAACCTGCATTCTTAGGAACTCTTGGCTTTAAAATTGCTTGATGACTTTCAGCTTTGAGGAGCTCCAGCATAATTTGGGTGTTTCTGAAGGCATTCCCTGCTAACTCTGTCCCAGGATGCATTTTAAGGCACAGGTTGTTACAAGCAGCCCCAGAGGAGTCACTGGGAATGAGGACTGAGGACATGGTGGGTTTTCCAAGGCAGTTTTATTCAGGATTTACAGGAGCTGAGTAAGAGGGAGGCAAATACCCAGTGACAAATAACTCCTGGTGGTATCAATCAGCAGAACAGCAACAGCTGATCACAGACATTACTGGGAACAGCATTTGGAGAGGCAGAGGGACCCAGTGTTTGGGATGCTTGGTCAGGAACTGGGGCTGTTCTTTTCCAAACCATTGTGCCCAGTCCCCTCAATATGCTGGGAATAATGAGGCTGGGAATCCTGCAGTGTCCAGAAGGAGAGCCCAGTGTGCAGCCCCCCCACTGGTAGGAAACACACCCAGGCCAGTTTTACATTTGTGGCAGAGCAGCCAAAGTCCCAGTGAAATCTGATTGGGCGAGAAATAGCAATAAGAACTCAGTGCCTGTTCCTCCTCGGGATTCAGGGGTGTCTGTACCACATCTGACCCTGCAGTTGCCAGTTAGTGGTGCATCCACTGTGTTAGGGATGATAGCTCAGTCTCAGGGATGATGCATTTGACTTACTAGTAGAGTTTTGCAAGAGAAAATATGTTCCTATCACATTTACTCCTCAATTACTGCTAATGAATACAAATAACTTGCTTACTTAAAGCAATTATAAACCTCGTGCTCAGAAACCAAAATTAAGTTAAGCAAGCACAGCTCATTTCTTCCCCATTTCTGCACTGGCAAAATAATTCAATTACACTTTGCAATCTTTCAGAATGCTCTGTATAAATCACTGATTTATATTCTAATATCATTATTCAGTAGGCTACAGCTTTTTTAGGACTTGGAAAAGCTTTCCCACATCCAGGTTCTCCCCAGCTGATTCCAAAGCAGACCAACAGGTGGGAATGGTGTTCCTGGAATGTTCCTTCTGTCCCCACTGCTCCAGAAGCACTTTGCAGGTGTGTTCTCTTCCACAGGTGTTTGCCAGCTTTGTCAGGAACCAGATGGCAGGGAGGAATCCCAGCCTGCCTCATGGTGGGCAGTTTTCTCTTGCTCTGACCACACCAGCCTTCCCAGAGGAACAGAAAAGAGGAGCTTTGGAGCCTTTTTGCAAGTTATTATTTTCCTGTTACCCTTAAAAGAACCTGATGGCCAGAGCTGTATCTTCTGAACTTCTACCCTTGTTTCCTTTTATTTAATATCTTTCAGATTTCTTTCTAAACTTTCCTCTTTGATGCCCACGTGGAACTTAAAATGCCTTTTTTGTGCTGTAATGACTCTCTGCAGAAGTTTCTGGCTCCTTAGGAAAGCACAAAGCTGTGCACATCAATGTTATATAAACTCCTCTTGCCTTGGCTGCCCAATCTCCAACAGGCTTGGGGTTATTTAGTGCTAAAAGAATGACAGAGCTGCATGAGTTTAACCTCTTTATCTTTGTCTTCCTCCAATGATTTGACTCCTGGCTCACCTAAATAACTAACTAGCAATGTTTTATAATCAAACTTGAAATCAGAACTGGATTTATGCTGTTAGGATCTGTTTTGTTGTATTTAACTTTTCCAAAATATCTGTGCTCGTTTATGGTTTCAACATAACACAGACACTGAGGTGTCTTTTTCATCCTCTCTCAAGTACTTCAACTAATCAGCATTTCTGTTATGTGGTTCAGTCTCCTGGCAACAAAACTTTATCTCAGACTGACCCTTGTTGTTTTGGAGGCCCTGAGCCCACAGCATGTTACAGCTCTTCTTTTGCCAAATGCCCTTGGTACTTTCCCTTGGTTTTCCTCATTTTCCTTTTTACCCCTCATTGTTCTTACCTATTGCTTGTCAGAAACAAAGCATCAGGAATATGTTAACAGTAGACACACACTATTCCTCCTGCTGGTTGTTCCCTTGCCAATAATGTGAGTCTGTCACGCAGCAAACCCTTCCTTTAAAGAAGAAAAGGGGAATACCTAAAGCTTGTATTTACTTTCACTTACAGCTTACAGTGCACGCTGATCTTCCCCGTGACTGATTGAGGCACAGCCCCACTGCAGAGCTGGGGCTGGGGGGCACCAGGACAGTGCTTTTCCCAATTGTAATTCCTGCTGTGTATCCCAGAGGAGCAGAGTTACTCTGCACACTGTGAGGGCACCGCTAGCAGCAGTTAATTACAAACAATACAGAACAAAATCACAGCCTGCTTTGGGTTGGAAGGGATCTTGAACCTCATCCAGTGTCACCCCCTGCCATGGGCAGGGACGCCTTCCCCCAGCCCACGTGGCTCCAGGCCCTGTCCTGGTGTGTCTGTGTGTCCCCTTCCCCCCTGCCCCGGTGTGTCTGTGTGTCCCCCCGGTGTGTCTGTGTGTCCCCCCCGTGTGTCTGTGTCCCCCTGAGCTGCTGTTCCCTCTACAGGCCAAACACAAGCGCTACTTCGGCCACTCCGCGCACGTCACCAACATTCGCTTCTCCCACGATGACAAGTTCGTGGTGAGCACTGGAGGGGACGACTGCAGGTGAGGGTGGGCTGGCACTGCCACTGCTGGTGAGGGTGGGGTGGCACTGCCACTGCAGGGAAGGGGTGGCTTAGTCGAGAGCTCAGCCAGGGCTGCACACAGGACACACACACAGTGCATGCACAGAGCGCACACACAGCACACGCACACACAGTGCACATGCACTCACACACGGAGTGTGCACACACACACACTGTACACCCCCCCAACTCACACACGTCACAAACCCACCACACACACACCAGCTGAGCACATGAACATGCTGAGCATGTGCTAAGCACACTTCAGGCACACACTGGTACCCCACCAAGCACACACTGGATACGCTCTGAGAACATGCTAAGCACATGCACACACCAAGGGCATGCCACGATATTTTAAACTGCACTGGCTGTAACAGCTGCTCCTTGGCCCCTTCCCTGGAAGAGGCTGCGCTGCCCCCGAGCTGCCTGGCACACGCTCCCGCCCTGCCGCGGGCACGGAGCAGGGGCAGCAGGGCTGGGCACCTCCCGCTGGGCACAGCCCTTCCAGCCCAGCCTGGCACGGGGCAGGGCCCGGCCCTGGCCCAGGATTTGCTCCCTTGGGCAGCACTGCCTTGCCCAGAGCAGCCCTCGGTGCCCCA
>VWZD01010829.1:0-48601 GCA_013396695.1 Sakesphorus luctuosus
TATAGCCAGGAATCACATTTTTCAGTTTTATCTGAAAGGAATTCAGTTCGAGAACTTGGGTACAATTCCATGATGCAAACTGAAGCACAGTAGCTGTGATAACTGGGGGATTAATTCAAAATCCCACTCCTGATATGTGAGGACTCTGCTGACACATGGAAATAAAATATCCAGAGTGCTCTATCTGCTCCCTCATATAGTCTTCTTGATGCCTGATCTGGGCTGTTCCATTCTGTGAAAATATTCTTCAAAATGCTATCATGAATCTTCTTTTACATTTCCACTTGAAAAAAGTCCGGACACACAGGCAAATAATATTAACAGTCAGTATTGCAGTGTTTCTGCCCTGCAGTTTTGATGCATCCTTAAAAAAACCATGAAAAATGTTTTAAAATGGGTAGTGGAAAGTTTTGATATTAATATTTGACTATTTGGGGGTAAATAAAAAGATAACACAAAATTTTCATCTATACAATCAGTCCATTTTTTTTAGGTGGTATGGCTAAAGACTGTGAAAGAGAAATTCATACAAAGGCAGAAAGCAAGTTAGCTCAGAATTTCCTCGATTCCCTTCCCCTTTCTTCCTTTATTTTGCACCTCAAAGAAATCAGGTGAACACACCACCAGGCTTTAAAAAACTATGTTTACTCAGAACAAATGTCCTGACATTGACATAATATACATTATCTGATTCATATATAACAATCTTCAAAGAACTTGGAATACCTCTCAACATCCCCTGATTTATTTAGGTGCTGCACCAAGAACTAGAGGCATTTCCACAATGAGTGACATGATTTCTTTGTCGATAAAAGTTGTATAGATAAAGTGTCTGAACTTACCAACATTGCAAGATTGTTTTCCTACCTCGTCATTTCTCCTGAAAGAGGAAACTGTGACAGAGAAATTTTGTATTTTTTCCCTTCTGAACTAATATAAAAATGCCTGGTGTCACCAATATTTTGTTTTCTCCTTACTGGAATCATCTGTCATGGCAAATTAATTTTAGGCAATATCAGTGAGAGTGTCATAAGTTAGTTTGTGAGTTCTCCCTAACTATCACAAGAAGGTGTAGAATCCTTGCAAAGAAGGAGTGACTGTGATGATTTGGCAAGCAACTTTGCCAGCATAAGTATGAAGTCAGAAATTGGATTATTCTAGCTGAACAATTTTTGTTAGTGAGTGAGCAAAGAAGAGACAGGAGTAGCTGTAAACTAAGCGTATGAGTATTACCGGATACTTTCTTAGTTCCTGTAGAGTAACAAACAGATTTGGGATAGATAGTGTTCCTAATTGTCAGTGCCAAAGATATATTTTGCCAAAGGAATCTGTTGGAGAGCCATTACTAATAAAAGCATAGATGAAATACAACATTAAAAAAAATGATCTTTAATAAATAGGGTCATTAGAAAGTACAAAAATTCAGGAAAAAAAGAGACAAAGAACATAAGGATAGTTTTTAATTGGTACAGTTTATTAATCATGTCACAGTAATACTTGTCATTATACAGAAATTTTAGTTCCAGTCTAAGAGTACTGTACGAAACAATACTAAAATTGTTCTGAGGATCCTACCATTTAGGTAGAAAATACACATATTTAAGAATAAATAATTAAAAACCAATTAGAATGCAAAGGGAAAAGATTTATATCCATCTACATTCCCCTTTCTTTTTCGCGTGGTCTATGAAAAGAAAACATAATCTTCCAAAGTACATTTAAGAGTAATGTTGCTTTTATTCTGCTGTGGGGTTTTTTGAGAAAAGTTTTAAACAGAGAGAAGGAAATACTACCATTTAATGGAGGGAAAATCTGTAGAAAACTCTATAGTGTCATTGTTATCTAACCACATAGATAAGCATATTGTAAATCAATCTATATTTTGCTAAATATATCAAGCAAAATATGAAAAAAGTTGGCATTTTCTATGTATATTTACAAATCATGCAGTTTTCTGTTGTTGCAGATTTCCTTCCTCCCTCCATTACATGGAGGCAAAATCAATCTCAACTAAATTTAGCTTAAATTAGCTTCTATTAAAATTTAAATTTTATACACATGTTTCTATATAATTGTCTTCTAGTCTTTCTCGCTGTGTGATTTTTTTTGATGGATTTTTCTTTTAATGATGGGACTAATCATTTCAATAAATACAATTTTAGTCCTTTTTCATGCAGGAGCCCAAGCACATTTTTAGTCTTTGTAGGCATCCTCGGGTTACCTGCCATTCCTTCAGAGGACTACAGAACATGAAAGTGTAATACTGTCAATTTACAACAGATTAACACAGGATTTGCACACGTTTAGGAATTTCAAGAGACTTCTGACAAGTTATAAAACTATAGCTGAAGTGCACAAAATTACATTTGCACTTGAAAAACCTTCCAAAAAAAAAAAAAAGAGGAAAAAATGAATCCATAATGTGTACTTTGATGACTCCGAGCATAAGCATAAAAATTTGATGCCAGTAAAATTAAATATGAAATTTTATTTTCTGAATATAAGATGTACATGTGATTTCCTGGCTATCTTACCATTATCTGTATTCTTCTTGTTTGTTTTGTTGACTTATTTCATCACCCATCACCCCTAAACTGTTCCTTTTTTAAAAGTTTTATTCACAAGAACATTTTGGCTCTTCTTCTAAATACTTCTGAACTGTTTTTCTGGCATTTTTAATGGATGTAAATCGTTTTGCTTTAATTTTAAAATTAAGTAAAATATGTATAGTGTAAACCAGATATGATTATTTGTTTATTGCAAGGCTTTTTTCCCCTTTGTTCTGGAGAATTAAGAAAAAAAAATAATTGGGACAGTTGAGATTGGGAAACTAAAACAGAGGAAAAGCTTCTCTGATAATTTTCAACATACTTAACTCCCAGGGAAAGTAAGGAAGTTTTGTAGAAGACTTTGAGTTTCGAAGAGCATACTTTGGCTTGTTCAAGAGTATGTGGGTAGGCAGGTTATCGTGTAAGACTGCCCAGAAGGACAGTAGAACTTAAGAAAACTGGTGTTTTGTCACAAACATCCTATCCAAGAAGCAGAGCAGTCCATCCATTTGCAGAACAAAATAGACAGGTTTACCTGGAGGCCAGCTTCCCTGAGCAGGACATTCTTGACTGAGCCTAAATACAGAAAGGAAGTGTGTCAGAGGTGGCTTCCTTCATGGAATGTTATAGCATTGCCTGGGCATGCAAGCATGGATTTAGGAAAGCCAAAACTCAGTTTAACTGAAATGTAGTCACTTATATGAAGTTATTTAAATCTATTTGACAACATTATACATAATTTCCTGTCTTCCAGAAGAGTTGTACTACAGTCACTTTAATTCATGGATCTCAGAGTGATGAATAAGGTATTTTAATATTTCAACATTCTGATTAAATGTTCCAGTAACAGATTAGGATTATAGGCTTGCTATTTAGTGTCCCGGCAATGACAGACCCACGCTCATGATAATCAGGTTTAACTGTAATCTTTCAAGATAGCATATGATTTATTTTATAAAATATGTTTCCTTCAACATAAGAAATGATTTGCATTTATTTCCTTTTCTGTTCCTTTCCACAGAAAATAGAAAATTAATATTTATGAGGTATTAGCACAGTACTAGTACTAACAGCATTACTTCAGTAATGATCCTCTTTTCACAAGTGATGCAATCTCAATCACAAGTGTACCACTAAGAATTATTTGCTCTCTAGAAAACCAGTACAAAATTTGTAGAATTTGTGTAGGACTAGAATCGCTCCTTTACCCCTCATTGCTAAAAGAACATAATGTAGTCTTATATTTTCTTCTTCATTATTCTGCCATTTTCTCCATGAGAATCTCCTATTTGCAAAAACTATGTCCAAGAACAGCTGCTAGATTAATTTGGTTGTTAATTTTGAATTGGAATATTTTACTGACATAAGCAGGCTGACAAGGCTTCAGGAAGAGCTAGACTAAGAATTACCAGGGAACTTCTGCCATGTGTCTTTGCACCATGTACGTTCTTCTAGTTTTGGTTTCATAACAAGCCCATTCAGCAGCTTTTGAATGAATTGAATCTGCATGTTTGCAGGGCAATTTTCATCCAGAGAACATTCATTTGCACAGAAACAAATAAAATGCTACTCTAGTAGCTGGAAAAGTATATTCTTGCTCCTTGTTGGCATTTTCATTTAATTTTCTTCCTAAGTTAAAAATTTAGATAAATCAATAAAAAAGGAAAAAGGTCAATAAAATAAGAAACAAATGAAAAACTTAAACTATGAAACTATGAAAAATTTGAATTAAATCTAGGTGAGAGACTGATATTATTTATAATTTTTGAATATAATTTTGTCACATTATTATGATGAGTTCTGCCCTGTAAACAAGGGAAAAAGCCTATCAAAATAGGCATACATTTGGTAAGAAAGATCAGGGTCACTTCCATGCTTTGCCAATCCCCAACAAAATGTTCTGGGTGTAACTATTTTATTATCAACTCTGTCAAATGTCCCTTGAGATATCATAACTACCTATCAGCTGATAATTAAATATCTTATAACTGACTGTAGATCTCCCACAAAGAAAATGCAAACCTTTAATATACTGTTAAAAAAAAAGGGGGAAAAAAAAAGAAAAAAGAAACTACCACAAAAAACCACTATGCACATACACACATTATTATAGTAACTTTTTGAAGAACAATTCTGGGACAAGTCGCAAAATTATGAATGTCAAATGGCTTCATGAATGTTTCACATATGTTCTCTATAATGATATAC
Organism: Sakesphorus luctuosus; assembly: GCA_013396695.1. Classification (NCBI taxonomy): domain Eukaryota; kingdom Metazoa; phylum Chordata; class Aves; order Passeriformes; family Thamnophilidae; genus Sakesphorus; species Sakesphorus luctuosus. The sequence continues at coordinate 4,758 of VWZD01010829.1, forward strand.
TCATTAATTCTCCTCATTTTGCTGTCACTCTAAAATTACTTTCACATCTGTTTTTGACAAATGGAACTGTGCTTTTACATTAGGCAGATGAAACTAGCGTCGGATCCAAGAAAAAAAACACAAAATAACCTTCTCATATAGCTGATGGATTCAGTATTTACTAACTGGATAGATTTGGCAGAAGACTGTGTAACAGGTAAAAGTAAAATCATACTTAGCTAGAGTAAACCTTTCTACAAAGTCTGGTTTTGATGAGTTCATCTTTCTCAAATACATGGCTTATCTAAATTGATAGAGTTAACTTTTCTGTTTTATTTGCTAAAAAATTTTGGATTAAGTGGGAAAACCCTTCAGTTGCAAGAGTCAGTCTTTAAAAACACAGTAGTGACTTCAATTATTTCAATGAGGCATGAAGCCACCTCTGTTATGTGCTTTTTTGCTTTGGAAACTTGATTTGTCAGATTGACTTTGAAGCTAACTACATGTTAGATGTCTTTCTAGCTACAGTGGGTAAATAGGAAAAGAAAAAAAAATAATTTAATCAAATATAGTTAAATTGGAAGTTGTTTGGCCTTAAAGCTGTTCCACAAGAGCAGCCCAATGCAGACATGCAACTTTAAACAACAGGTTACATTAGTCTACCTGAACAGTCATTCTTAGTCCAGTCATAATGGCACTAACCCTTAGACACTAAGTTACCTAGGAAAGAAAACTTCACTTATAACAAAGTTTTAATTTTTTACAGAGGCACATACAGACTCATACACATACTCTCTCTCATAAACATACACATACGCATATTTATTCTCTCTTAACATCATCACCTTCTCTTCAGTATAAGGCTCACCTTTTCATGCCTCTCTGGGTCTTAGAGTCAAAGGCATCAATATTCACTAAGAAGGATGGGGAGTGTGCATTTTAAAAGGTCATCAGCACACCTGCTCAGGCACAGGAGAAACTATAATTTAACAAGTGTGTTCATTCCTTCTCATTCTAAGGTCTCATTTATTTTCAAAAATTTTCTAAGCTTTGTTCTTTCTTCACTGGTCTTCATTTCCACATAGCATTCATATTTATAGCACCTAAAAAAGATTTGTCTTGCTGCCCATGTTTTATCCCTTTAATGACTGATAACTGATAATTGGTGAGTTGTTCACAGATGTGGAGCCTCTGTCATCATCACATCTACACAGTTTCAAGGCCTTTTTTTATCATGCAGTCTGTTCTTTACAATGAGTTTTATTCTAGGCTCACAGTTTATTCTGCATGGACCCATTTGGATTTAGCATTTACTAGTTACAGAGGTCTATCAGTGGATTAATATTTTCCACTAATATAGTGGAGGGGTTTTCGCTTCCAGGAGCAGGGCTACGAAAGCGACAAGCGGCAAGCGGCACTCCCTAGGATCAGGCCCCTCAGAAGCTTGGGTCGGCTCGTCCTGCCCCCGGCCCGGCGACCCCTCCGAATGGAATAAGTCCACACCAGCCAGGAGTCCATGAGGAAAAGCCAGTTTTAATGGCGCGCGCTTCCTTATAAGGGGCGCACGCAAATCTCCTGGATGTGGGCGGGGAAGAGGGGCGGAGACGGGGAGAAGTAACACACTCCATTGGGCACAAGCAAACGAAGGGAAGGAGGGAGGGGAGGAGCGGCAAAAGAACCAATAGGAGAATGAGGTTGGTGGGAGAATTCCAGGGGATTGTGGGAAGAAGAAACAGGGAAGCCATCTTAAGGGTATAACATTTAGACTGGGGAAGTGTCTGTCCGGAAGCCCTTATGGTCCCTATTCAGCCATGGTGTGTGCTCCCCGGGGTCCTGGATCTCTGCATCTTTGTCTACCCAGCGCTTGTAATATCTCTGCCAGTTGATGAATTCCTCCTCGGTCTGGTCTCCTCCGACAGAGGTCTATCAAAATTATTAGAATAGGTGCAATGCCATACTGTTGTGCAGAAGTAAGGTAAACATAAAACAAATTAAGTCATATTCACCTGGATGTTTGACAACTGCTGTTACAGCTAAGTCAGATGAATAAAGTTCTAGAAAGGCCAAGACAAGTGTAGATGCACAAGTCCTGCAAACTCACTGTTCTCAGACCTCAGAGATTTTGGACAAAGCCTTTAGTGTTATAATAATAGGGTAGAATGTGACAAGTTTTATTTGCCAATCTAAGAATTATTTGTATGCTTTGGACAATATATATTTAATGTTAATGTACAGAAATGTTATTCAATGAATGTAAACTACCATTCCTAGTAGATACAAGAATCTTTTGCCTGTAGAATCATACTGTCAGTTATTAATCTAGTCAAGCATTACACTTTCTATGGATAAAAAACGTAAAAAAAGAAATACACAACTGCAAAATATGAATATAAACTGCTATAACTGCCTATAGCGGTTTGATTTTTGTTTTATTCTGGGCAGGTGTGTCTTGCTGCTGAGAGGAAAATGAATTTAGGCAAGTGCTTTATCTCCTAACTACTGTTTAATAAGGAAGCAGAATCACACAGATGGAAATGCATTTTTTGTCTTCCTTTGTGACAGAAAGGACAACAGAGCATGTCTTCAGGATAAGTGTAAAATGCATAAGTGGTGTTTTTAAGTATGTGCTAAATGAGCAGATCATGCTATTCTTTCATTGTTCTCCCAAAACTTTCTGTGTAGTTAACAACAAGTAACTTCTCACACTGTGTATGTGATTTGTTTGGGACCTACGTATGCAAGAAGAGCAGGTGCATGGCCCAGGGGTCTGGAACCCAGGTTCCTAAAAGTTAGTCATTGCAATGCTTAGCATTATGTCACCTACAGCCTCTTGGCTCTTTTCCCAAGTTCCTCATAGTGTACGGAAAACAAAGGCACATAAAAGATTTTCTTAATACTTTCACTCAAGAGAGAGAAATGTAATCTTTACCTCAGTTTAATCACCCCTGAGCTGGCCTTAATCTTGCAAGCTGCAAGACCTGCAGAACTACCTTTCCTTTCATTTAATCTATGTTTTTTGTCAGTAGGTTTACTACAGTTAATAAGACCATGATTGTACAGGACAGTCTAACTAGTGCGTACTGGGTGGCATCCCTAAGAATCCATGAGAGGATGACAAATTTAGATTCTGATTTCAGGTAATATTTCCCCTAATATTTCTTGGCAAAAAAACCCCAACAAACACTCTGGTTATCTACCCTGTAATGTGACAGAAACAAAGAGAGAGAGTAGGAAATATATCATTCTATCAATCAGAAAAGATTTTTTTCTGTGTAATCTATAAGGCCTTTAAATGTTGTCTATTAAAAGGAAATATTTATTTAAATGATACGTGAAAAGTTCTCATGAGATTTTATGAGATATTTGAATATAAGACTGAAGATAAAGCAACAGCATACCTGTAGAAGGCCTAGAGGAACCCCAAATTCAAACATATACAAATTCTACATATCCTTTACATTCACAATGTCAATGGCCTGACCCAAAGCTAACTGAAATTTGAACTTGTTTTCCATTTATTTAAGTGAGAATCAAAGTGTGGTTCTTAAATAGTAACTTCACTGTGTTTGTGTTGAAATGCATGAAATTATGCATTCCTTGTGTTTGCAGACTGAAGTCCAAGGTTTTATAACAACTACTCCCTAGTCCATAGTATGGAAGTCTGAGATTTATATTAATGCTGATTCAATTCAGAAATTGCATTTCCTATGAAAATATGTTTTCTCTGTCCAAAGGCCTTCTATTTAATGGGATCATCATACTATATACTTTTATATATCTAAAGCAATCTTTACAATGTTAATGAAAAGTAAATTTCAAATAAATTATAACAATACTTGAAATGGACTGGAAATTTTAACTTGTTCTTATAGATCATAAGAAATGCTGGGTCTTTCTCTCCATCTTATTGCACATTGTTTAAACTTGCCTTGGCTAAATATGTTCTTGGGAGTAGAGGAGGAAAGTATTAGCATTATTGTTAAAAAAACCCCCAACACCTAGTTAATTTGAAGATTCTTGTCTTTTATCCAGATATACATTCAGATTAAAGTATTCTATAAAAATAGCTTTATATTTATGATAATTAAAATATTCCCAGACTTTCCTGTGCTATGTATTCATATAGAAGAAAAATTGTTTGTGGTGGCAAAGAGATAAGAAACATCTGGATTTGGTTTATAATGGTGGGATAGTAAGTCATACTAACAATGAGAAAGTTTTTAATTTAGCTAAATCTAAACTGTTTATCCTTCCATTAGATGTCTTGCATTACTGCATAATCATTTCAGTGTTTCAATTTTTTATAAGTCAAATACAGAAGCAAAAGACTAACAGTACTGTTTCAGTGCTTTAAACTTCAGGCATTCTTAAGGTTAGGCCTCTATTCAATGTCTTAACACTTTTTTGTGAGAAAAATAATGAAATGTTATCCTATTTAATAAATTAAAGTAACACAATACAGTGACCTTAAGGTTACAAGATGTTTATTAGTAAAGGTGAGAAGCAAGATTTCTAAGTCGCATTTCTATGCTTTATTGTTAAAAAATGGTATCTCGTAAGAACAGAAAGGAAATAGAGAATCAACAGCCAACACTGTTTTTCATGAAAAACTTATTTTCTAAAAAAAGATCCCTAGATTAAATATTTTCAGAAGTAGCAATGTATCCCATACTGAATATCTTGAGACTGTCAGACTGAATCCTCTTTCCTTTTTCAGTCTTCTTGATTCTCACGATGGGAAAACACTGGAAGACAGGAAAATAGCTAGAAAATTTTAACCTTCACATATTTCCTGAAGTATCTTTATAGGCAACAGCCACAGATGATGATTATGATGGATATAAGTCATGTGTATTCCACTATCTGTTCTGTATGGCCTTCATAAAGAGTAGCCAGAATGGTACCAAGACGATAGCCATAACAATGATGGTCAGTTGTGTCATCTTGGAGATGTCAGTCCCTGCCATGGTGGTCTCTATTGTTTTCTTCACTGAGCAATGGTTCAAGAATTGCGCTACGAGAGTGAACAACTGTATTTTCTACTGCTGAGGCCAATTGTTCTTCCTTGTAGGGCAGGAAAAGGTGGGTGGACCAGTTTTCCTCTGGTCATACTTCCTGGAAGTTTTCCCCTTAGAAATGAGTGTAAAACATTGTCACAGAAATCAGAGAGAAACCAAAATATCATGGGAGAAAACAGACAAGAAAAACAGTTGAAGGAGGGGAAGGTGTCAATGGTGAGGAACCACAGGTAAACACTGAGCAGAGAACCCTTAATGGACCTAACCATGTTCTACCTAGATATGTGACAAAAAGCCAAGTATGTCTCACAGTTGACAGGGTTGCTTTTTTATTCTCTTCTTCCTGATGGAACATGGTGGTTGTTTAGTACTAGAAAAAAGGTTGGTGAAAATTTCATTGAAACAACATTGTTTAAAAGTGCAGAATGTCTTTCTACTCCCATTCCTACTTTTTGTCAGAATACAAAATATGATTTTTCTGAAATAAGAAACACTCAAATCAGCTGAGTCATAAAATCTGAAAGCAAATCTTGTGTTGTGTAAGTGGGAGTTTAGCAATTATCAATAATTTCTTGGTTGTAAAAAAGTATGGTCTCATTTTGGAGCCTTCTTCCTATCTTTGCACTTTGTTCCCTGTTTGTCATTACCAAGGAGTCATCCTGTCTTTATCTACATTGCAGGCTCCCTGGTTTTTATGCCTTGATGTGTACTTACCCCACTTAACACTCCAGGATTCAATACTAAGAATTATCCTTAGTTGCTCCAAAAAAAGAAGAATTTTTTACTTGGCCTTACTTAGTAACAACTCACTTATTAGGCAAGATAAGCAGGTGATTTTCAGTTCTGCTTCCCAAACTTAAAAAAAAAAAAAAGGTGGGGAGAGGGAGAGAGAGAGAGAAAGGTACACATACAGCAAACAGTTCCAAAACAAACAGAAGTTATATCATCTCTTGCACTGAAAACAGGTTTCAGTTAACTATAGATGTTGAAGGATTACCCTGCAGAAGGCTACTAAAAAACACAAAATAGAAATAGATGTGAGTAGTCTCAAGAGAACTTCTAAGATAAACTGCAATATGATCCAGTGGGTTTTGCATCCAAATACAGGAGTTGCTAAGTAGGCAAAAACACACATATAAAATTTTGAATTTCTTAATGTAAGATGAACTGTCTATATGAGCAACTACTTCCTTCTCAGATAAAACAGATCTTGAGCTGTTCAAAAGAATATGAGACTGTAGTGGGTTTTTTTGAAGAAATGTAAAAAAAGGACATCCACTGTGAGTTCTTATTCATAAGAGTCTGAAAAGGACACAAACGAGTTGGTCTACTGCAGAAAACTGTTATCTAACCTTGTTAGCCTTCTTCATTGGTTACCAGTTTAACAACATTATAGAAGTAGGGAATCTTAGAATGCTTTGGGCTGGAAGGAGTTTTAAAGATCTAGTTCTAATCCCCCTGCCGTAAGCAGGGATACCTTTCACTAGACAAGTACAGCATTGTCCTCTTCAGGAAACAAAGATCATTATTTAATGTGAATGTGATGGTTCCTTTTCCTACAATAGTTAATATTGTCCTTTCCACAGTATGTCACCAAATTAAATTCAGAAATTTTCCACCAAATCAATTTATTTCTTAAAATATGATGCCTCTTATGAAGTAAAATAAATAGAACATAGATAATAAATCTAATCTTACAGTTAGCAAACTGAAATTATTGGCCAGCAAGAATCCTTGTGTAATGCCTTGTTTTTTAAAGGGATAAGTTAAGACCTTTAGGAGTATATGTGAAATTTATCCAACTTTGGAACTGACCCTGACTTGTCAAAATTAAATCACTTAAGACAAACTTCTTTGCACACACAAAATGTTCTGGCCATCATGTAAGACTTCCAGTGTTCACAGTACAGAAGACTAAAAGAAACATTTTATTCCTGGGAATCTAATTAATCCTATCTTTATAAATAAATCTTCCTTCCTTTCTCATCTCCACATCTTTTTCTCTAGGGGATTTTGTGTCACTTTTGTTCCAGATTTCAGTTTACAACTTCTCCAGTTCCTCTCTGATCTAGGAAATCTCACAGTTCTTCTCCCAGTCTCACAGACGTATGAATTCTCTAACAGCCCTTTTTTTTCTCAGAGTTTTCATTCAATTTTAGTCACAGAATGCTTAGGATTGGAAGGGAGCTCTGGAGGTCATCTAGGCCAACCCCCCTGCTAGAACAACTTCACCTAGAGCAGGTTGCACAGGATCACATCCAGAAAGGTTTTGAGTATCTCCAGAGAAGGACACTCCACAACCTCTCTGGGCAGCCTGTTCACTCCCAGAATTGTGCACTGTCACCCTCAAAGTAGAGTTTTTCCTTTGTATTCACAGGGAACTTCCTGTGTTTCAGTTTGTGCCCATTGCCCTTTGTCCTTTTGCTGGGAGCTACTGAAAAGAATGTTTACAACCTCCAGACACAGGCCTTCAAGATATTTGTATGCATTGATAAGATACCCTGTCAGTTATCTCTTCCTAAGGCTGAACTGGCCTAGTTTCCTCAGCCTTCCCCAATTAGAAAGGTGCTCCAGTTCCCTATCATCACAGCCCTTCACTGGACCCTGTCCAGTAATTCCTTATCTTAAGCTTTGTCTATATTAGTAACTAAAATGAATCATGGACCACTCACTGATCCTGAGGCAAATGACAAATCACAGTTAGTGCCAAGACTGCTGCTCAACTCTTGTTTTCCCTCACCTTATACCTCCAAAAACACACATATATAACTAGAACTGTTCTTGGTCCTCAGACAGTGAAGGAGTAGATGTCCAAAAACATGATTGGGAACATTGTGACAATTAAGTTGGGTTGAGTAATGGCAAGGCTATGCTTGTGTTCGTGACTTATCTGAGATTTCACATTAGTCTCTTGACTTTTCTATTATAGACATACATAGGGATTTCAGATAGAAATTCCTAGATCACTGGTCTTTCTCATGCTTACTGTCATAGAGAGTCTGTCTTGCTCAGTTTTGAGAAAGCTACATTTCCTTCTTCTTTAGAAGCTCTATCACATTCTGAAGAAATCTACCTGACTGGTACCCACTGCTGGTTTCATAGCATGGTATCTGCTCTTGTTTGCTGTTTCCCTTAAAGTTCAATGTCACTGAGTAAAGACTCTGGTACTTATTTGGAGGAAGACATACCCTAAGCTGCATTGCAGTATATCAGTTTTTCAGTAGGAAAACACTGAGGAAGAACTTCTTTATTTGTGTGGGTGACCATACACTGGAACAGATTGCCCAGAGAGGTTGTGGAGTCTCCATCACTGGAGATACACAAGAACCTTCTCTACATAATCCTGTGCAATGGCTCTAACAGGGAGTTTGGATGAGATGACCCACAACTCTAAAAGAATGTTATCTTTATTTTGGCAACAGACGCTATTAAATTTAATCATGCTTTATACACGTGGAGAGCGTTCAGTGAAGTGCTATTAAATTAACTGACTTGTGAGACTCAAAAGACAGGAAATATCCATCACTCCTCACTAATGTAGTTGAAAAATAAGGGAGAAGAAACTGTACAGAATTGGAGATTATATGTTATCACAGCTGAGTCATTTGTGTAAGGCCGAGGAAACACTGAATCGCCTTGAAGGATTTGCCTGTTTCCATATCTTGTTCAACCCCCAGCTTGTAGGCTGAGGTGGTGAGTGTGCACACACTCGGCACCTGGAAGGTTACTTTGCACATTGTCAGCTTGCACCTTGATTGTCTGAATCATTAGCATTCCAGTCACTCACAGCTGTGCATATATTCTTCTCTTTCGATAAATGGACAATACTACTACCTTCTTCTTATCTCAAGTTCCCATCACAGTTCAAATGAGTGGCATATTCAGGGAGCGGTGGACTTTGGTGAGTAGCTGCTTCTTTGCACAGTTTGCTATAGTGGACAGAAGTCTTTCAGCAGTCTTAACGCTTAAGACATTAACCACTTCAGTATCTCACAAAAACCAACATTTTTTTGCCAAGTTACAGTCACAGCTGTATCAAGTGGTAATGATGACTGAAGACTCATCTTCCTATTGTTCGTGCTATCTTAGCCACAGAGAGGTTATATTTAGATTTTTACTTTTTATGAATGTTAGTTTTTATTGTTTCATTATGAAAAAGTCATTGAGGTCTCCTTGAAAGAAGAAACAATTCTTTTAAAGCTTAGCAACAGGGCTGAAATGCTAAATAGATGTTTATACTGTTGGCATGAGTTGAGCAATATGCCATTTCAATTATCTCTTCAATATTGTTTCCCAGTTATTATTTAAGACCTCAAGCGCAGCTGTAGCAGAGTGTTTCTGAACTGATTTTCTACAGTGAGGTAAGAGCTCAGATAGAAAAACAGAAGTGTTGAATTAAAAGCAGTGAACCAGTAAATAACAAATTAATAAGATTCAACTGAATAATAGTAAGTGTAATGTATGAAGTAAACTGAAATATTGATAAAGGAAAACAAATGTGAAGTATGTTTCAATATTCCAGGGCAGAGCCAAACATATTTTGTTTTACCATTTGCAACATTTTGTGCCCTTAAACAATGTTGCTATTAATTAATAAAGAGTACCATTAAGAAATATTTGCAAGATTATAAACTTCATAAATTGTTATCTTTAAACTAATTTATCTTCCAACAAAATTCATGTAATTAAGGTGTAATTCTGAAACTAGAAGTCCTTCTTTACTAGGTGCAAAGAAGATGGAGATTGCAAGAACATTCCAGCAATTCAAAGAAAAAGTATATTTTCTTTTTTTTCTCTCACTTATTTTTTTTAAAGTTACCATCTTTTTGCTTTAATTATCTCTTTTTTCATCTATTTTCAACCATAGATAAAACAATAATTTTTCACACATAATTGTTGGAATTATACTTGTCACAACTTGACTTTGAGAAGAAACAAAGTGCTGCTTTAAATAAGAGGCAGAAATTACAGTCAATATGGTAAAAATATTGTCCTAATGTATGAACTGTAATTAAAACATAGACACCTAAATTATGTAAAATTTTGAAGTACTTGACCATAATTCTGTTCATATACTCAAGTGATAGAATCAAAATTAACTGATTAAGATTACTTCTGAACAATGAGCAAGGTCTATGCTATATATATTTCCTACCTGAAATTACACAAGTTATTTCAGATTTACCTTGTTTGTGTTTGTTTTTCTCTCAGTCTGCATCTATTCCACGTACCCTGTATTATATGATAGTCCACACAATTATAATTTAAAACCAAAATTTAGGAATATAGGAATAAAATATATTCAAAAACACTTAAAAGCATTTTAATTTTTTTTGTAATTTTTTGCAATTTATTTTTGAAGGAATGATAAGCTCCTTATCAAGCTATTTTTTTTAACTAACTTGTAAAACAACTTTTGTGCTGAGCTGTGTTTGACATTCTATGATAATAAAATAAGAAAGACAAACAAACAAAATCATAAGGAGTGTTCCTGCCATTTAGTTTTACTTATTTCATTTCTCAATCATTTTCAGTTTATTAGCTTGCTGCTCTGTAGTTTACACAGTGGCACTTGTGTCCACTACTTTCCTTACCAGTGTGCTAAGTCAAAACTTTTAGCCTGTGTTATGATATGCAATCAGCACAACATGGAAACACATCTGAACTAATGACAATTGTTTTCTATAAGGTAAATTCTTGATCAGTAAAAGAAAACGCAGCTCTTTAAATACATTTTAATTTGTAATCACAATAAGGAAATTAATACTTTCAGCAAAGAGGGAAGGTATTCTGTTCATGCTCATGATACACAGAATCATTTCAGGCAAGAAAGAGCATGTAGAATGAATACTCTGAGGCTCAGTGAATTAATGAAACACTAGTTTCATTCTAATAATTCCCATTATAAAAGTACACTTGCACAAATTGGAAGAAATTATTAAATGGAACTAAGAGTTACAAAATGTTGACATGGCACAATAGATGGAAAAATGCATATTATTGCTGAAGGAGAAGCAAGCAGGGAGCAAACACACATCGGCTTATGAGAGAAAATGTATCACTTGGAAAAACAGTGCCCTAGCAGTGGCTTCTTACTGTTATATCTTACTCTTTAAAGCTGATGATTATTTCATTGCAGACAACATCACAACAACAACAACCCTCCAAACTGAAAAAACACCTCAAACTCCCACCACAAAAAAGCGCTAAAAAAGAAAAAGAAAAAATAACAGTAAAAACCCCAAAACAAACCAACCAACCAACCAACAACAACAACAAAAACAACCAAAAAAACCCACCAAAAAGATGCAAACCAGAAAGAGGAATAATAAATAGACAACAGAACACTTTACGTGCTGGAATTTAACAGATGAGAAGAAAATATCTAAAGTGTGCTAAATGTAGATCCAGCACTTCCTATATTTTAAAAATTGGAAGTATAATGGCATATAATATTTTTTTATCTTTATTCTTAAAGCAACCTTATTTTGTTCTTGCTTGTCTTACATGTTTAGTGCAATGAAATCAACTCTCAGCTGTATACATATGCAATATTTTTCTGCCATTTTGGCAACCTGAAGCTCCCAAGCTGTGGCAAAATATTTTTTCCAACATCATTCCTCATACAAAAGATCTAGCTGCAGTGATGCTGTACTAGAAGTGTGGATAGACTCTGTTCCTCATGTTTTTATTCTCTATAATGAATTTATGGTAGCATAAGAGACTATTCTGTCTCTGAATATTTTTACATTCACCAGGGCAGTAAACAATTAGATCCCAGGAGGTGTAATTAGTCGCTTTTGCCGAAGCCCAATAAGTAGCTTAGCCAAGCTACTTTGAAACCATTTAACTCCCCACAAGCAGCAATCAGCCACTCCACAAGGACAGAGCTGTTTCCGGTGGCTGAGGTACTGCTGCATGGAGGTTTTGTACCTTCCAGGAACAAAACCATCGGAGCCCAGTGACTGAAGAAAATGGCAGACACAAATCTCAGCTCATTGTAGGGCTGTCTTCACAGACCCAGGAGATATTTTGGGCTGCTGGCTGACATCTTGAGGAGCTCTTGACGTGTGATTGACAGACATTTTCCTGCCTTTGCAGATCCAGCCTGCCTGATACCACCAGCCCAACAAATGGGCATAATGAAAAGTCTGCCTGGAGCCAAACTGGCCAATGAGCATCCACCAGAGGTTACCTAAGACTGTGCCCAGAAGTACCTAGTTGCCATTCCAGCTCAGGTTTACCCAGGGTCTAAGTCTGACTCTTGGCCCCACTCCTTATCTCTCAGTCCTGCTGGGCTCTCCTCATCTTTGTTGCTCCATCCTTCCTGCCTCTTCTCATCCTTGCAGTGCTTGCCCTCCTCCTGCCTTCCCTGCCTACAACTGCTTTGCCTGATGACGCCTGCCTTGCTCCTAGTCTGCTTCCCTCAGAGACCCTTCCCACTGGTGGTAGTAATTGACTGGCCCTTTCCCTATCTCTCCCTCTCCCCTGCATTTTCCCCTTTTAATTATTGTTAAACAATTATCTGTTTGACACAACACTGGGAGTTGTGTGCCTTAATCTAGCCTTCTGAATAATTAGTTAAAAGAACCAGGTTACAGTTTCTGACTGGACTGTAACAGGTAGGAAAGGTGCTACCAATCAGAAAAAGAATAGCATTTATTTCTAACTACCTGGATGGTCTGGAATAAGAGAATATAAAGCAGCTCTAAGTACAGGACTGATGCAATAGAAACTGATTCTTGTGGGGTTTTTTTCAATTTTTACATTTTTTTTAACTTATTCCTCCCTCTTCAGAGGTGTTTTAATAATCCACAAGTTTATATAAGACAGTTATAGAGATAGCCAGATGCATGTGCCAAAAAAAGTATTTACTAGAAAATGCAATTTGTGTACAAAATCTCTGTAGATTTCTTCCTTATCCTTTTAATAAACAAATTCAGATAGGTCATTGACAGTAATAATGAAATTTGAAATATTATAATTCCATTTTACCTCTTTATGACATCTTAGCGCTAACATAGCTATCTACAAATAGGCAGACCTCTCTTCCTTCAGAAAGCAAAAAAAAAAGAAAAAAACACTAAGATTGCTGGGAAAATAGTTGGGATATTTTTATCAGTATTGTAAAGAGCTCCAGTCTCCTGAACTCACTTAAAGATTAGCATTACATGGCACGTGTGATCTTTATTTTTTTTTTCATTTTGCAAAATTGCTAATTACATGTCAGATTACAGGCAGGTAGCAATTTTTTTTCTCATTAACTTTCAGTGTTGAATTACATAAGGTAGATTTTGTTACACCATGCAAAAAAACCACAGGATTCTCTTAGATTAGAATCCGGTTCTTGAAATAGCTTCTCTGTTTCTAAAAACTGTCAGCACAGAAAACTGGTTTGAGAATGGGAAGTAACAGCATTCACTAGCAAAAGCAGACGTCCAGAAAAACTCCTAAGTTTTTGAGTCAGCAAGACTGTGTTGTCACATAGGATGATATGAAGGTGATCTGAGATACAGCATTTTCACTGAACCGATACTGTAAGTTTCAGTGTAATCACCCAGTCAACAATTCTTCAACTAAGTTTTTGATTGCCTAATTTTGGAGGAGGTCCAAGAAGAAACATTTCTACTACTGGACCTATTTCTCATTGCTTAGGAGGAATAGGATAATAAAATAATACTCTTCTACGTGACAAATAATTTTTGTAAATTTACAAGTAATGATATTTTTTTCTCCAATTTCTTAGAATTAAAAAAAATAGTTGTATAACTTCAGACTTCCAGAAAACGAAGTTTTCTATGTTGCAAAGAAGGGAGAAAAATCAGTATTTGTTATTCCTAATATTTTGGAAAATAGTTGTTTGTTTCACTTATGGACATGCACATAAAAAGTAACAATATAAGAATTTCTATAGTTTAAAGCTTTGAATTATATTTTTTTTAAAAAATGCATAATAAGAACTTCGAAAATTAATGAAAATTAAGGCATCATTATGAATGGTTTGGGAGCTATTTGATTTTGTTTTCTTTAATGGCTCTCATCTTTCCTGTTAGCTACACTTTGCTATATATTACTAAAATTACTACTATTGAGATTGAAATGATATTACTAAATGCCCCTCTGGAACACATACATAGTGCTTGTTTTCTCCTTTCAGTGACTTATTCTGTTCAAACTAGATAAGCAACTTTCAAGCTTCTCTGAAAATGTGCTTTTAGGTGTTCTCTTATGAAGAAAAATAAAGGTATATTATGGAAAAAGTAGGGCAATCCAAAGCAATATTGAATGACTGTGTACACGCTTCAGTGTCATCATTTATATGTAAGTTTTGTATATTTTATTCATGAGACCTCTGATTTCTTCTCTATTACATGTTAATTCTGCTTCACTCTGACAGCCAAGACAAGCTGTTTCAGATTCAGGGCAATTTGTAAGTTGGAGGAAAATCTAAGAAACAAACTCAGGAAAAAATACAGTTTCTACTTTTACAGTTTTGTCAGTGTCAGTTTAAATGGACAAGACTTTGAGGTGTTGACATGAATTAGCATTTTGCAAACCTAGGGAAAGTTCCACACCAAAGATGAGCTAGAGATTGAAATGCTCATCAGGTTATTATGTTCCATGTCTACACCTTTTAGATAGAAAAAATGTCATATTTTGAACTGCATTAAACTAATGCAGACATTTCAAATAAAATCAAGCTTTGTATAGTGTTTCCTGTAATTTCTTTCTAATAGACACCATTGAGGAGTTAAAAAGAATAAGGAGAGCAAATTTGAGTGAGCTTGGGGAATACAAAAGGAACAAGAAAAAGGAGCATTTTGGAAAACTGAGAACAAAATAAAAATTGAAAAAAACCCCTATTTTTAAAAGCTGATAGGTCTGAAAGTCCAAGAGAAGAATTTTATGATATTCCATGGTGAAGTAAATTGTGGAAAAACCTCTCCTTCCATGGGAAGAAAATAAAATTCACTAACAGTGATCTTTCAATATGTAGAATATGAATACATCTATACATATGTACATATATTTACATGAATATGTGAACTACTACTTTTTGGAGTTTTCCCTTGATTCTGTAAAAGATATGACACTAGTGCATAGTTTTATATATGCTGGGCTTTGAATATTATATCCTTTACCTTTCACTGATTTTCTTCACGTCTCCTGGCCATGTGCTTTGTACTTTCAAAGTCATGTTTATTGCAAACCATTCTTATCACTTCAAATCTTTGCTTCACATATGGTATATCACATTTCTTAGGCTTTCTTATGCATGGATCTATGTGCCAGATGTTCCAGGGAACGTTTTCATTGTCCCTGTTGATGTATTCTGTGCATTCATTTCAACAGACAGCTGATGTCTGAGAGTGTATATTATGTGCAAGAATCATTAAGCATATCTCCTTACAGATTCAAAGGAACATTTGAGTATTTGATGCACTAATTAAGGAAACAATAAATGCACTTAGAAATTCCCATCAGTAAGCTACACCCTTTAACTAAACTTCACAAGAAATTCTTTTCCTTATGCTTCTTCAACAAAGTTTGTACTTTTTGTGCTACACCCTGAGCTACAGGCTGAAATAAAAAATTCCTGCTGATGTTGGCTCATTTTCACATGGTCTAATATATTCTAATATTATGGGAATATGTTGGAAGTGTGGACAATTTTTTTTAATACATGTTAGGAAATTTTTTGTCATAGTTAATAGTTGATACACACGCTGCAGCCTGTGAAGTATTCCATACCACAGTAGGTGGGTATGTGTTGAAGGAAGCTGCAATCCCTGGGCAGCCCACACTAGAGCAGGCAGGAGCTGTGTCTTGTGGACAGAAGCCCACATAGGAGCATATTTTTCATCAGGACCTGTGAACTCATGTGGGACTCACACTGGAGAAGTCTGTTCCTAAAGGGCTACACCCATGGAAAGAATCCACGCTGGATCACTTTGTGATGCCCATAGGAAGGACTCACATTGGTGAAGTGCCCGGAGGATTGTCTCCCATAGGTGAGATCCCATGCTGGAGCAGAAGAAGAGCATGAGGAGGAAAGAACATCTCAGACAACTGATTATTAGCTGACCATAACATCCCATCCCTGTGCACTGCTCAGGGAGAGGAGGTAGAGAAATCTGGAGCAAAGTTGAGCCCGGGATGAATGGAGGGGTGGGGGGAGTAGTGTTGTTTTCATTTCTGTTTCCTTTTTGTTGTTGTTGTTTCTCATCATCCTGCTGTGTTTTTAAAGGGCAAAAAATTAAATTCATTTTCCCCAGATGGAGTCTTTCTTTTTGCTACGATGGTATATGATGAATGACCTCGTCTTTATCTTGAATCACAAACTTTTCCATTTAGTTTTCTCCTCCTGTCCTGTTGATGACGAGTGAGAGGGTAGCAAGATAAAGGGTTTGGCAGCCAACCAAGGTCAAACACACCTTTCACACCAATTTTTTTGACCTTAATCTTTTAAAGCATTTTTGTTTCTCAGAGGGAAAAATGTTTCTTTATATACTGAAGCTCACATCAGGGTTGTTTTTCAACATTAATAGCAGCACAAAATATTCAGACTACCCTTGTACAAAATAAAACCAAATACACATCCTATTTATGAATAATTCTATATTCTTAATTTCACAGCCTTTTGAGCTGTTACTGGTGCAGGAAAAAGAGATCAGCTAAAGAGTAAAGGAAACCTTGTATTGCCAGTGCAATACTACTATTGTTGTATGAGAGCAATAAGGTTGCAGCAAAAATAGAGTGTATGACAGGTTGACACCATACACTGAAATTAGGCAAAGGATACTTTATATTTTAGGTCATGGGGATACAGAAGAACCATAAGGCCTAAATTAGTGATACTGTGTTTCGATGCACTCCTGAAACATCATGGAACAATCTCATACTCAAGCTTATTTCTACCTCCACAGAGTAACACCTGTTGTGTTAACTTGTGAAAAATTCTTTAGGTCTAATTTAATCATGTTTAAAAAAGAAAATATACTGAAAGGCCATGTGTTCTACATTGGGTAATTATTTTCTGAGTTGTGTGGGGTTTAAATTGAGCTACTTCAGAAAATAAGGAGGCAAAATCTTTATTTGAAGGGGATTGCAGTTTATAGAAGTGTAATTCATTTTGTCACAACTTAAATCCACGGAACTGACAAAATGAAGATAATTTTTAGAGTTATTTTATACCCACACACTGCATGTTCCTGGTAAGATTGAATTTTCAATAGCAACTTTAGTCTGCTTCTGCCAGATAAGGAAACATAGTATGTGTATATTCAGTCTTTCCCACTGTGTAAAACATTTCCTTAGTTATGTTCCCGTGCTTTCTCTCCAGTCCCAAATGCATGTTGCATTGTTCCTTTAAGCTATGCATATATAATAAATATGAAGACAAATTCTTAATTGTATAGAGGTAGATTTAAAAATTATGTTTATGTCTTGTGGGGATTTTTTTTATTGTAGAGGGTTTTTTTGTTTGGTTAGTTTTGGTGGCCTTTTGTTTTTCAATTAATTTGGGTAGAGTTTGCAGTTCTGCAGAAAGTGGCGAAATTAGAATTTAAATGGTATTTTTATTTGTATACCTAGTTAATACTGTAAGCCTAAAAACTGGCTAGTTTAATGAATTAAAATTAAGTTTCTGATATAAGTGATGATAAAATATTGACTACTGTAGGTTTAAAATTACAGCACCATATTACCAAACTATCTTTCATTTCCCTGTGTCATTTGCTTTGGCAGTCCCTGCAAAAGAAAATTTTTTGTGAAACTTAATGAACAGTAAAAAAACCATAACATCTCCACAGTGTAACTTTGCAACAGAGAACTATTTCAAGTTACCAATTCATACAATATTGAACTACTTATTGTTGTAATTAACATTAAAAGGAAAATTTACTCTGGTATACGCTGTGTTCTCATGAATAAAACTTTGTATTCTCTTTTTAGAATAACAGTTTTATTGCTTCTAGATTAATCAAATCAGCTCAAATAAATTTCAGATGTTGGTGATTATCAGTTATTTCTCACATGCTGCAATTCGTAAAAAGAGGCTTTTCAAACTCTCAGGGTGACTGTGTTATTGTGTGAAATCCTCTAAATAAAAGTCCAATTACTTCAGGCAGCAGGGCTAGAATGGACAGTTATGAGAGATAAAGTATGAAGTGGAAGCATATGACTGCCATGACTTTTGAAATATCATAGAGAGTGGCTTAGCAACTACATCAGCCAATTCCCTCAGGACTCTAGGACGCATCTCATCAGGTCCCATAGATTCAGGCTCAGCAGGTAGTCTCAAACCTGATCTTCTTTTACAGTGAAAGAGACTTTGCTCTCCCAGTCCCTGTCTTGTAGTAGTTGTGGGAAGAGAGATCACCAGAGGACTGAAGTGAGAAAGTTGTTGAATACTTTAGCCTGCTCCTTATATGTTTTTATCAGTTTACTATTAAATTAAATTTGGCAGTTAAATGCCACTCTGATACCTGATCCCATCAGATCTCGGAAGCTAAGCAGGGTCAGCCCTGGTTAATATTTGGATGGGAGAACTCCTGGGAATACCGGGGGCTGTAGGTTCTAGTCCTGAGGACTTCACTGTCATCATCCAAGATCACTTGGCCGTGGCAGATGAACCTCAGGAGGTAAATGGTGGGGCCAGTTCCACGTATGCTGTGCCTCACCTAAAAAATCCACTGCACAGGCTTGAAGGACACACCCACGTGGGGAGAGCCCTTCCCAAATCTTCACTCATGAAGCCTGGCCATACATACATTAAATTAAATTTAATAATTAACAGTAAATAACATTTAATTATTATTAATATAAAATTATTACTAATTTACTATATATACTTGAGAACTTGAGTACTTGAGAGCACTATTAATAACATGGAAATTGTAAGTTCAGACACAAAAAAATCACAATTTATGCAGAAGTAGTAACAGTTAAATAAAAACTTGAAGTGCAGTTTGGAATTATTTTCTTCTTAAGTCATTCATTACACTAATATGGGATGCAGGACTCCCACCAACACAGAAAGAAACATTTTTAAAACAGTAAAGGATAGAATTTGTCCCTAATGATATTCTGTGACATATAGCATAGGTTATTCTGTGACTAGTTAAGCAAAGAGCTTTGTTTTATTAATAAGTAATAATTTTTATTGTATTTTTTAATTTTTTATTTGCCGCCAACATCACACATAGTATTTAACTTGCATTCATTTAGTGAACTATACTATTATTGCAACATGTAGTCCAGTTTCATTTCATGCAGTTATTGTTTTCAATTTAGATAAGTAAAAATGTACTACTCACTTAAACACCATTTAAGCAGGGTCTATAAAGAAAATTGTTGGGAAGCCAACTGGAAAATATGCTGTTCACTGAAGTCTTAAATGTTTGGGGTTTTTTTTCCTAAATGAGAGTCATTAAAATAAAAGTTTATCTACGACATTACTTATTCTCATTATCTTCCATGGTTTTTGGAAGGCATCAGAAATAATAACTGAAAGAACACTCAAAAGTTTAATGGGCACAACTTAGTGAAAAAGTTCTCATTAACTAAAATATAAATCAAACTAAAATGAAATAGATTGTGAGGAGCAGCATATCAGTTATAACAGTTTAAAAAATAGGCTTGTACATTGTACAGAGTTACCAAAGAACTCAGTATAAAATTCAAATGGAGATGCACCTGCTTTTATTTTATGTATTTCAAATCCACCCTAAAAAATTTTGTAACATACTGAGTAATGTATATGAATACCACTTCGAAAGGACTGTAGACACTGTTTTCTGCCATCTCTATGCCAAAATGAACAAAATTTAAAAAATAATATTTATCAGTGTTTTTTACCATTTATCATATACAAAAATGGACTGGAAGTGGTAGAGAAACTTGCCACATGTAGGTAAAGAAGGAATATTAATTAAGTGTCTAGGGGAATGTGTTATCAATCAAAAGTGACATAATGTTTGAAATTCCTGCTTTATTCTCATGAACGTGAGAAAGCTAATTAGGTGTGGTTTTAACAGTTAGGGCTGTAGTGCATCACTACAATGAATGCAGTGTTAAGGCATGAGACCTGGAACATCAGATGCGCTCACACCTTCTTCCTCTAACTATTAGGGTGAAGATGGCCTCATCATCATGAATCCATGATCCATGTGGCAGTTTATGTTTCCTGATGACTTTAAGAGGCTCTTGTCATGCAGGCTTACAAGCACAAAACACCCTCTTAACATATTTTTAAATGGAGCCAGTCAAATATTTTCTGTTTATCTTTAAATGAATGTCATAAGTGTAAATAAATAAAATAAGATTTTTCTCCTAGCCCTTTAGAAGCCATCCAACATAGCTGAAAATCTTGGAAATTTTTGAAAGTGACTCTTGGTGAGTGGCGAGTATTCATATTCTCCAGATTCAAAGAAGACAAGTAAGCAGAACAGCTCACTTGACATTAATAAATATTTTTCTAATTTAAAGTTTATTCACAAGAAACTATTTCAAGACACATACATCTACACTGTAATGTTGTATCAATTTAAATGACATTCAGTCACAAAAGTATGTTATTGCACAGAAATACTTACTAATTTTTATCTGTTTAGCTTTAAATATTGTGATTTTTTCCTCATGTTTTAAAATATCTGCTGAAGACCACTACAGTTCTGAAAGTTCATCTCAAAAGAGAACTTTAAAGCATGGATTTCTTTCAAATTGCTATCTGTTCATATCTGATACTATGTGTCTGATACTTATAAATACAAACAGTATTTACATAGTAGGATACAGTATATTTGTACACATTCTTTTAAAAAACAAAACATTAAATTATTAAATCTAAATAGATAAATGAATAATATGTAATAAAATATAAGCCAGTATATTTGTATAATTTATCAACTAAATTCTATAATTCATGTATTGTGGCAATATATTATGAAATATAATAAATTTTAGGAAAAAATATTCAAAAATTAATATAGAAGTGCTAGTTTTAAATGGTTATATTGACACGTTAATTATACTGTATTATGTTGTGCTGTGATTGGATACAGTATGCTTCTATTCACTATATAGCCATATGGCATTACTGTACTCCAATTCCTATATAATTACATAATACAATCCAGTATTATAATATTAATCTATGCAATATAATAATGCAACATTAGAATCTAATTTATTAAATGTTGACAGACAGTCAAGGATGTTTCTCTTCCTCCTCCATATAGCTAAAAGCAACTGAGGCTAATCCATACAACACCGCTGTAAAGTTTTTAGCTGTGCTGCACAAATTAACTCTGGAATTTTTTTTAATGTCATTTTAATCTTTGGTACAAACCTTTGTCAATTATGATAAGCCTGGAGCTCCTGCTGTTAAACTTCCATTGCCTTTAAATTATACTTGTTTCATATTTTCTCATTCATGTTAACATTTCAGTAACTGCCATAAAATAGCGATGAATTGTCTCCCTGTCCCCAGAGAACAGGGAAGCCTAGGGCATTAGCAAAGAATATTATGGGTTTGTAAGACATGGCTGCTACAATCAGTATGTGTCTCCATATGAGCAAACTTCTATTAACTGCAGACATAGAGGGACACATCACAGAATCACAGAATGTGCTGGGTTGGAAGGGACCCACAAGGATCATCGAGTCCAACTCCTGGCCCTGCACAGTTCTAGCCCCAACAGTCACATGTGCCCAAGAGTATCATCCAAATGCTTCTAGACCTCTGTCAGGCTTGGTGCTCTGAGCACTTTAGGGAAGCCTGTTCCACTGCCCAACGACCTTCTGGGTAAGAACCTGTTTCTAATAGCTAACCCAAATCCCCTGAGGCAAAGGGACAAGACACAACCTAGAACCATATCAATCTCCCAGACCCAGAAGCAAATGGACAAATTTTCTAAGCTTTGCACCATTAGAGCAACAGTGTTATCAAGAAATGAGAAAAAAAAAAGTATTTCAATGGAAGGCTTTGGCACCATTTTGTAATTATCTGAATTATTACACTTGGAAAATGTGTTAAATAATGCTAAAATCCAAGAAAACCTTTGTTATGTGTGGAGAGAAGCAAAGTAATCAAAAACACCTTACAATTACAGACACTCCATGTTGCTGCCCCATGACATTGCAACTTTAAAGCACCTGTGTTAAGCAAACACCTTTCCCTCAAGAATAGTTTACTTCATAGATTCAAAAGGCACACAATTAGTGGTTTCTTAAAAATTATGAAAAGAAAAAAACCTGGCAGATTTGCAGGAGTGGGCAGAAGCCACTACCTTTACCACCCTCCCGCTAATATACCAGTTTCAGGGTAACAAAAGTCTTACACAATGGTATGATTTGCTCCTAGGTGAGAGAGCTGGAAACTACATCTTTGCTTTCTTGAAGGTAATATGCATGGAACTCATCAAGGGACTCCAGAACTGTCAATCACAACAGATTTTTGAGGCCCTATGTTAATAAAACAGCAGCTCCATCTTTAGGAATCATGCTTCTACATGAAAAAAACCTCACAGTCAGATGAAAAAATGTTGGTTTCATATAATCAAAAATAAGAATCCATGACTGCTTCAACTGGGTTATTTTAGGAGCTGAACTTTCTGCCAGCAGGCATTTTATAGAGTAATGCATCATCTGTCTTCTAGAGACAGGATAAATTAGGTATAGCCATAGTCATCAGGAGTAGACTTACATTTTTTACCCTGGTATCTCAACAGAAGCACATTTCTAGACATGCAGAATCAAGTTTTAATTTGTCCAGTTGAATAATCCTGTCATGGACACATATGGTATAAATATTGTGGGATCATGGACTGAACAGCTTTCTTGAGTTCATTCATGGAATCAACAGAGTGTAATCCTCTTTGTCATTGCTTCTCCCTATTGCACATAAAGTTGCAAGAGAGATGACTAGGAATTACTCTTCTCTGTCCATCTTCCCTTTTAAAGTGACAGAAGGATTTTTCTTGGAGATCTCCTCACATGTATTTTATGAGCAATTAGATGCACTTCAGGAAGCCTAAGATATCAGAAAATTGTGCCTTAATTTGTCTGTTTGATGTCTTTGTCAATCACTTGTGGTACAAGTAAATTTTTTTCTTGCAAGATGAGCAAATTTGGCAATACTTCACCAGTACTTAATTCATCTTTCATTCATCTAGCGGGCTAGCCTCTCCTGGTCTTTCTGCTCTTTCTCTATCTAGAAGATAAATATTATTCTAAAACAGACAGGAATCTGCCAAAGTCATCAATGCCAAGTCTTCTCTTATACCAACAACTGTTCTCTTGATTAGAACAGAGACACGTAAAATTGTCACTTGTGTTACAGTAAAATGAGAATTAGAATTATTATCCTCAGAGCAGAACTAAGGTTATTTATTGAGAAAATGAATAATTATAGGTAATCCGGTTTCTCACAATACAGAAAAAAGCCATAGACAGAATGGCTTTGTAAAAGTCACTCACATGACATTGTTTAAAATACAGCAGATGTTTCTGGTAGTTCAGTCTAAGGAAAATTAGTTTGTACTAGAATAAATGGATGCAAAGATTGCTAGAATAATGAGATGAGATGTTAATAGATCTTCAACTGTTTATGAGATATAACTGCAATCTCTATGTCTACAAATGATGGAAGATATCTATCCAAACTAAGAGCAATCTTGACACATGAGTAAATTGATATAAACTGCACATGAATACGTTCAGACTGAAAAAGACATTTTCCACCTATCATGCAGTGATATTCTATAGCAGCTTCATTCTCAGTGAACTATGTGCAAAAAATATGTTGCTTTTTTCAAGCAAACAATTGATATATCATGAAAATTGTTACATACTGTGATTGTCTTCAAGAGAATGGAACTAACTCAGGGGTTCAAAAGTATTATTAGTACTATATTTATGGACAAAGTAATTATGCAAATAGTCTCTCTCAAGCACCTGGTTGAAAACAGGATTCTGATAATCTTCAGGGTATAATGGGAATGTCTGTGAACAAAAGAAAATTTGTCTAGCTACACAGACTGGAAGTTGCATTTCTACATGTACATGTATATGTATCTAATACAAGCAATACAACATGCTTGAAATGCCTTCATGAGAGAAGTACTCAAACTGAAATTTTGAAATTTTGATTAACTGTAATATGCTGACCTTTGTTTCATATTAATACTCAAGTAGCCTAAGACAATGAGAAATTAGTTTTCTTAAAGAGAACTTTGTGTAAATAAAAGAGACAATAATAACATCCTTAAGGAATTCCATATTTAAGAAAGGGCTTATGAAAGAAACTGTTAAATACAGATAGAAATATTTATTTGTAAGTGTGTGAATTCCATCTGTTTTCAGCTTTATAGGTTAACATTTCAAACTAAGGAAATAAAAAGGGGATAACTACACAAACATTTATTTCCATAAGTGTTACAGATTATTGCTGTTGATAAATACGTGTAATTAAAAAAGGTATCTATTTAAGGGATTTGCATCTTTCTGCAGTATATTGATTGATTCAACATATAATATTGTATTGCAAGTATTGTAGAAGATACTGTATTTGAGGAATTAGTGGTCTCAGGCAAGCCATGTCTCTTATGGACAGAAAGAAACAACACAGTGTTGTCTCTTTCTGTCAAGACAAGAAATATAGTTTTGTTTCTTACACTAACTAAATGGCACCATGGTTTGGAAAGGAACCCCTCTATGGGTGAGAATTCTGCATAGTATGCTTTGCCTGTCTGTCAGACATCTGTTGAAAGCTGCATGAAAGTCAGGTTCACAACTTTTGAAGGGATGTAAGTTTTACTCACCATCTATATTTCTCTTCCTATTTCTATCTTATTATTAAAAGAATTTTATTATGCTGTTGATACTTCTTTATTGAGATCTGGAGAGAAACCTACATGTTCTCCACTGCAATCCAGATATCCTTTATTGTTACAGAAATTTCTCTAACATAAACTACTTTTTATTGATGTATTTGTGTTTTAATTTCTTGGATGTGCAAGTTGAAACATAGATTAAAGTCATCTTTAATCAGAGCAATCAATTAATCAATTTTCATGTAATATGCAAAATTAATCTTGGCTTCCATAATATACCCTGACACTTAGCGTGGCTTCACCAAAAGCAAATCATCTCTGAATGATGAGGTGGCCTTCTGCAGTAGAGAAGCTGTATCAGTGGACAAGGGAAGCCCCATGGAACATGTGGACATCTTTAAGGCCTTTGGTCTGGTTCCCCACAACATTTTACCTGCTAAATTGGAAAGATATGGATTTGATGGATAGAATATTAGAATGATAATGAGTTGGTTGGATAGTTACATCCAAAATGTTAGTCAATGGCTCAACATCCAGATGGAAAATAGTAAAAAGTGGGGATCCAGGAACCACGTACCTCGTACTGGAACCAATAAAATTTAATATCTTATTCAATTACATAGTGGCATTGTGTGTGCTTTAGCAACTGCAGATGATACCAAACCAAGCGGTGCAGTTGATTCACTAGAGAGAGGGACCTTGATAGGCCCTTGGAGTGTATGTTCAACTAGGCCAAGTATAAGGTCCCACACCTGTGTTGGGGTAATCCTTGGTATCAGTACAAGCTTGGGATTGAATTAATTGAGAGCAGCCATGCAGAGAAGGTTTTCGGGATACTGGTGAGAGAAAAATTGAGTATGAGCCATCAGCATGCACTTGCAACCCAAAAAGCCAAACACATCTCAGGTTGCATCAAAAGAACCAGAGCCAGCAAGTCAAGGAAGGTGATTCTGTACTCTTCTACTCCACTCTTGTGAGACCCTAATTGGAGTACTGCTTCCAGATCTGCAGTCCTAAGCACAAGAACATAGAAATGTTGGAACAGTTCAATAGGAGTGCCACAGAAATGGTCAGAGGTATGGAATATTTCTCCTATGAAGACAGACTGAAAGAGCTGGGAAAAGTGAGACCTAGAGAGATCAGATTGTGAGCTTTCAATATACCAAAGGAGCTTACAAGAAATACAGAAAATGAATTTTTAGCAGGATCTTTGTGACAGGATCTTTGTGACAGGATGAATTTAAACTGAAAGATGGTAAGCTTAGACTACATAAAAATTAAAAAAAAAATAGGATGAGAGTGATAAGACGCTGCAACAGGTTGCTCTGTGAGGTTGTGGACTCCTTACTGATAGTGGCCCAAGTCAAAGTTGGATGAGGTTTTGAGCAACATGATCTAGTGAATGGTGTGTCTCTGCCTACTATGGGGGGTTTGTAACTAGATGATCTTTAAAGGTACCTTCCAACCCAATCTATTGTGTATGTGATTCTATGTTCCTGTGGCCTATATATATATATATATATATATATATATATACACACATATTTATATGTATATATACACACTTATGTATGTTCACTATATTCTACAAAATCTATTTTCTAAGGAACAGTTTTTCCCTAATTCAGGATTCTTGGTTTATTTCTTTTTTTCAACTAGTCTTTTCTTTGGAGTATAAAATTAAATGGGTTAATTATTTTTTTGGTGTTATAACATCATAAAGACTCAAACCACAGTGACACTGAAGTATAAATGCATGAACTCTGTGATTTAAATAATTAATTAGTTCTAAGTATGAAAATCAAGTTAGTTTTATAACTGGTGTTCAGCTGTGTATCACGGCTGTCTGTGTCTGTGTGTACATCCCAAGCATTTCAGTCATTATTCTCCAGATGGTCCAGGACTTCCTCAACCAGTGTCTTAAAGATACCATGGCCGGCTTGATAGAGGGTCTGCCTTGAAACTCAGTGACTGACTGGACCTACACTATGAAATATTTCACTGACTGTTAGCAGACACCCCACCCCCACCCCCCCCCATCCCCCAAAGGGGGAATGGGGAACAGGATGCCATGGGCCTGCTGTTCACGTAAGACATAATACTCATTAAAAGGCCTTCCACAGGAAGATAAAACAAAATGGGAGTTTTGAGAGTTATGCCAGACTGTGGTAAAGCATGAGTCATGCATCTGTTTTCAAGAATTGTGATTTATATATATATACATCACATATAATAAAAAACAATTATGCTATATCCTTCTTTTAAGAAATCATTACAAAATTATTGGATTTTAATAGCAAGGTTTCTTGTAACCTCAATGAGACACTAATTTTGTTTTGAACAGTCAACATAATTTCAGTTTTATGAAAAACACATAATCTCCCCAGCAATTCTGTTTTCTGTAGAGCATTTAAATATTTCTCTCTTATATCTAGAAATTCCCTTTCCCTATCAAGGGAATAATTTTCTATAGAACTGGTGATTCATATGAATCATCTGTCTTCTGTACTGCTGGAGCAATGCAAAATGATGAATTAATTAGTCCTGAAACTTACTGCCTGTGAGGAGCAAGACAGGTTAGTCTCTGTGCTCTGAGGTATTGTTATAGTGATAGACTCCAGTGTAGTGCTCTGTCTTTACTTGCTACCTGTCTGAAGAGGACAAAAATGAGTTTTCAAACCCATGAGACATCTCCTACCATAGTTATTGTTTACTATATGTAAGTATGGTATTAAGAATTATAGCAGCTTTTTTTTTTTCATCAGACTTCTCAATTCAATATAATGCAAAACTGTTTTCTTTAAATCACTTGTTTAGCACAGTTGTTTGAATACAATAGTCCACTGAGATTCAAATATGAATATAGCTTAATCATTGTAAGTATATTGACTTGTGGCATGAAAATACTCACCATAGAAACATGTATCTTCTGTGTGCTCCTTTCTAGTCAGGCTGTATACCCTCACTTTGGGAAGATGTTTAATACAATCTCCAATGGTCTCATCTTCAAACTGGAGAGATATGGGCTGGATAAGTGGATTATGTGGAAAACTAGTTGTATTTCTGGGCTCAAAGTATGATCAGAAGTTTAAAGTCCAGTAAATGATGAAGAACCAGGCCTTCAGGGACCAGTGCTGGGAACAGCATTATCTGTAATCTACATTAACAACCTAGGCAGTGGGATGGGGTATGTTCTCACAAGTTTGTGAACAAGACACAGAGAAGACAGAGAGTTTACTGGACATGGCCCTGAGCAACCTGACCTAATTAGACCTGCTTTGAGCATGTTTGGACTACAGATCTCCAAAGATACTTTTTGATGGCCAGCATCCTGGGACCAACACATAGCACTCTGTAGTTAAGAGAGATACACCCCCAAAATCCTTTTGTAGGGATTGTTAAGACTTTAACAGGGCTAACCAGATATTCTTATTTCCAGGTAAAAAGTGTGTTTCATTTCTGACAGTAACAAGATTTTATTTCAACAATTGAGAGTTTTGTTAGTTCCCTCTGTATTATAAATGTAAGAAGAAGGTAGTTCTACAATGAAGTCTTATTTTTGCCAGGGTTACACTAATACAATTTTATTTTTTCGCCATGGATTACTCAGGAGATATCTTTATGAATGTCAAAATTATGTACTGTTCTGCCAGCAGTTCATTTGATCAGGTGATGCTGATATTCCCACTTCCTACAAAATGGGAGTAGACATGTAGAAGCTCGTTGAATTGTCAGATAATGAACCAGTCCATCCTGTAATCACAATTAATGGAAACAGAATGATTTCCAAACACTGTGAAACAATTTTAGAAAGTATCAAGAACTCTTTAAGCAGTAATACAGAAGCTACTACTGGAATACTAAGTTAACTTCAATAAAGAGCAGTAAAAAGTATTATGATAATGTTCTGAATTCTAGGAAGTTTGTACATGAGAAGCTTATGAAACTTCTTAAAACATGACTTATCATTAAAAATTGAGCATATCATATAAAGAATATATCTACAAATAGGTGTTATCTCAAATTTGTAATTATTGGTTGAAACGAAAAAGGTAAAATAAAACAGGCAATAGATAATAAGTTATTCTAATGAGAATCATTAAAAAGTTGCTTGAAAAATCAGTTAAAAACAAACAAAAACATTCATACAATTCCCTTTTCTATGCAGCATAGTTGCTATGATGTCTGAATGGTTATAGGTTGCAAATTCTAGCTTGAAAATTATGATTATGTAAATTCTAGAGATACTCATCTTGATGGCTGGACTTATAAAGCTAAAATCTGTTAATTAAACAAGAATGCGTTCATTGAGAAGTAAGGATAAAACATTACTTTCTGAGGAACTATTGGTTTTTCAAATATAAAGTGAATGACTGATAGTTGCTCTGAATCTACTAAATTGTCTTAAGTAATTCATGAAAGAAGTGTATGAAAATCACGCATATATAGTTACATGCATGATGCTCGATTAAAATTATTAAAAAAAAATGTTGTTAGGGGGTGAAAGGTACCCAAAGGCGCTGCCTCAGTGAGATATTGACTGAAGCTGTCCAGGTCAAAACTCTCCACTGGAAAAACAAAAAAGGCACAGAAAATTATTATGGAGAAGTTCACCAGAAACCTCATATGTACAGGAAATGAAAAATTCTTAACATATTCGTATTATTTTAACGTGTTTAGGGTGTGAAACCAAACTGTAATAGTAAACCAGTCAAAACCAGCTAGTTGCTTTTCTTGTGGGATGCAACCAGTAAGACTCTTGTCAGCATATGGCTACCATCTGAGCTAGAAACCAAAAAAATATTACAAAAACAATAGACCCTTGGTGGGAATAAATATATAGACAACCAACATCTTGAAGAAGGCTGAATCTGAGGTTGAACTGCTGTGCATGATGGCCAGGCTACCAGCCAAATCAGACATGCTGACATGTTGGAGAATGTGCTTTTTCATCAAATCCATGGTACTTGACTTGAGTGTCACAGCTGGACCACAGTGTTTTGTGTGAGTTTGTATTCTGTGCAGAAAATGGATTTACTGTAGAACAGAGATCAGAGAATAGAAATAATCTACCCACTATACTCTCATTTCATCATATAAAAAAAAAATTAAATCATAGAATCATAAAACCATTTAGGTTGGAAAGCCCCCCTAAGATCAAGTCCAACTCTTAACCTGACTCTACCAAGTCTACTACTAACCTTATGTCCATAAGTGCCACTGCTACAGGTCTTTTAAATAAGACCAGGGATGATGACATCCACTTCCCTGGTCAGTCTTGATGCTTGAGATACTGTTTTTGTAAAGAATTTTTCTTAATATCCAAAACAAAATCTTATGCAATTGAGCGTTGGGGTTCTCTCCTTGTGGCTACCTCAACCCTAAATTTCTCCATGACACTTCTGCTTCATGACTTTCTAGTTAAGAAACAAGGAGCATGTGAGCAGAACAGGTTGCAGTGACGTAGCACTGTAATACAGCATCGCCAGTGCTGGAAGTCTGCAAGGCCTCAGGGCTGGGGCTTATCAGGTCTGCTCTGTCTGAACTTCTTTTGACCTGCCTACAAATTTGTTTTGCTTGGTTTAGCAGTGACAGCAATTTCCCTATTTGATCAGGCAACTGCTGCTAATTTGCTCTACTTTTAGAGCAGTACAACCATAGTTGCAAGAGTAAGCTTAGAATAAGATATATACCGTTCTAACACAACACCACAGCATAGAGAAATACAGACATGGTAGGATGGCAGAGACATGGAGAAGTGAGGACACAGGACATGGTGCAGAGCTCCTCTTACCATAGGGATGGTAAGAGACATTGAACAGACAGGGCATTGGAGGCACCACAGCTGTGAACAATTCACCCATGGTCAGTTAAAGAAATTCTGACATGGAGCTGGAGAATATTGGTTTAAGGAGTAATAAGGAAAAAACCCTTTATCTAATGCATGTAAAGGGCACCATACATAGTGAATTTGGATGTAACACGGAGCCGCAGACCAATGAAGAAAGAGAAAGGCTGTATGTTAGTAAATGTATCAACATTACCCCAGCTGGTTCCTTAGAGAGAGGAAGGGAGACCCATCTGCCTGAATACCATAGTCCTTCCTGTAAAGGACTTCAGAGGTACAGAACTCACTGCCAACCTCCTTGCCTGCAACACAGCTATGGCAGTCTCTTGTCTTGTTTTCCTAAAGGAAAGAATTTGGTGGTTTTATTTTATGTAGTTTTTATGTGTCCTGGGAGAAAAAAAAAAAGTCAATTTTAGGACTGTAAAAATAGTTTAATCAGTAACCACCTCCAATAAATGTTCAGCAAAAAGTTTCCTTCTACATGAGATCCACATGAAATGAGATAGGAAAGGAAAAGGAAGTAAGGAAGGAAAGAAAAAAGGAGGAAAAGAAAGGATAAGAAAGGAGAAAAGAGAAAAATCAGGGGGTTTAGTAGGGAAAAAAAAGTATCATGGCGTTAGGCTACCGAGTCACTGGCTCAATTCCCACTAGAAGGATATGAAAGAGAATTGGAAGAGTAAAAGTGAGAAAAACTGTGCATTGTGATAAAGATAGTTTAATAGATAAAAGAAAAATCATGCATGCAAGCACAGCAAAGCAATGAATTCATTCACCACTTCCCATGGGCAAGCAAGTGTTCAGCCATCTCCAGGAAAGCAGAGCTCTGTCACGCACAAGGCTTACTTGGGAAGATAAATGACATTGCTGTGAACAAACCTCCTTCTTCCCCCAGCTACATATGCTGACCATGACACCATATGGTATGGATTATTCTTTTGGTCAGTTGGGTTCTGCTGTCCCAGCTGTGTTCCCTCCAACTCTTGTAGACCCCCAGCCTACTCACTGGTGGGGTGGGGAGCAGGAAAGGCCTTTATTCTGTTCAAGCACTGCTCAGCAATAACTAAAACTTCCATGTGTTATTAACACAGTTTTCAGGACAAATCCAAAACATAACTTCATATGAAACTAGGGGATGAACACATCAAGAGCTGCCCTGCTGAGGACTTGGGAGTACTGGTGGATGAGAGGCTGGATGAGCCAGCAATGTGCACTTGCAGCCCAGAGTGGCAGTCATAACCTGAGCTGCATCAAAAGAAGTGTGGCCAGCTGGTCCAAGGAAGTGATTTTACCCCTCTGCTCTGCTGTCATGAGATGCCACCTGGAGTACTGCATCCAGCTCTGGAGTCCTCAGTACAGAAAAGACATGAACTTGTTAAAGTGGGTCCAGAGGAGGGACACAAAAATAATTAGAGGGCTGGAGCACCTCTTCTGTGAGGTCAGATTGAGAGAGTTGTTCAGTCTGGAAAAGAGAAGGCTCTGGGGAGATGTTGTGGCCGTTCATTACTTAAAAAGGGTGTTTATAAGAAAGATGGGGATATGCACTTTTTAGTGCGGCCCAACATAATAGGTGAAGGGGTCATGTTTTTAAGCTGAAATCGAGTAGATTCGGATTAGTTATAAGTAAGATATTTTTTACTATAATGATGGTGAAACACTGGAAAAGATTGCCCCGAGAGGTGGTGGATGCCCCATCCTGGAAACATTCAAGGTGGGTTGGACAGGGCTGTGAATAATCTGATCTAGTTGAAGATGTCCCTGCTTATTGCAGGTGGATTTGGATGACATGGCTTTTAAAGGTCTGTTCAGACCCAAACTATTCCACAATACTATGCCTTTATGTTACGAAGCAATTTTGAGTACTTCAATGTGCTGTGTGCTAAGTTATAATAAAACGGTATTTAGTAATTTCTATTGTGGTTAAGTATTTAAAACAGAGATATTTCTTTTATAGCAATCCAAGAATAATGAAGAAACATTTACACTCCTCCTTTTATGTGCATTTTTTGTGTATTGAACAAAAATTTGGCTATTATAAACCAAATTACATCCCTAGTCTCACACAAAACATCAAGAGTAACTCTGAATACTCCAGAAGGCAGAATTAAGTTTTGTTGTAGAAAAATGAACAGCACTAGCTGTAAAGATGATAAATTCAATTTCACTAAAAACAATGGTTTCATCGTAGGTATGCAATCGTTTACAAATATGATTTCTAAAGCAATACTTTTAAAAAATAGAAAATTTTTTTTCATTCTTATTAAACTTCAATAAATTTTAAGCACAAATTCCTTTAAAGCTACTTTATAAAAATTGAGAAAACGGCTATGAAACATAGCAGTTGTTAGCATAAACATGGCTACATAAAAAATTCTTAAATTTTTACAACTCATCATTGTTTCAATAAGCTGCTTAATAGGTATTCAGACTCATCAGCCACTTTCCTAAACCCATGTAAACCCACGGAATGCTTCCTTTACTCAGCATGCCTATTCTTTTCACCAAATAAATCAACATGGCAAAATGATTAGACCTTTTTATAATTTAATTACAAAAAAAAAAAAATCAACCAAAACCAAACCAAAATAACAAAAACTCCAAACCAGCCAACCAACAACACACACAAAAAAAAATCCTCCCACAACTCTATATAAACATTGAATACCAACATCTAAATTTTGGGGGATTAATGGGGATGATAGCAGAAATATAAAAAAAAAACAAATATAGCCAAAATTGTAATGTCTCTATTTCCTTGTCTCCACACAAATATGTTCAATTTCCATGTCCAGGATGACTGGGAGAAGAAATAATGGCCTTAAGTGCCACACTGGAGATTTTGGCTGGACTTTAGGAAACTTGGAATAGATGGCCTAAAGAATGAGTCTCCAAAATTGAAGGTCTTTGAGAGTAGCCTGAAAATATACTTGACAGCCATGAGCTACATAATTCTGATCATGCTATGAAGCAGAAGTGGATGGTTTATAGTTCTTTTCCAGCTGGACTGAACAATGCTGTGCCGTTTACCTTTGATCTGCTCAATGATGGCCTGGGAATGCCAGTTCCGTGGGACAGCTGCAGATTAATCCATGAGAAATGCTATGTTTCTTTGTTTGCTTGCTATTTAATTTCAGCCTTTTTTTTGGAATAAACCCAGATTTTTGAAAGCTTCCCACAAATTTGAAACCTATTATTGAATCCAATTTAGTGCAGAGCTTATGTCTGACACCTTCTAGGGCAGTAGCATTCCACAGTCTCATTACTTATAGGTTTCAGAAACACTTCAGAAATCTTCCCAAGACCGCAGTTGCCTTGACATTATTTTCTCAGCAGCTACACAGCAAATAGAGCTCTTGTTTCTATTTTAGAACTCCAGAGATAGTGTGACAGGAAACCAAGAAGTTTATGATTAACAAAAGGTCATCTTAACCCCAGAAAAAGACAAACCGAAACAAATCAACAGCAACAGCAGATCGTTGGTATTAGAGAAGCATGCTGCAAAGTTTTTAAAAAAAAAAAAAAAAAAGAAAAGCCAAACAAAACAGAAGAAAACCAGAGCAGTGGTACTCCAAGCATAAGTTTATCCTGCTTGTTTTTCTGTGAGTTAATGATGGCCTATGCTTAGAAGCCCATACTACAATCTTGATTCTGGTAGTGATGCATGTGTCACTGAATTGTTATTTTTCTAAAAAGAGAATCATCTTTAATTATTTTAGGGGCTCTTATTCTTAACTTCAGGCAGAAAAAAAAAAGGTGTTCTTTTTTTTCTTTTTGTGAAATTCAGTTGTGAAGACATTACAGAATTGATCAAAATCGAAAACATCAGTTAGTTATGCCAAAGGCTTCTCTTTGCCTCACTCAGACAAAATAAGTTGAAAAATTGTTATATAGAGTGTATATATACTTCTCAGACTTCAGAAAAGAGATGAAAAAAAGAGCAGAGTATAAACCTTGATGCATGAATTTCATTTGCAGGTATGCTGTTATCTCATACATGTCTCTTCTCACAGCGGTAAAATTTGTACACTGTTTTTATTCTATTTGTATATATAGAGATACGTGTAGACACAGAGATAAGTCATGTGCTTTTCTAAGAAAACAGTGGATCCACTTTAAACAGTTCATTGTCTTTACAGTTCCTTGATTCTGCAGTTAGGATGTGTCCGGTTTTGAGGTACTCAGCTGTACTTCAAAAATGTCAGCTGCACTTTTCAAGTGTGTTTCTGGTTCCCAGTTCCAGTTCCCAAACTCACAGCTCCCTGGCTGGCATGTAATTTCCCTGTCA
Source organism: Sakesphorus luctuosus (assembly GCA_013396695.1). NCBI lineage: Eukaryota > Metazoa > Chordata > Aves > Passeriformes > Thamnophilidae > Sakesphorus > Sakesphorus luctuosus. The sequence continues at coordinate 39,720 of VWZD01010829.1, forward strand.
GTATTTTAGAATGCATTTTCTTCTCGTCAGTAATTTTTCCCCTCTAACGAGCTGCTCACCTCAGAAGGAGAGAGGAAAAGGAGATATAATTCCAAAATCCGTATTATTTTTCTTATCTGTGCTCTGAAACTATCCTTCTCCTTTCTGTAAGTGTCTCAATCCAGACAACATTTGTAACATTGGCAAGAATGCATAAAAAACACTTGACAACATAACCAAGGATGACCCTGGATTTTATGCATTATTGTTTCATTGTGTTTGAATATCCTTCCTGGTAGAGAAAGACTTAATTTTTTAGCCTAGCTGTAATTCATTATTCAGTAGCTAACTATATTAAAATTAAATTGGAAAGAGAAGGGAAAAAAGTTTTTTTTTGTTATCGCAAGGTTTTTCCTCAGACAAGAAAAATAACCATAAGGAAAGAGGAGAGTTGGGTTGTGCATAGCATAATACAGGGTCTTGTGTATGTTACTGTAGAGTAAAAACTGTGAATGGGAAAGAGAGTGCAGGAGCGCCCATGGATTTGCATTACTGAAAGTGGTCCTGTACAGTTGCCAATAACTTCCACCAAATAGGAGGAATGTGGTATGGTTAAGCACACCATTTGTACACTTACAATGACATTTAGATTCTGAGTGATGCACTTACCCTCAATAAATGTTGATATTTCATTTTCTCCAAACTCTGAGTCAAAGGACTTTTCAGAAGAACACATTTGCTTAAGAATGTGTTTGTTTCTGAAATCTACAATGTTTTTTCCTCAAATAGAAATTGTAGGCTATTAAATTATGCAAGTTAAAAGGACTCTTCATGGCCACTGTTTGTCTTCTGAAAAGGGAAGACTCCAAAAAGGAATAGTTAATGATTAACTGTGTAGGTTTGATATTTAAGAGAAAAAATTTTCTTTCAAAAACATGTTATCATCATGTCTTGGGACTGGTAGCTGTAGTAATATTTCTTTAATAGACAAAACTCTAATGATGAGAAATCCAATTAATTGTCACTGGTGTGTGGAAGAAGTTAGGCCTTTTGCTCTCTGGAGAATGGTAGACTACCACTGATAATATCTGCTATTTTGGTTTGGGTTGGGCTTTTTGTTTGCTTGGGGTTTTTGGTTTGTTTGTTTTCTTTTTCCAGTTAATATTACATGTGAAAAAATGTTTTTTAATTGCAAGTCAGTTTGCTAATTTGCAGAGGACACTAAATTGGATGGGAGTGTTGATCTGCTGGAGGGTTAAAAGGCTCTACAGAGGAATCTGCACAGGTGGATCAATGGGCCAAGGCCAATTGTATGAGGGTCAACAAGTCAAAGTGCCAGGTTTTGCCCTTGGATCACAACAACACCATGCAGCACCACAGGCTGCGGGGAGAGTGGCTGGAAAGCAACCTGACTGAAAAGGACCTGAAGGTGCTGGTTGACAGGAGGCTGAACATGAGCCAGCAGTATGCCCAGGTGGCCAAGAAGGCCAATGGCATCCTGGTCTGTATCAAAAACAATGTGGCTAGCAGGACTAGGACAGGGATCGTCCCCCTGTACTCAGCACTTGTGAGGCCAGACTTCCAGTGCTGCATTCAGTTTTGGGCCCCTAACTACAAGAAAGACATCAAGGGGCTGGAGCATGTCCAGATAAGGGCAGAGAACTGGAGAATGGTCTGGAGTACAAGTCATATCAGGACCAGCTGAGGAACCTGGGGTTGTTTAGCCTAGAGAAGAGGAGGCTCAGGAGGGACTTCATCACTCTCTACAGCTATCTGAGAGGAGGGTTGTTGCCTACTTTCAAGTAATAAATGACAAGACCAGGTAATTGACTTACAGGGAGGTTTAGGTTGGATATTAGAGAAAATTACTTCACTGCAGAGGTTGTCCTTTGGAAAATTCTTTCTGGGGAAGTGGTTTAGTCACCATCCCTGAAAGTATTTAAAAATGTGTAGATGTGGAACTTAGGGATATGGTTTAGTTGTGAACTTGGCAGTGTCAGGTTGACAGTTGTACTCAATGATCTTAAGCGTCTTTTCCAACCTAAATGACTATGATTTTTTCGGGAAGTTCAAAGGTAAATATATTTCACAAATTCCCAAAGTGTCTGATAAGCTTTGCATACACTTGAACAGCTAAAAATAACTAGTAGGCTGCACATTATTCTTTGGTTTAATGCAGATCTCACCTCTCATGCATCAGGGTTTGGAAGTTCACAACAAGCTTATTTGTATCACTGATTCTCCAAGGACATGACAATATTTTTGGTGTCAATATTACTTATATCAGTTTTTCTGAAGGTTAATTATTTGTGGAACTAGCAGTGGTATCATAATTTATTCTGGGCCTTGTTCAACCACTTTTTTCTTTCAGAGCTGAAGCCAGAAAGTATAAATCATTTAAGTCCCTTATAAATAACACAATATTCACCTTGAATGAGAATGGCAAAATCAGATTCTCTGATATCAAATTCTTTATGATTGTTTTGATTTCAATCTTACATTTTGCCTACTTATTGAATAGTGGTATTTTCTATGGAAGATTCTACTGAAACATGCATACTGCAGTCAGATATGATTCATTATGAATGCTCTCCAAAAGAGAAATACTAAAGCTACTTCTTGTCTTTCTTATCAGAAAGTGCAATTTCAGCAGTACAAAGAAAGATACGTTGCAATATGTTGTTTTCTGCTCCTTTGAAATGCTTTCATCTTATTCTGAGTCTCTTTAAGAAACTAACAATTCAGAAAACAAGGAAAAAGCAACAACTGCCTACTGTGTTCCTATTAATACAGCATCAGTCTTAAGTAGAAGTGAAAAGGACATAAACAGTTCTGGATGGAAGTAGAGAAGATGAACAGCAAAAACTTGCAAGAAGAAACTACTAGAAGCCTTGTGGTTTGTTTCTGGTTTGTTTTGTTTCTGTTTGGTTTTGGTTTTTTTTCAAAGCTAAATATTTCATATTTCATTTTTCTGTTGGGTTCAACTGGAAGAATTAAGCAGCTGCCTTAATGGTATTACTAAATCCCACAAATCTAAGCTACTATCAGGAACCACTGGACACTATGAAGGCCATTTCTGGTCTCAATACAGCTACTGAAGCCTGTTGGCTAGAAGCTTGAGTTAGAACTTTACACTTCATTAACTACATTTATAGTACTAACTTCGTGTTTTGCAAAAGGGAATCTATGTGTAGAACAGGAAACAATACATTAGGAAAGTGATTTTCAATGTGAATTCAAAGATGTGCACATATTGTGAATACTGTTATATATATGTGTATATATGCATATATATCTATTCTTACATACACACCTAAATAATGAAAAAATTCCCATTTCCATGTTTTGGTGGTAGTCTCTGAATTTAACTATTTATAAGCTGATGAAATTTTCCTGCAGACATCTTTATTATCCATATCTGTTAAACCTCATCAGAGTCTGGTGCTAATGGTTAGCTTAGTCTTATTTTTCCCAATGACGTCTTATTCTAAATCACTGTGAAGAACCAGCTGAGTGGTAAAGCTTCACCATCTCATGAAGCATTAGTGATTTCAGTTTCATTTAAATTTTACTAGGGGAGATAAAGAGCCAACTTATTTCTTTAATTTCCAATCTTTTCAATTTAACACAACTCACACATGCATGTTTGTATTTGAACTAGCTGTATTTTACTAAGAAGTCCTTTTCATAGCAAAAGAATATTCATGCTCAGAAAAAAAGAATCACGAAAGAAAACCTTATCCCCTGTGATCCACTTACAAGCTCATTCTCCCAATTTCTCAGGAAAGTTCAACTAATTTTAAAAAAGATGCTTAATGCTTAATGTCTGTACTGGTATCGTGAAGTCAGCAGGTAAACTGTGGGCTGAAAATTTAAGCAGAAGATCTCTGTGAAATTAGAAATCTCCATAGTATTTCAACAAAAAAAGAAAGCAGAATGATCCTTCCTTTTTTGGAAATTCTTCCTTTCTGGAAGCTGGATAAATAAGATATGCATTTCAGAACTGCTATTTCTATTCTCCCTCCAAACTTTCATTGACATATGAGAATGTAGAGCTACCTCTAATCCTCAGGAGGTAGGGTTCATATGGACAGTGAGTGCTAAGAATCTAAACTTAGTCTGAGGAACTCTTCTGTCTTAGGACTGACATACTTGCATCAAATAGCACATCTTTTTCCAACACAGTCACATCCATTGTGATAGCAACCAAAACAGGTGAATTTCCTATAGGGAGTACTAAGGGTAGAACAGGCTTATTAAATTCAAAAGAGTTCAGAATAAAGTCCTAAGTCGTAGTCCACTTTAATATTGAAAAATCTATTACTTGAAACGAAGAAGGCTTTTTGGCTATAGAGGTCACCAAAACTTGGAAAAAAATATGAACGTTAAATTTAATTGGCAAGCACAAAATCATCCTATGCACCCATCAGAGTCCAAGGAAAGCAGCAGACAATTCTATGCTAAACATGACTTCTTTTAGAAACTTACTTCTGTTATTTCAGAATATGTGTCAGGTACCGTCTGAGATCCCCTACGATATTTTTTGACGTCCACATAGAGTTTGTAGGTGAAAAAACAAGCCTAACAACTTCCTAAACTGGCAGCTAAATCTCAGGTGGGATATCCTAGAGTGCATTTAACGTCATTAGACACCTATATAGCAGTAACTGAATTATCTTGAAGTTTTTATATGAGGATTAAAGTAACAATATCTTACAATGGCTTTTCTTTTCAGGGATAATAAAGGGAATCTTGGTGATTTGCTCAAGTAAAGATATTTGTCATGTAGATGTCTACATCTGATAGGTAAATTACATCTTTTTTTACCCTGAAGGGGAAGATAGTGATTAATATGAAGGGAATACATAAAATGTGAAAGTAACAGAGAGTTGGGAACATACAAATCTAAAGGTGGAAATGCCTCCCTGACATCTGATCCTGTCAGATCTCAGAAGCTAAGCAGGGTCAGCCCCGGTTAGTATTTGGATAGGAAACCTCCTGGCAGTACCAGGGGCTGTAGGTTCTAGTCCCGAGGACTTCACTGTCACCATCCAAGCTCGCTCGGCTGTGGTAGATGAACCTTAGGAGTTAAAGGGTGGGGCCAGTTCCACGCATGCTGTGCCTCACCTAAAAACGCACTTTGCAGGTTTGAAGGACACACCCACGTGAGTACAGCCCTTCACAAATCTTCATTCGAGAAGCCCAGACATACAAAAAAGATTTACATTTAAGTGTCTATATGTTTGTTAGGTATTTAACCTCCCTATATGAAGTAAATGCAGACCATCAGTTATATTATTTAGTTTGCTTTGGAGGACAAATCTAAAGTATTATTCAGTTCCTGAAATATTTGCTTGTAGAGCTCTTTAAGTCTCATTCTAGACATCTGCAGAGGTCTGACAGACATAACGTAGGTCTAAAAGGAAATTATCATACATCTTGAGCTGGAGTTGAAGGTCAGAAGGCTTACATTTAGATAATTGCATTCTGCCTACAGCTGACTATACTGGCAGGTGTAGAATTCAGTTGGGGCAGACTGTTAATCTAACATAGTTGTAATTCACTGCTTAAGTCTTTGCAAGTATAACACATTTATGTCTATATGACACTACAAGAATGTGATGTAACATTATGAAACTTTATAGAATACATTATGAGGTGAATAGCTTGATAAATTTGGTGTCTGTAATTTTAACTTTTCTGTTAGTGTTTGTACATATATAAGCGACTAATTATTAAAGAAAGTTTTGGATGTGAAATTTCAAAAATATACAACGTAAAATCGTCAGCTGACAAAGGCCAAAACATGTGCTCTAAAGACTTCCAATAGCTTCATTTCATTCCTGATATCAGCTGTTGACAATAATTGCCATTAGCATGATTGTGAGGAAATACTGTTTTTATCCTTCTCATGTGCCTTTTTTATTACTTTCATCTTCTCAAGAATTTTCACAATGCATATTCAACCTAGCTTCAAAATTTATTTCACATTCAATAGTTATTTTGACATCAGAAGATAAAACTAATGAAGTTAAAGACTTCAAAGATTCATTAAAACTCCAATTACAAAGTAAAGCAAGATAATTTCGTTATTATTATTTTTAATAATAATACAACCCTACATCTGTTCTTGATCTGGATTAAAGAAAAAGGCTGAAAATTATCCTTCTGATGGTCTTGAATGCCAGGTCTTTTGCACCTTTCTCTTTTTCAGTGGATGAATTGGACAAACAGCTGTTCCTTGACTGACTTTATTGCCTATTTTCCTTTCCTTTTTCATCTGGAAATTACCTTAAGCTGTATATGCACTTAGTGAAGAATCAATATTCCTATATTTTCAGTAAATTTGTCCTTTTAAGCAAGGCCTATAAGCTTGTAGTCATTCATCCTTCCTGCTTTCCAGCCACTCAGTTTTTGTACTTAATAGTATGATGCTTACTTAAAATACTTTAAATTATATGCAACGGAATAAAATATTTACACCTTTCACATAGGGAGTAAAACCAAATTTTCAAATAATCTTGAATTGCACTGTAATTGCACTGCAAAAAGAATTAATAATATGAATACTCTTTTGATTTAAATGCAGTTTACATCTTTTGGTCTGATTGCTTTGGTTGTAAACACACTAAAACAAGCAAAATGGTTTATTGTCTCTTATCTACAGACTTACTGGAGACCTGACAGGCGATGATAGGTGAATTTCATGTCGTAATTATGTTTTGTATATACAGATAGCATAGTTCTTGGAGAATCAACTAGTTTCTGTGGGCGCAGTACTTACAGCTTTTGGTTATTTTTATTTAGCTTTATTTATTGTATTTGGTTTTACTTGTGGTTTTGTTTTTTACTGTTTTTTTTTTTTAATTTAAAACTGACAGGACTTTTTGCTGGTTTATAATTAAAATGCATATAAGATCTTATAAATAGTCCTTGAACGTATTTTCTTTCAATTTCAGTGGGTTTTCTGGTTTTTGGAGTCTCTTGACAGCTGTTACTGAAGGAGATAAAGTGTTATTTATTTTCATCTGATGATTTTATTAGCTGACATATCATGTGGCCAGGCATGGCCAGAAGTCAAAGGAAACATTGGCCAAAACACTCTTTTTCTCATTAGGCAAATCCTTGCCTGTGCTGGGTTTAGAGCTTCTCAGGTCATTGTATTAGGGACTTTGGCACAGAATGCATATATAAGGAAAAACACTCTACTGCAAGTCAAAGAGGAAACAAAATTAAGATGTTACTTGAAAGTGTATAGAGCTCAATCTAACAATGACAAATTATGTCACCCGTTGTTTTCCCTGACTTTGTGAAAAACGTCAGGCAGACTTAAAAATGTGGTTAAAACCCAAGAAAGGGTCAGCTTTGATACATCCATCACCATGCCCGGTGTCTGATGAAATCAGTTGGTCTGTCTGCTGCAGGACCTTAGTTTTGCCAACAAACAGGAACACAAAGACTAACAGTACAATAAATAAAAATAAATGCGTGTTTGTGACTTCAGGAGCTGTAGCTGTTATTATGAATTAAAGCAATCTTGTCTGATAGCACACATATCTGTTTAAAGAAAGAGTATAAACAACTATATAAAAATGCCAAAAATCTTAAAGTATGAGGAGGACACAACTGTCCAAAGCAGGTTTGCTAGACGAAAACCTTTGTAAGGCTGATTCCAACCTGTTCCAACAGAACAAATTTGTGTTACACTGTTTGAACTTTGGTTAGTTGCTTCTTTTCATAGTATCCATTCTTCCTACTAAAGTTAGGAATTTTGTTAAATTGAAAAGGTTCTGATTGTGATGATATATATTCATAAAACTATTCAATGAGAGTGGGAATAATTTTGTTTCCTTTTACATGTCTGAACTTGAACTGGTTGTCCAAACTAGCCATACCAGATAAGGTAGGGCTATTTTATGAATCACAGAATCAATTAAGTTGGAAAAGACTTCTGAAATGATTGAGTCCAACCTATAACCTAACATCATCATGTCAACTGGACCATGGCATTGAGTGCCGTACCTGTCTCTTTCCTTAAATGCCTCCAGGCATGGTGACTCTGTCACCTCTCCCTGGGCAGCCCATTGCAATATCTAACCACCTTTTCTGTGAAGAAATTCTTCCTAATGTCCAACCTAAACCTACACTGGCACAGCTTAATATTGTGTCTTCTAGTCCTATCAATAGTTGCCTGAGAGCAGAGGCCAATCCTGACCTGGTTCCAACCTCTTTTCAGGTAGTTGTAGACAGTGGTAAGGTCACTACTGAGCCTTCTTTTCTCCAGCCTAAACAACTCCAGCTCCCTCAGCTACTCCAGACCCTTCACCAGCTTCATTGCCCTTCTCTGGACCACTCCAGCACCCTCAAGATCCTTCCTGAACTGAGGGGCCCAGAACTGGACACGGTACTCAAGGTGTAGCCTCACCAGTACCAAGCACAGGGGAAGAATTACTTCACCAGTCCTGCCAGTTACACTATTTCTGACCCAGGTGTAGCATACAATAGAGAAGCCAAAAATATGTTTCTCCATTGTTTTCTGCCTCTCAATACATCCTGCTAACATCGCCCTGTCAGCTTTCGTGGATAACTTTCCCAAGGAAATGTTTCCTGCCAGAAAATCCTGTCTTTGTCATCAGTTTCCCAACATCTGGACTTAACTACACTTGACTATGTGCCAAAAATCATGCACAGGGATTGGAAAAGCATTATAAAAACCTGAAGATGGATTCAGAAGTCAGAGGAGCAACAGAGAAGGAGTAACTAGGAACCGTGCCTAGTTTCTTCTGATCTCTCCTCTCACCTTGCCTCACCTTTCTTCCAACACCACCAGCCTTCACCTACCGAGGGAGAGAGAGAGCGCTTGCCAGCCTGGAGAGGGTCCCAGAGCGAGAGAACCTGCCAGC
>VWZD01010829.1:48628-60435 GCA_013396695.1 Sakesphorus luctuosus
GAACTTATAGTTCAATTTGCATCAAAATTAAGCAGATCTGAACGTTACACCAGGCCAGGATGTCATTGGCCTTCTTGGCCACCTGGGCACACTGCTGGCTCATGTTACTTGAAAGTATATAGAGCTCACTCTTACAATGACAAATTATGTCAACCCCATACCTGATATTATCATCTTGTTTTCCCTGACTTTGTCAAAAACATCGGGCAGACTTAAAAATGTGGTTAAAACCCAGAAAGGGTCAGCTTTGCTACATCCATCACCATGTATGGCTCATGTTGACTGGCACCACCAGGTCCTTTTCCACTGGGCTACTTTTCAGCCACTCTGCCCGACTGTTATGCTGTATGGGATTGTTGTGGCTGCAGTGCAGGACCTGGTACCTGGTCTTGTTGAACCTCATACCAATGGCCTTGGCCCATCTGTCCAGCCTGTCCAGGTTCTTCTGCAGAGCCCTCCTACCCTCCAGCAGATTGACACTCCAACCTAACCCAACCCAACTTGACATGGTCTGTGAATTTGGTAATGGTATACTTGATCCCCTCATCAAGAAAGATACTAAACACGACTGGGCCCAAAACTGGGAGACACTACTAGTGACCAGATGCCAACTGGGTGGAACACCATTCACCATGGACATCCAGCCAGTTCTTAACCAAGTGAAGAGTGCAGATGTCCAAGCCATGGAATGGCACTTTTCCAAGAGTATGCCATTGGAGATGGTGTCACAGACTTTGCTGAAGACACTGAGCCTGAACAAATATAGTCATCTGCTTCACAAGGTGATGAGTTGCACTGTGAACTGAAGTTTTCAAGCTATATTTTTGGACTTACTGCAGAGCAATTGTAGAGACTATTCAGGAACACTTCACCACATCACAGTACTACACTACACAGTACACACACAGTATAAGCCCTATTTAGGTAGAATTTCCAATGCATCTCTTATCTGCTAGTTGTAATGTCTTGATGATGTACAGCTTTTAAAAAAACATTTTTCAGATTATACACAAGCTTAGTCTGGGCTTCTCCTCCTCTGTTGTTTGTGCAGTTATCAACCATATGTCACTAAATTATGCATTTTTTCTTTCAGAGCAAAGGGGTCATGATGTCAAAAGCATGCACATGCACTGATGAGAAGTACTGTTATAAAAAAGAACAAGGAAAATAGCCAGTTTCTAAGAAAAAATTCAGTCAGAATTTGAAGATGACATTAATTTCTCACTAGTTTTCATACCAAATTTTGGAAAGAACAGTGCTAACCCACATTTTACAAGGACAGAAGAAGTCACATGGATGTTTGTCCTGTTAAACTTCTGGTTGGGTGTATATGAAAGGTCTTCCCTGTGTAGCTGTGCTCCCATCTTGAGTGTTATAGGCAGCATTTAAACATCTCTGTGTAACTGTCTATGTCCATTTAGACAGACAAACCTTTTGTACTGGTGAAGTCTTTAGAAGGTTGAATAGTTTGGACCACAAGTTTACATATCATTCTAACTACATAATGATACAAGCTGTTGTAAACTTGGAGGACATGGGTAGTCTTGTCATGGCCATTTGATTGAAAATATGATATGAAGTTCTCCAAAACCTAAGCAAAAGGGGCAGCCCCCTCATTTTACTTCTTTGTTTAACTGTGCAAGAAAAGTGCTTGGACTTGCTCTCAGCTTTCAGCAGCCTCAGTCTCACAATGAATTATTCTAAATCTGTTCCTGGATAAAGGCATAATAACTCTTTTGATTCATATATTCAAGTTCTTCAACTGCTCTACTTCAGCGGTACTCAGACACCTTCTACCAAGATAAATGACAGTAATCTTACCTCCAACTTCCCACAGAAGTATCCATATCACAGAATCATAGAATATGCCCAGATGGAAGGGACCCACAAGGATCTTGAGTCTGACTCTCAGCCCTGCACAAGATCACCCCTAACAGTCACAGATGTCTGAAAGTATCATCCAAACTCTTCTTGAACTCTGGCTGTGATCACTTTCCTGGGGAATCTGTTCCAGTGCCCAACCCCTGTCTGGCTGAAGAACATTTTTCTAATATACAAACTAAACCTCCCCTGACACAACTTCAGGCCTCTCTCTCAGGTCCTGTCACTGGTCACCACAGAGGAGAGATCAGTGCCTGCTGCTCCTCTTCTTCTCACGAGGAAGTTGTAACTGCAATGAGGTCTCCGTTCAGTCTCCTCTTCTCCAGGCTAAACAGACCAAGTGACCTCAGTTGCTCCTCACATGACTTCTCCTCAAGGCCTTTCACCATTTTCATTGCCCTCCTTTGGATGCTCTCTAATAGTTTAATGTCTTTTGTATATTGTGGTGACTAAAACAGCAGAGTATTCAAGGGGAGGCCACACCAGTGCAGAGTAGAGCATAGGTATAGAATGAATGAAACATTATTTTAATAAGAATTAATGGAATAAATAAATTTTAAATGTTGATATAAAATAATTAAATAGAAGTTAAAAGTTGGGTTGGGCATCCTCCCTTTACAAGGCTATAGAACCCATACCAACATATTGGCAGATTACTTCAGAAGAACAGAGGATAGAAAAAAGGAAAATGGGGGCATTAACAAGTTGGAACACACCCAACGACTCCTCCTGAGAGGTCACCAAAGAGTCCTTAGTGAAAACCATGTCTCGTGCAAAGATCTCAGACCTGCAGTCTGGTCTGAGAAGCCTAGCATCCAGGCCCAGACCAACATGATAAGTATGCAGCATTACTTGGTTAGACTTTATGCTTAGCAGAGTGGTACAAGACACAAGCAGCACTATTTGTGAAAATGAGAAATCAGAACAAAATACCCACTTCAGATGAACATACATGGCGAAAGTAGATAAAGGACTCTTAGAGATTCCCCCAAAAGACCATACAAAACCAGAAGAATAGTCCCATCAGTTTCAAACTGGTTTTGTGATAAATGTCTTACAGATAGGGCAGGTGTCACTTTTCTCATGGTTTGGGGGAGTCTGGAAGACCACTCAGGGGTTCAGGCTGGTGTTATATGTGTTTCCTTACCTTTTGGGGAACATTGCAAAGGAGTGACAGAAGAGTGAACATGCAATCAGGTCTGACATGGCATATAACAATTACTGCAAAACAAGCAAGATCCAAGCTTTGGGACATAGACTGAACTCTTGTGCACTTCAGGATAATAGCTTCTGCAGAAAGAGCAAGTGGATCAGCAGGGGCAGTGGAGGTGTAATGATTATTTGCAGGCACAGAGAATCAGCAGCAGGATGGTGATGGCAAAAAGGCTAGTGGAGCTGCTAGTGTTGTGGTCTTGGCTTAGAGGCTGGCAGAACAAACAATTGTTTCAACAAACACTGTTTATTAGGAAAGCTAGACTGATTTGACATATCTGAAGCATCTCGTGGACAAACGTTTATGGGAAACACAAGGACCCTTAAATAAAAACTGCTTTTGTGAACCTGGTGAACCAGTGTCTCTCATTAGGGTAGAAAATTGCATCTTAGAGAAGACTTCCCTGTTACTGCAACTGTCTGTAGAGCAAGAAAATGAGGATGTTTCCTAGGGGGTGACTACATGCCACACTTCCCAATTTCAAGAATTAATTTGAAAGCCCAGCTTTAGACCCCAACTTCTGAAACAGCAGAGGTGGTGAAGAAGACTGTCCCATGACTTCCACAGAGTGCATTCAGCACTGGCAATGGCCAGTAGAGAGGTTTGGGCCTAGATGGTCTATAGAGGAGTACAAATCCCTCACCCGAGGGCAGGTAGCACTGTATGAAGCTTATGAAACATTTGTTCAGGGTGTAGAGCACGTTCGTAACCATTTACATCATTTGTTTGAACCTTGTGATTATGCTCAGTTCCATCCTGAACCTGTCGACATGTGTGACCCTTCGTATCCTGCAGAAGTTTTGGACTGGCTCAGTACAGTCCTACAAATTAAGAGCAAACTATGTTTTGTTCAGCATTTCTGAGTTAATGCAAATATGTAAAAATGCGTTGGGGACAGTGTATGGAGGCCATGGGATCTATCCCTTATTCTGAAATCATAGATTAAAAATGATACTATAAAATTGATTTAAATAACAGCAACAACCTCTTTTTGCTGGCAGTCACAGAGCTTGCAGCAGAAATGGATCTGACAAATGCAGAATTGTTAAGCAGAGCAAAAGAGCCACATGACTAACTGGGGTGGTCTGTACATTGGCCAAGCCTGCCTGCCATTATGCATCCATGTTTTCCAGGATCACCTTGTTTCTTTTTAAGGTCTTTCTTAGAGCTGTATGTAAGAGGTAAGCATCCTAGACTGAAAGCTTGGTTGACACTCGGCTTCAGTTCAAATCAGCCATTTGCCTTTTAGCATCTTTGAAAGGTGATTTATGCCCTCAAAGCTTCCTACCTTTAATTTTAGGGATTTTCTTTCTTTCTTTTTTCTCTTTCTAGTCATTTAACTTTCAATAACAATGCAAGTTCATCATCTGTATTCATGGAGCACTAAGTATACTTTCTCCCTTCCTCCTTCTTTGGCATGTTAATCAGTTTCCATAAAATGTAAGTGTGGCCAGAAACTCTAATTTGATGTCCCACACAGGTGCATTCCTGATTAAAGGGAAATTTACAAATACACATGACATTTTTTTATATATATAAATATAAAATAAATTATGAGATTATATATGGTAAAGTAAACAAAGTTTCGCAGAGAGAAAGGACTTCACAACACAAATCTATGAGATTTCAAAGTGAAGACATTTTATTAGACCTAGCACACAGTTTATATAGGGTTAGAACTACAGCTTATTGGCTAAAAGAGTTACCACACCACCGCGCTAGATACTTCAATTGGTTAAAACCTATCTCTCACAAGTCCCATGTTTATATTATTTCATCCTGGCTATTTTCCTGCATCTGCAGAGTCCTGTGTATTCCTACTATGTGATTCTTGGGGAGTAACCTCCTCCCTATCAGCCAGCAGCAGCTGAGCTCCTTGCCACTTCTGGCTGATAGCTGAGTCTCACAGGGCTTTCTATAGATCTGAATTGCTCACTTTTGATTTTACTGTAACAACAATATGGTATGTGTTTGCAAACAAATGAAAGAGATCTGAAGTCTTGTAGAAAACATAAAGAGATTTATCATACAGCCTGAAATCTAAGCTGTTAAGTGGTTACATTAGACAATAACATAACTTTGTCTGATGCTCAAATGTTTTCATTTTTCTAATGAACACCTAACAGATATTTATTGATGACATAGTAGAAATAGCCAAACTCGGGAGAAGACTTAGAAAAGAGGCAATTAGTCTAAGGGGCATGCCACACTTATGTACTGAAGTGACTGTAGTGACAGTAAACAGTGTGCTTGACTTGGCTGTCCTTATCTATTGGTCCTAAGAGCTTGGTGGGGGGAGGGTACATTGCCCTGAACAGAGTGGAATGATGCCTTAATCATAGTCCCAGTGGCTGATCACGGCACTGCTGACTAGCCACCTTGCTTGCTGTTATGCTGCAAAAGAGAAAAATGTATGCTGCATGAGAAAAAGTATGCCACAGTATATATAAAATAGAGAGGTAATGAGTTTAGGAAGGAATGTGGGAAGTTTTATGAAAAGTTTTCAAGATAAAAGGGACAACAGGCTGAAAAATTGATGTAATTTCGTTTCTAGAACACCTGTTTGTCTTAGTATTTTTCATCAGTAAACAAAAGGATCTTAGAAATGGGTTCAGGGGTAATCTGTTTAAGATTACTGCATGTTTTTAGACTGCTCCACTTCTAAAGGACATGTTATTCACTAACAGGCTAATGTGGAAGAGATTCTCAGAGCAATCTTACTAGTAAAACTGGGAATAACACCTAATTTTAAAATTTACTCTTATTGACAGAAAACAGAAAGTGTAAGGAAAAATATTCATGGAGAAGCATCACTTGACTTCAACAGTAATAGCTCCACGATGAACTGATTTTCATAACTTCAGGTAATTTTCATAATATTTCTAAAGTAAATTAAAGCAAAGACAACCTATATGAGTCAATGTCCCTAACTTTAGACATTTTTCTTATGTCTAAAAGATTAGACACCTGCAGTAATACTTTATTCTCTGTATTGCTGATAAACACAGGCTGACATGGGAAAATGCTTTCAATCTAAGCCCTTGATATATAGGGCGGTCTTGTGGTGTAATGGAGAGCACTCTGGTCTCTGAATCCCAAGGTCATGAGTTCGAGTCTCAGTACGGACCGTCCCTGGCAGTTCAATGCCTCCCTGTCATCCGATCCTGTCAGATCTCGGATGCCAAGTAGGGTCAGCCCCGGTTAGTACCGGGTGCTGTGACAGTCCCAAGGACTTCACTGTCACTGTCCAAGCTTGCTCGGCCATGGCAAATGAGCCTTAGGACTTAAACGGTGGGGCCAGTTCTGTGCACTCTGTGCCTCACCTAAAAAATCCACTGCACAGGCTCGAAGGGCACACCCACGGGGGGAGAGCCCTTCCCAAATCTTCATTCACGAAGATTGGCCATTAAGCCCTTGACAGATAATTCTGCACTTCATACACTGAGCAGGAATCACAAACTATGTAGTATTAAGTAAAATAGAATAATTAATTCCTCTCCAAGAAGCCAAGACAAACAAGCTATCATTCCTTTTGCCTATTTCCTCCCACAGGAAGTTGTCTTTACCAGTACTACGTCGTTCAATGTCTTCTTTGATCAGGTAGTGTTTCTCTGCTGCCCCCAGTTATGGCTTTTTATGGTGCTGGTTTGTTTGTTTTTTCACCTTGAACATCTGAAACAATTTAGAATTTAAGCACAATTTAGTAGCACGTTACCTTTATGCCATGAGGTTCTGAAAATGAAATAATCCTGGGACATTTCCTAAGTATTGTTCTGGAGAAAGCTGCTTGGAGGTGTTCAAAGCAGAGTCAAACCTGAGCTAACAGCTAAGATCAGGCATAGAGAGATTGATTTCTCTTTCTGTTCCTCTTTCTTCAGGAGCAGAGGTAACAGTGTACACTTTACTGCTACAGCTTTTTTCTTTACACGAGTACACAGACAGAAATTCAGCATTTAAATTAGCTGGAGTGGACCCCTCCTTGTAAATGTAGAAATGAAGTCATCTGTTATTTCTCTTGTTCTTATACAATTTGAATTGATCCTTGTTCTTAAATTTAATAATTTTCTGACAATTTCAAGTATTTGTGACTATAGATTTAAAACAGAGCTCTGTTGCATATTTAAATTCCATTTTATAGCCTTTGCTTGTGGCAAACTGCAGAATTTAATTTAGTGGCAAAATAATCTAACAAGCTGTTTTGGGAATGAAACTGTCTTAGGATAGATATGATGCTGATGTCAATGTGCCTTAGATGGAATACTGAACAGCTGTCTAATCATAAAAGAAAGAACTAAAGGAGTGCACCACACACATGCTATTTGATGGGATTGATTTAGAGCTTGTGAATCTACTCACTCATCCATGCACACACATCTAGTCTAATCTGCATATGTGTTTGAGCAGGTCTTCTGCAGTGCATTTTATCAATACAGATTATTTAACCAGGGAAGAACCTCTGTGATGCAGAGAAGAAAAAAGCAATTAAGGAAGTATGCCATGTTCACTCTATTTTCCTTTGCTTTGAAATTTTTAGGAATTTTCTTCTACCAGAGAAAAGTCCAGTATTCAAGAGTTCCTGCCCTCCCCAGTATAGCCCAAGAGTAACCAATTCAGTTACATGGCTGGTAAAAATTTCTAGCATTCTCTAGTAAAGCATGTTGCAATTTCTGTCCTCTGTACTTAGTAATCATGAAAAGTGTATATAATTGCTCTAACTGAAGCCTTGAAAAAAATGTAAATTCATTTTGCACTACATTGTCCCTTGACACAAGAAAACTCCTAAATGCCTCATAGCCCAAATTTCTTCTACATTATGTGTTTTAAAGATCCTAGGGGGTTTTTTTGGTGTGCTATCCTAAACAGTCAGGTAATGGAATGAATATACTGTCAACTTAGAGGTCAGCATATAACTTCAGAAAAAAAATTGAACTTGCCTTTAACTTACGTTGTTAAAGTTATCAGCATTTTCTATGGCAGAAACCCCTCTTTTGAAAGCTATTCAAGTGTTTTTTCATGCTCAGCTGACACAAGAAATCTGTTTAATTGTAAGTAACAAAATGCTAGAAGGCATGGCTATTGGCATTAAATCCACAACAAATAAAGGTGATGAAATTTTTAATGCCTGCATTAAGATAAAAATTATGCTAAGCTTTCATCTTATATTATATACTTGTTTATATATATACATGGATATCTGTATTTTTTGGCACAAACACAAAACCACATATACACATATTTATTCTCTTTTTCAGTGATGTTTTTTGGCTTCTTTGGCTTTCTTAAATAATTACTTCTACATACCCTGCATCCAAAATTCCTCCAGAATGAGTTTAAGTGATGTCACCATTAAACTGTACAAATCAGTAAAATCAGTAAAATTTCTTTTTGCTAAATGCTTATACTTCATTGTGAACTTGAATCAGAAAATTAGAACAGTTATGTTTCTAAGTAAGGTCTAACATTCATAGGGCCTTTAAACAATATTAAAAAAGTCAGGGTTAAATTCGAAGCACTCAGCAAGGACATTTTCTAATCTTGTAACTCTTATAAATAAGTAAATTCTCCTGTTGCCACATAATGAACTCTTACAAGCATCAGTGACTAGAGCATTAATTACATTAACTCTGGTAGGCATTCAGACTCAAAGCTTTATTCCCTTGTCTGTGACTGTCAGGGAGAATATTAGTGTCAGTTTGTTAAACATTTCATTTAGGTCTGTCTCTGCCATCTTCTCTTTACTCATCCATTTCTGTTCATAGTAATCTTTCTGAATTGGAGATAGGCCAGAAAAGATATTATTCATCACAATTTTTTTTAATGAACCAGTGGAACTACAGTGCAAGGACAGAACGTTATTTCCTATTTAATCAGTGAAGGGAAAGAGATTTTTTTCCCCTATTGTCAACATGCAGGATCAAGCCTAAAATAAAGGGGAGTAGTTTCTGAGGAAAGAATACATAATAGCATAGGGGAGATTGTCAATAAGGAGATAGGCATGGGGAAAATGATTAATTAAAGAACCTGAAAGGAAGCTAGAAAAATAAAGTTAGAAGATGAAAGGCTGATAGACTTGATTTACATAATGAGAAAGACAGAACTCTGATAGCAGTGATGCAAAATATACAAGAGATAAAGGAAGATTTAACAGGGAGTAATAAAGTTTTTTAAATTAAGATTTCCTGAAACCAAAGAATTCAACTCTGTTAATGTGGTCTGAAAGACTGTATTTTCATTTCTAATTAAGATGGCCAAGCACTGACTTGACTGAGATCAAGTGCCACCAACTGGCTCATATGCACAGTGCTTAGGGCTAGTGCACTTTATATCAGATTTCTCTCAAGGGTTTCTGGAAAGGTTCAAAGTAGAACCACTTGAGCAGTATGGGCAATTAAGTCTGCATTGTTTAGACTCATCTCATTATTTAACACGATAGACTTCCTCAAAAGATGCAGAAGGAATATAAAACATACTACACGGGAAAAAATGGGGAAAACAGAAGCTGTAAAATGAAAGCCAAATCAACTATAATAAAGTTCAAAGGAAGTGGATGAAGGCTTTAAAAAAAAAATTTAGAAGTACACTGGGAAGTTTGCTTCCACATGGTGAAACATTTTGCATGTTTGCCCCTGTTCTGACATTTGAATGTAAACTGGTTAAGGATGAAGCACAGTTTCATTCAGTTAAGATTTTGGGGCTGGTATCTCTCCACAGTATCTGACTATCACCTGAAACAAGCTTATTCTGTTATCTGTCAACTCTTATCACGTGGGCAGATGAGGAAGAATGAGATATTGTATTTTGCACATCTAACTCACTTTTATGCATTTTCTTCACTTAGCCAGTGTAGATCCATTTGATTCTGTAATCTATAATGGTTAATTGAACAGATAAAAAGACACCTGAACATCAACCCTTCTACAAATAAAGACCAGTGATACCCAAAAATGCTATGTGAAGCTGTGTCATGCTAGCAAGGATGAAGCATGATATCCAGGAAAAAAAAGATTAATATATGCTGAGTGTGAGCATTAAAATCCTCCCTACCGAAACAAAACAGGCAAGCAAAAACCAAAGCGAATCATGTTATATTTCTGACTTTCACTTGATTGATTTGGAAGTATAAAAATGACTCAGTAACAGCTTATTTAAATATTTACCAAGTGCTCCTTGTGAACATTTTTTAGGTTTTCAATCTGATAAGGCACTGAATTCTTCATCATTGGGTGAGATTGTTGCAAAGAATTTCCCTAATTCTGAACAAATCTTCACTTTATGAACCTGCAGAGTAATGAGGGAACAAGTGAGTTGCATAAGGAGCAGCTACAGTCTAGCTGACTGCTGTCACTATTTTAGATATACAGGCTGCTGCTTCTCCTGAAGGCAAAGCTACTGTCTCCTCTTCCTTTGCTGTGGCAGTTAGATACCCAAAAGAAGCAGATGGGTCAATATAGTTCCATCTGCTTTTTACTGTCATAAATGGAAAAATATGTTTGGATTTTAAGATTAAATCAAGAAATAAGAAAAACTAGAAAAAAACTGTATTTTGCTTTTGCAATTCATCTTGTCTCTTTAAGAGGTTCTCTGTGTACCTTTAAATGCATTGAGAAGTTTTAATTAGTTAACAAATGTTTTGTATTTATGAAACACACTTGGTATGGTATTAATTGCTACCTTATAGTTAAGTTTTGAAATTGCAGCAATGATATCATATGCTTTGTTCCTACAAAGCCCACAAATACTATGGCTTAAATTTTTGTATACATTTGAGGAAAAAGCGTATTTATTACAAAAGTTTAAAATTAAGAAAGTAACAAGTAAAATCCGTATTTTTTCTCCTCTTTAAAGAACTGGATATGGAAAAATATTTGATCATTTTACACACAGATATATTTAAGTATCACGTACCATTACAGTATTTTGGTAATTTTAACTTCTCTGTACTTTCCAAGCAACAGATTCCTAAGTGCTGAATCCTTAGTGAGGTCTCACTAAAGGACTTAGACTTTAGTGTAAGCATTTATGCAGAAGCATTATGCAAAACATGGCCCCGAGTTAGGTCTTCTCACTCTTAATTGTGGAGAAACTAAGTTGCTAAATTGGTATTCACAAAGCCACAAAGTTTTCAGGTTAAATAGGAACTTTTTTCAATGAAAATATGTTAGAAGTTTCAACTCTCTCAGCCAGGACAGCTGACACAAACTGGCCAAAGGGTATTCCATGTCATTTTATGCATGCCCTGTATATAAACTGAGGGGAAAGCTGTCAGGGGTTCACTACTCAGGAACTGGCTGGGTACTGGCCAGCAGGTGGTAAACTATTATGCTGTGCATTACTTGTTTTGTGTATCACATTCAACCCTTATTCTATACCATTCATGTCATATACTTTTCTATATATCCCTGTCTTGGGATGAGCTGGCAAAATGCCAACTGCCCAAGAACAGAGTTAGCCTCTGGCTGAGAAAAGGGAGAAGAGGAAAAAAATCTCTCAAATTAGGTTTATGCTTAAACTAACTATATGTATTTATACAGAAAAGAGAAAATTAAGAGAAAATTAAAATACAGCACACACATATACAGGTTAGGTATAACAACAAAATTCTACATCCCACCAAAAACAGATTCCATCACTCTAGGTCTATAAGCTCCCTAAAAGACACCCAACAAGAAAGTATAACAAGAAAATATTTCTACTTCCCTGAATTCAAACAAAA
>VWZD01010829.1:60655-90510 GCA_013396695.1 Sakesphorus luctuosus
CAAGGTTAAATGTCCTTGAGACACACATTGGGATCATCCCATCCCCTTCTCAGGGGTCACCATAACCTCATTAGGGTCACTATCCCCACACTGGGGTCTCCATCCCCTTCTCAGGGGTCTCAATCCCCACACTGGGGTCACTATCCCCTTTTCTGGTGTCACCATCCCCACACTTGGGTCACCATCCCCTTTTCAGGGGTTTCACAATAGCAAGCACATTTCACAGTTATGGATAACCTTAGAAATAGTGTTCATGGTTAAATCCACCCCTCGGCCTCGTCCACCTACAGGTGGCTTGAGGTATCATGGGCCCATCGAGCCAGGAACAACTCTCCTTTATGCCAGTCCAGGTGTGATGTTCCTCATTAGCTTGGCCTTTGGGCACATGAGCATCCACGTGACGAATCTCCAGAGATTCTACTCAAGTGGCAGTGCCCTACCACACAACAGCCCCTATGGGCCTCTCCATGCTTTCAATTAGTCTTCTTCCATTGGTCCAACTACCCTTCTTCAGGTCAGGAGAGCTGGTATATGGATTACAGTATCCTGAGTCCAGTTCTAGTTCCATCACCACTGTGCTCATCTGGTTCTATCACCACTATGATGCCTTATCAACATTATTTCAGTAAAAATTGATTGATAAAGAACAAATTTTGATGAAACTCTTTTAAAATGCTAAGATAGCTTAGTCAGTAGAGCATGAGACTTTTAATCTCAGGGTCGTGGGTTCATGCCCCATGTTGGGTGGCAAAAAGACCTGTTGTGGTTTAATTCATCAGGCAGCTGAACACCACACAGCCATTTGCTCACTCTGCCCTCCACCAGAGGGAGAGGGCAGAGGATTGGGGGGAAAAGAAAATCTGGCTGAGGTAAAGGTGGTTTAGCAGAATGGAAATTGAAGGGCAAACAATAACTATAGTAATTGTCATTGTTAAATTATAATATACAAAACAAGTGATGTATAATGCAGTTTTTCACTACCTGACATTTGAAGTCCAGACAGCTGCTAAACAGCAGCCCCCAGACAGCTTTCCCACTAATTATGTACATTATGCCATATATTATGGAATATTCCTTTGGTCAGTTGGGGTCAGTTGTCCTTGCTGTGTCTCCTCACAATCTCCTGTGCTCCCAAGCCTCCTTGCTGGGAGGGGCAGTATGAGAAGCTGAAGAGTCCTATACCACTGCTTGGCAACAATTACAAAAACAGTGTGTTATCAACATTATTTTCAACCTAAATCCAATAGTGGGAAGAAAGTTAACTCTATCCCAGCTCAACAAGGACAAAAGGAAAATGTCACATACTTTTTTCAGATTCTGTAAGTAAAGGAGCTCAAACTGGCTCCATAAAAGCCAGCTTTGGAAATAGTAGCAAAATAGAGCACACTTTTAACACAGCAGGATGACCTGGAAGAATGCAAGGCTGGAACATGAGAGCTAGTTCAGGTACACATTTATACTCAGATTCCTTTTCCTTATGTATTTGTGTCTGAGCCCAAGTCATATTCTTGTAAATATCTGAAACCCTAAAATCTTTGTTATCAGTAGCCATAATTGTCTTATTCTTCCTCCCCAAAAAAGCAAACAAATAAAAACTCCCAACCCCCCATGAAATAACCCCCAATTGAAAAATCAGGACACTGGACTTGGGGGGCAGGCTAAATGAGATGAAAGGACCCCCATATGTGTGCAAATCCTTATCCTACTTCAGTCAAACAGAATGTCATGACCCAATGTTCTGTTTCATCCCAAGATCTCTCTCACAGGTGCGCATAAGTATCTCTGAAATCCCGGAGGAGCTGGCAAATGGAGCTTCAACCATCTGAAGAAAAAGCTGTGCTCACTTAGCAGATGGGTCTTCTAGTAAGAAACTAGTGTTTCTGCCACACTTCATTCTGTGAGAAGAAAGCTGCTAAGCCACACTAGATAAGAAGGATTCCTCTTTCTTTGCAGAATACCCATTTTACAATTTGATCTTTTTTTGCTGTTTCTTTATTACAAAGTCTCCTTTAGATTAGCATGCTCAGTTTAATGTGATTAAGATAGAGAATTTAAAGATCCTTAGTAATTCTGATTTTTTTAATTGCTCTTATGACAGCATTTTAGACCTTTGCCTTTTAAAGGTGTTTCAAGTAAGATCACAACTAAGTTGTACCAAATGTCATGGAACAGCTGGCATACTTATTTTGTAGATGGCTGGCATTATGGATCATCATAGATATGGGAAATGCCATTCTCCCATTAAACAAGCTCTTGATGTCCCATCATTCAAGATTTTATAATGGCAAACCCCATTACTTTTGAACAATGTAGATGGAATTGCTCTACCAAACTTTTTTCTTGTCATGTATTGCATCATGCCATTGTTCTTAAGGTAAAGAACCTTCTGCCGTATAATGCAGATAACTTTTTTAAAAACACAGAAATTACACACATCCAGAATCATACAGAAAACGTATCTATTTACAAAGATGACTGAGATAATTGCCAGTTTGGAAGGGGCTGCACAGTTACCCCAAAGTTCTTTACAAACATGAATGCAAATGAATGGGTGCCACATTTTCTGATCAGTATTAAGAGGGAATTTGCAGATTTCTGCTGTACTAGTTATCCAAAGAATGTCTTGGGTTTGTGACCATGAGGTCAAAATTGGGCAAAGTCCTAACGAGTCCCAAATCCTGCTCCTAAGTAAGCCAAGGAACAGAGACCTCAACACAACTGACAAAACTAGGAAATATGATGCTTTCAGAAGTCATAGACAGACAATAATTTTGAAGTGTGATTTTACTGGGTCTTTCTTTTAAGATGCAGCATTTTTACATGCTCACAAATCTCAGTAAGTCTTCCTTTCAGATTAAATTCTCCTTGTTTAGTGTGATTTAATATTTAATCCTACTGACCTTCTTTCTTTCCATGCTTCCTTCGATGGAATACTATGAAATAAAAAAAAAAAAACAAACAAATCAAAAACCAACAAATAAACTCATCACACAACCCCCAAAACCCTCCCACAAATTCTGCTTTAAAAAGTGACACTACTTTACAAGTGCCACTACCTCTACTAAATGTAATAAAAAATGTTTTCTTCAGGTTTATGGATATTCTTCATGTGATGAAACAAGCTTTCCGTTTTCAGTTTACATATAAATTTTATGAGTGTTTTGGATTGGTTTGACATAATGCTTCATAACTACATACTTTGAAGGTTGATACAATATTTTAGTATTGGCATCAAATATATTTCAGACTTCTGGATTCGCATTTTGAGGGGCAGTTTTCTGCATCTTTTTAGACAGGTAAACTGTAGCTGTATATGATATGAAAAGAAAAACTGCAGTATCTCAAAGGAAAAAGGAAAGTAAAAATCTTTATGATCTTCTGTCAACTCTTTAAACTAAGTTTATAACGTCCTTGCAGACCATCACGTATAGAGCTGTCTGTGTCAGTTTTTATAGATTCTTCTGATAGTATGTGCAGTGATTGACCCAAACCTTGCCCCCACTCAGTTTTTGTTAAAACTAAAATCACCTGTGAGACAGGTTCTTTTTATAATCCTGAAAGATGTGGATCATAAATCATGTGGCAGTCAAAGCAAGCACAACAATTCTATAGTCTACAGTATAATGCAATTGCAATGCATAAAAATTTATTATCAGATTTAAAGGGAAATAGTGAAACTCAGTCCTGGTTTTGGCAGGTTTTTTTTTATAACATCTTTATGTTCTTTTGTCAAATTATAAATATCATCAGCTTGCAAAGAACTAACATGAAAGTATTTCAACATAGTTTGACAAAATGAATGCTTGTAACACCATGAAATTGTACAAAGGTAATTCAAGGTGAGAAAACATTGAAAAAAACATTGTACTACATTTGCTAAATTTTAAAGTTACAGCTACTGTCTGGAAATCAAGCAGTAAAGACCAGATAATGGTCCTAAGTTTCCATGTAAAATAGCTCATGAAATAAGTTTTCATCACATTTCTAGTACTCATTCTTCTGCTGTGGTTTACGCATTCTGTGCTGAACTGGCGGAGTGTAGTACACTGACTTATGGGACTCTGTTTGTTTAGTAATAAGTTAAATTAATTTTTAGCCACATAGAATCTTATTGTAGCACACATAGCATAGTCCAGCGCACCCTCTTCATATAAGCCTTGTTAAACAAACCTGTCTTCTTTATAACCTTATGACACTGCTGGGGAACTTAAATTTTTTGCATTTCTCTATAATGGGAATAGAGTCCTGGCAGCATGGGATATTAAAGTAAATTTCAGGTTTTGTATTTTTTTTCCCTTTTGAAGTGGTTTCATATCTCACTTGAAAAAGAGAGTTACAAATTGAATAATAATAATAAAGTCTCTAGTCTTCCAACTAAAAGCTATTTCAATCTATGCTGGAAAAAGATGCACAAGAAAATCAAATTAAAAGGTTAACACATATAAGAAATGTGCTGTGTTTTTCTGAACACATTTTTATCCTGTCTATTTTACAATAACAGAGTGATTGTTATATCTTTGATTTTCAGCAGTTATTTTTACTAAATGAATATTTCTTTTTCAGATTACTTATATATTTTTTCTCTATTCTTAGCATAATGGAAATAGCAAAGCCTTCTAGCACTTCAGAGGACCATTATTTATCCATCTACACATTAGGATTCACCTGAAATTTTCAGAGTTGAGAAATTTTAGAGTAAGTATAAAAAATCACCCCAAACCCCCAAATTGTGCCTATCTTTTCTCCATGAGACAAATTGGTTTGTTGGGTAATTGAGGTCATTGATCCACTCAGAGTAATATTTCCATTCTGTCCCTGAACAGTAGAAAAATCAAAGAAAACTGATTTTCCTTTATTTATGTTAGAATAATTTTGCTGATCAAGACAGCTTGGGAGATCACAGCTATCTTTATTAGATTTAATTTCTATAAGGATATACTTTCTCCATAATATCTCTTAGATGCTGTCAGTAAGTGACTACAAGCCAGTTGTCTTGAGTTTTGAAAACATTAGAGGTAGAATAGTATTTCCTCCTCTAGTATGTGCATATATGTCTTGCAGTGTAAACACTACCTCAGACTAGTTTGGAACATTGTATGTGAATTTACACTGTATTAATGTTAAACATGCTGCAAAAAAGTGCAATATGAAAGTATGAAGGATTTAAACTACCAGTCGGTCTCTGTTGCTGTTTTCCATATAATCACAAGCTTTTCCATTATGGTAGGACAGAACTGTCCAGTTCATAAAATAAACAGAAGAACTGGTTGTAACCTTTTCACTCTGGGTCTTCCTACACAATTTTTCTATTATTCATCAATATAAATGGTATTCCTAAATAATAAAGTATGTAATTTTGATCTAAATTAGTCCATAAGTCTGTGGGATGTTTCCTTTGACTGTAAAACCTCCAGGATCATATGCCTAGCATAGCCAAGTATGGATGTTGTGCTTTATCTCTTTCCTGTGCTGAGAACAGAAGACATAACCAAGAACAACAGCAGTGACATGAAAGTCCTTCTCTTCTCAGAGCATGGCAGAACTGGATAAATATAGCCGATCAAAATTATAAAAAGAATTACCGTTAAAAAAAAAATAAAGGCATTGCTTGAAGAGAGTCTCTGCTGATGGTTGGTCTCAGCAATGGTGACAAAGTAGCTTAAAGTCACTCTCTATATTCCTATTTTACAGCTTTATTGATTGCATATTATACTCAGAAAGTCCACACACAGATTTTTACATCCCTTAAGATATAATTTTAATCTTATCAATAATAAGGTATCTATCCTTGATATAAAGTACGTATCCAACTGTAATACATTTCACTCAAAAACAATGTCACGCTACTACATTTACTTAAGCTAAAGTGCTACAAGAGCTGGAAAACTGGAATAGATTTTTGCATTACCAATGTGTGAGTGGTTTTGTTACCATTAATTCCAAAGACAAGGTCGCGAGAGGACATAAAGCCAGCCACAATTCAATGTGTTTGGAGTATAATAGAAACTGTATGTAAAGTATTTTGTTGTTTGGTTGGTTTGTTTTTGTTTTTTGTTTCTTTTTCTGAATGATGCCTCAGATAGCAAATTGGCATTAATATTTTCTGACTTAACACTACTTCTACTTCCTGATTTTAAACATCTGATGCAAGTTTATTTTCATTTCATTTAGTAGCCCCAGGACAAACTGAAATCTTGCTGCTACTTATAAAAAAGGAAAGAGAAAAGAACTGTCCAATAGACTAATGTTAACATGCTATGAAATCCATAGACACTCTTGCTCCCTGAGGAATAGGTGTGGTGTTGGTATCATGTTGCTGAAATCCTTTTTCTTGAATAAAATTGACAGATATGGTTTGAGAATTGCAAGACATTGGGAATAGATAGAGGCAATACTAGACTTGCTGACATTAGGAATGGTGAAACATTGGAATTGCCTTTCTTGGGTAGGTCTGAGCACAGCAGTAAAAAAAATAAATAAAAGAAATGAAAAAATAACTTTATTTAAGAATTTGTCTCCTACTTGTTATTAATTTGCTTCAGAAAAATTTCATGTAAGCCCTCTGGAAGACTGCTTTTGCTTTGGCTGTAATTAATACAAATTCTGTTCTCTAGGTTCAATCCTTACCAGTCTTGACTAAAATCTCCTTGTGAATCCATCACTCCTGAGAGAAAAAACACCTTCAAGTCTTGAATAAAATCTGACCCTATAAATTCTTCCATCCCTTTGGAATGAGTATTCTACCTAGGCTTTATTTTTCGGTAATTGCTGTTTAATTACTCTTTATATTTTTAGGGAAAATTGAATTCCAGTCTGAGAAACTGGAGCTTTTGGTAGTTCAGCATAATATATCAAATCTTTTGTGGTTTTAATAAAACTACCATCATTTTCAACTCCATATATGTGTATGCCTTTAGATCTATTCTCACTTTCTCTCAAAAAGAAATCCATCTAAAACTTGTTCAATTTTTTAATCAAAGTGTACAGAGAATGCCTTCAGGCAGGTGGTTAGGATATGCATGTGGCACATTTAGTAAAGAATGAAAGGAAAACTGAACCTAGGCACCACACATGGGTGTCCTATTATGTAAAATCTGCGCAGCATTGGCCCCATGTAAGTGAAATTGCTTGTACCTGTTCTTGGCATTGTATTAAGCGATTTTTCAATTACTGTCTGGAAAGAATGAAAGAGCATCTATTTAGGCCTGTGATGAGCTGAATTCAAAATGTTATCCTGCATGTGATGAGAACTGGAACCGTAGAAGAGTTCCTGTCAATTTTCAGGTGCTTGAATATCTAACAGGTCTTGAGAATATGACCTTTCAGGACAGCAGAATAACACAGAAGCCACTTAAACCCTTTGTTACATCTCAGCAGAAGCCACTGCACTGGGTATTTATTTACTGCTGCAGGAACTGGCATTTGAAGTTGTCTTAGTTTGAGGGAAAAAACCAAAATGTTTACCAAAAAAAAAAACAGAGAAGAGGATTACTCATCAATAATCACGTCACTCCTTATTAAATTTGAGATAAAGGAACTTTAATTAGAAAATGGATACAAGAAGGGTAACTGTCCTTAACTACTATATATATATATATATACACACACATATATATATATATACACATACATATATCTGTCGATATAGGCATAACTGTAAACAGACCAGAGCAAACTACTCCCCCAGCACCAGAAGTAAAAACAAAAGAGAACAACCCTCAAATGGTAGGTTCCTCCTNAAGCCAAAGAGCAGAGCCTGAAAGCAGTGGCTCTTTTTCTGCAGCTGTCCATAGAAACACCACCCTCCCACCACACCACCCCCCACCCTCAAAAAAAAAAAAAAATCAAGCCAGCACACAGGGAAAAAGAAAGAAAAAACCTTTCCCCACCCCCAGGTGCTAGGGTTCTATTTTCTCACCTCCATCCCACCATTCAGCTGGAATCTGAAAGTCATCAGCCATCTTTTGTCCTCAGTCCTGGCACTCCGAGCCTGAACCTTTGTGTTGGTATGGTGAGAAAAATTCTCTGAGGGACTCCTCCCAACACCACCTTCCTGTGTTTGAACCCTTAACAGAAGGGAAATTATTAATTACTAATATTTAATATCACTTTAAGATCCCACACAAAATAGGAGATTGGATATCTAGTTTTTACATAATACAAAGTCCTGTAAGTCGCAAATACCGCTAAAAAGGCACAAGAGATTGCATCACCAAGATGAAATAGAAAATTAATTCATATCTCAATGTTTCTCTCATTTAATTACACTTCATAAACATTTCCAACAAACTTGATTTTGTGGTAAAACAATGTTTAGATTTTATGTTACAGATGTAATAGACTTTAGGATAAACTTAACATAATGCATTTTCTGAAAAGAGAAATAAAAGAGAAGGCGTTTGTGACCTGGACATGAATGTGCTTGTACAAAAAAAAACTAGTATTACAAATTACTTTAAATTAGTCGTGTGACCTAAGCTAGACCAGAGTTTCAAATCTAAATACATGTTTTTAGAAAAGGTAACTTCACTATTATTACTTTCACAGTAGGAAATTAGTATTGCCTATGTGATTTTTGCTAATACAAGTCCCTTAAAACGTCTTCAATTTTTTTTAAGATAAATCCTTTAAATGAAACCTCTTGCTCCTTTCCTACTCAAAACAGGGCTGCTGTTTAGGTGCTTCAAGAAGCTGCTTTAATTATTGTCTACAAGTGTACCATTAGCCTGGGAGCAGCTAACTGCCTTTAATTACTGGAAACAGCTGGGTAATTAATGCTACCCAATTAGTATAAACACTTTGTAATTTTCTCTGAATCCTCTTGTGACCCTTTTGGGTATCATAACTCACAATTTAAAAACAGGACTGGAGGAGAAATTGTGAAATCTACTATTAAAGGCAGAAAATTTAATTTCTAGTTGACAGAAATTTATACATACTTTATCATAGTCACTCCCAGTGCTTATTATTATGATTATTTATATATAGTTGTAGTTATCATCCATTGTGTCATGTTTGTACATTGCTGAGAACAAGTAGCTTGTGTCCAGAAATACTTAGAATATAAGACTTCAGTGATTAGTCCATAAATCTGTTTGTTAGTCTGAAGCAAACCTCTGTGGAGACATCTCTAGAAGACATATAGGCAGTTCAGGCTGCAGCAGGCAAGAGAACCATATGAAGAAGCAATGGCATGGGGAAGACTTGAGGAAAACATGTTATGGCTTTTTTTCTCCTCTAACAGTGAAGGAAAAAAAAAAGACAACACAACAGAGTTCATAAAGTTTAGTTTGTAGACTAGATTTCTAAGTATGTTCTAACTTTTCCAGCTGATTCTTTAGGGATGTCTACATTGTATAGTACAATAACAGAGTAGTTGCCTAAGCTTTCAAAAATAATATAAGATAGTGACTACTATCCAGATAGAATAGAAGGTCAGACTTTGATAACATGAGAAACAGCTCAAACTAGTCTGCTTCTTTCCTAAGACTAGCTCATGCAAATTACATCAGTTATAGCTGAAATAGTCTGTAGTCTGAACTTAGTGAATGGTTGGACCACATAATTATGTATGGCCATGACCAAAACACTGAACCAGAAATATGAAAAAACATTCTTTCCTGTATATGTCTTATACTACTTCAAAAACATAAGGAAATCACTGAATGTTTCACTGACACTTCAGTTTAGCATTTGCTAGGGATAATGATGTATGTATGTAAATATCTGAAAACTGTTCAATTACTATGGATGGGACTGTCTAGTTAAATACTGATATGCTTCTTTGTATATCTCCAATGGAATGAGGGACACGGATGGCTGCATTGGCAGGTAAGAATGAAAGACATTTAAAAATTGTTATTGAAACAAAATTGTGAATTTTTTGGGTTTATATATTGCAATGAAAATTAATGAAATTCATGAGAACTCACTAGAAAGAAAATCAGGAAGCAAAACTAATTTCAATAATCAATAACTCTTTAGACTATTAGTGACTCGTAAAACAATCTGTTCTTATTGATTCAGTGAGAAACTTTGACCAAAAAAGGAACTCTTACTAATAGAAAAGACAGGAATTTTCAGACACCCACACATTTTGAAAAGCTCAGAAATGTAAACAGGATGTCGCTGACTTTCAGTTTGGTTGGTTGTGCTTTTAAATAAATTCCTATGAAATTTCA
This sequence comes from Sakesphorus luctuosus, assembly GCA_013396695.1. Lineage (NCBI taxonomy): Eukaryota > Metazoa > Chordata > Aves > Passeriformes > Thamnophilidae > Sakesphorus > Sakesphorus luctuosus. Next base: position 70,837 of record VWZD01010829.1, read on the forward strand.
GTCATCTGCATAACACATACTTGAGGATAAAATATCTGTGATTGGTGTCAAGTTTATTTCTAAAACTGTTTTTTACCTTTTTTATAGCCTGACAATACTGGCCATTAGCTTACTTCTTTTTCCTTTCTTTCATCTACCTTGACTTGTAAACTCAAGCCCAAACCTTAGACTTAAAAGTCTAGGCACATAAAATGTTTAGAGCCAAACATATAAAATTACATTAATTTGTCAAGAATGCTGTACCTCACAAATTATCCATTCCATTTGGGGAAAAAAAAAATCATTATTACAGGTAATTTAAGCATTGAAGCAAAAAAGCAAAACCAAGGGAAAGATAAATGGCGCCATTCTGAGATTAACAAAGCAGCTGAAGTGGCAGAAAGTGCTTTAACAGTGTAAATACATCTACTCAGAAAGAGACAGATACAAAGGAGTTGTTCACAAACCTGTAAATTTTACTATGATGTAGTTTTCAACAATGTGAACAGGTAAGATTTATAAGCAATCCTAATTTCTTAGACTAATGCAAGTTTTCTGTAATGATATCCTAAACCAATATGAAGAATAAAGTTATGAAATCCTACTAGCTGTAAGACAGATTCTAAAGGGAAGCAAAGGGTGAAAGCTGCAAAACCCCTTGAAAGCAACAAAACAAGGTTGAAGGGGACCCACTTCAATGCACACAAATAAGGAAGTTTCTACAGGACAACATTTTAGGGAAAGATCTATCACCTTTTCTGAGAAAGTATGGCTGAGTTTTTCTGTTTAATGACTGCACAATAATGCACATATCATGGGAAATAATCAGAGGATATCACAGATGCCTGTGTGAAGCTGCAGGCATATAATCTCATTAGGACCACAGAGATGTGGTGGGATAGTTTATCATCCTACTGAAGTGTTGTGATAAATGGAAACAGATTGGGAAGGTTAAGAAAATCATTGTACTTTTTGTGGGACAGCACTGGAAATAGAGGGAGCTCTACGCAACAGCTGATGAGTCAAGTGAGACTTTATGGATCAGGATTAGTAGGCACACCAACGGGGTGATGTTGCAATGGGTAACTTTTTACAGACTGCTTGATCTGCAAGAAGTAGATGAGGCCTTTAATCAATCTAGTGTCTGCTAGAAGGGCAATACAGAAGAGCACAAGCAACACAGGAGGCTTCTGGAATGCATTGGAAAAAACTTCCTGTAATGGAGGAGCCACCAAAGGGAGAGGCTCTACTGGAACTAATGATCAATTCATATCTAGGAGGAAAAACTGGTTGGAAGGTTGAAAGTCAGGGACAGTATTATTGGTAATTATGATCTATGGTGGAGTTCAGGATTCTGAAGCAAGAGGACAAGAAAAGTAACAGGATCCCAGCCTTGGGAATAGTGTCTTGATGTAAAGAAAGTAAATGTCTGCCAAGGAAAGTGGGAACCTTCTTGAGACAGAAAGAGAAGCCCTGCCTCCAAATTGTTATTAATTTGAAATTAAGAGGCATTCAGGCAAAAAATGTAGGGAAAAAAAAAGAAATAACAGTTCTTTACTAAAAATATGTGTATGTATGTATGTATGGCCAGAATTTGCGAACAAAGATTTTAGGAAGGGCTCTGCCCATGTGGGTGTGCCCTTCCAGCCTGAACAGTGGATTTTTTAGGTGAGGCACAGCATGCACAGGACTTGCCCCACCATTTAAGACCTAAGGGTCCATTTGCCACGGCCGAGCAAGCTTGGACAGTGACAGTGAAGTCCTCGGGACTGTCACAGCATCCGGTACTAACCGGGGCTGACCCTGCTGAGCATCCGAGATCTGAGGGAATCGGATGACAGGGATGCATTTAACTGCCAGGGACGGTCCCCACTGAGACTTGAACTCAGGTCCTTGGGATTCAGAGTCCAGAGTGCTATCCATTACACCATGGCACCACCCTACTACTAACAATATAGACAGAACAAAAACTACCACAATGATGGAAACCCAGTCAGCCAAACACTGCTTCCCTTTCAATGCAGTTACAGCCACACCCAGCAGGGTTGCAGCAATTCACTCACAGCAGTAGCACCATTGGAGGGACTTCTTTCTGCGGCAAGGTTGTACCTGGGGCACAGGCAGGGGCACAGACAGGGGGCACACACAGGGTCACACACAGGAGCTCCTCTGCAGGGGCTGGCAGTTCCCCACACACCGTGGGCCACGCCCCTCTGGCAGCTGCTCAGGGGTCACACGCAGAGGGGGCAGGCTGCAGAGATGAAGGGGTGGTAGCTCCTAATCCAAAGCTGGATGAGGAGCAAGGAGCCAGCTCATGAGGCACCACAGGTGTTTTGTATCTCTTTCACTCCTGCAGTGGCTTCACCCGAGCCCTCCCTGTCCCCTTTGCACTGGGAGCCTCAGCCCATGGCTAACCAGGGAATGGGGCCTTCCCTCAGGTGACTCAGTTGGTGTGTGAGACCTAGTAGCTGCTTTCTTTGTGTAGCTTAATTACAGGCTATCCACCTCTGGGAGATTTTCTCTAGCAGGCAGGAAAACTTGCTACGTTTTCCCCTTTCTTAGTTTTTCGGACTTTTTTCATGATGGTAATAGGAAAATTCACTGAGAAGCCTAAATCCATAACAAGTAGGTGTGATACTGTTCAGAGGAACATCAACAGGCTGGTAAATTCACTGGACAGGCACCTCCTGAAGATCAACAAAGGCAAATATAAAGACCTGCACCTGAGGAGAAATAACACTGTGACCTTGTACAGACTGAAGACTGACTGACTGACTGACTGACTGACTGACTGACAGACAAGAAGTTTTGCAGAAAAGGACCTGGATGGGTTGATGGAAACCAAGTTGAACAAAAGCCACTTTGGAGCTGCATTAAACATCCAGTTAAGGGAGATAAACCTCCTCTGCTCAGCACAGTTGATACACATCCATTTCTGAGCTCCCTGATACAAAACAGACATGGAGATATTGGAGAAGTCCAGGGAAAATAATAGAGTATCTGTCAAATAAGGAGAGGCTGAGGAACTGGGAGGTACTGTTAGGGATGGAGAAGAAAAGGTTCATGAGAGAGCTCATCAAAGTGTATCTGATAGGTGAAATAAAGAGGAAGCTATACTCTTCTCTAGTAACAAAATGAGAGGCAATGGGCACAAATATAGATTTCACCTAAACATAAAAAGGCCGCCTTTACTCTGAGAATGTTTGAAAACTGGAACAGATTTCACAGAGAAGTTATGGAGTTTCCATTCTTAGAAATATTCAAATCCCAACTGGGCATGGCCCAGGGAAACCTACTCTAGGTGACCTTGCTCTGAGCAGGGGCATTGAAGTAGATGACCTCCAGAGGTCCGTTTGGACCTCAGCTGTTCTGTGATTGAAAATAGTACACTATTTGGGCAGAAATGAAATTTATAAATTGCTAAGGCTCATAGTGATTTTGAACTCTCCCTTAGGAAGGACAAATATCTTTCACTGCTATGAATCACAAAAAGTTAAATAAATTACTGCTTTGTATTTTCGTTTTTGGGGTTTGTGGACTCCATTCTTGATTGCTTGATTCCATTTGGTTCAAATCTATAATGTCAGACAAAGAAATGACATGTTGGTTGTCTAGATACTTGAGAGGAAAGAGGCAGGGCTGAGAGGGGAGAAAAAAATTCACTGCATAAGCAGTATTATCAAACCTGCCTTGTCTTAATAAGAATACATACTATACACTCAATTATTCAATTTGGAGACTGAGAAATTATAAACAATTCTTAAACTTTTATCTCTTTGTGATAGTTTTTGTTCGAAACCTAATAGAAATATTTGAAAGGGTATCTAAGTAAGCAGGATAGTTCAAGATAAGCCTGTATAAAACAAAATGTGGACAATTCTATTGCCCTGTGATATAATTAATTAATCCATGACCTTTCATATATATTACAAAAGTATTACAGAAGTATAGGATTGAAACAGGTGTCCTCATATTCTCTTAGTACAACATTTGCCAGTCAGTTAAAAATCTGATTGGAAAACTTATATCCTATGTTTGAGACTGATTTTTCTTTCCATGTGATTAGTTTTGAAGTTGTCCATTTCATAGTCCATCCAAAAATCAGTATCTCAGTCACGAGCAGATAGCAATTGCCTCCTGTATTCAATTAATTGATGGCATTTTCCTTTGAGTCAGACAAATGCAAGAGGAATGATAATCTATGTTTAGTAGCACAAGCCTTGGGGGCTATCTCAAACCAGACTTCTAATTTTATACTTAGACAATTGACCAATGGTCACTTTAAAAAGTTCTGATCGTATTTTTATTCCTCTATACCAAATATATACTTGCCATTATATGAATGTTCAAATCTTCGGAAGATGAGTTAGAAAATCATCAGTCTCTCTCTATATTGCACAGATTTTCATTATCCCTGGTCCCATTGAGTCCTTCTGTCTCGTTGGTAGCTACTGAGACCAAATTAAAGAGAATTTCACCTTAGAACACACATCTGGTGTGTTCTGGTGTGTTTCATCTGTTTTGCTTGAGAATTACAGTGCTATTGAATACCTAGCTACAAATCCCTGACCATGCAAACTTCTGTAATGGTTGTGAAAAGTCAAATTCAGAAAATATTTCTTGTTTGGCTGTCAAGCTAGATTTCAAACATGCACCTTTATTCTTCAGCCCATTAAAGTCATCACAATAAAATTTCATCTGTGAGTAGGACAAATGGAAATCTATTGCTCATCAATGGTTTAGAGTGTGCGCATATTTTTGTCTCTGTCTTTACATGTCAGTTACTGAATTTTGGAAGTTGTGTTCTAGCTGGCTGGAAATTTATTATGTACTTAATTCATGTGTTTTTGTACCTGAAAACACAAACTGAATCCCAACCAGAACACTGAGACTTTTATTTGAGAGATACTCTTAAAGGACAAAGAATTGTGTATTAAGTACCAGCAATTTACAGGAGATGAGGTAAAAAAAAAATCCTCAGCTGCTTTTGTTTTAGAAGTTTTTATCTATTGCAGATGTAATTTTTTCAAGCTATGCTTTCACATCCTTCACCTATTCCCACTTCCTCTGGTGACTTAATTATTCAAGGCCTTGTTCAGTTTACAATCCGAAATAGTACTTGATTTCACCTTCAAAAAAAGTATAATTCTTTCTTGCTTTAATTAATACAAGGAATTGAAAAGTTTCTGTGTGCTGTCAGTTCTCTGCTCACAGACAGTGTACAATTAAAGAATTAAGCTTGAATCAAAAGTTTCAATACATTTTTAAACATACGCTCTTTGTATGTTTTATCCAACCTAAATCTCAAACAAAAAGGAGTGAAATCAAGATTAATGATTTTTGGTTTTGAAAGCATTCAAATTCTCATCTTTTAAATTAGTGCTGAACTGCCAGCTTGTAGAACTCATGCTTGAAAGTGCTACTTTCCACTGGTCCTGATAAACTTGTCATACTATGTGGAAGAAGTCAAGATCCATAAAAGCAGAGAAGTATGCCTTCATATCCAAGTGACTATGGTATCCACCTGAGAATAAGTGCTCTTGGTTTTGTACATCTGTCCCACATATGCCTTCTGCTTTTGCTGCATATAAGTTTAGTTTTTAATTCATTGGTGTTTGCTCTTATTTGTTTAGTCTTGGGAAATAGTCACTAGGAGTACGGAGGAGTAACTTTCCACCCAGAAGAGAACTTGTGATGGATAAGTATTTAAAGGTTTATAGTTTTGGTCATTTTGCCATCCTGTGTAATTCTTCTGGGACTTGGAGTCATATTGTTATTGTTATCCAAATTGGACTGGGAGTTTCTCCATAACTCCTCCTTGTGCCAGTTTGTCCAAGCACTAAAAGGATCTGAGGGTCCATTCTGAGCTCTGGACTGCTGAACTGTGAGGGTTAAATTGTTGTACTACTCTACTCTTGACTGATGGAGAACAAAACTGAGCAAACTAAAGAGCCCTGTCTCCCCTGCATTTTGTTGGTTTTGTTGTTGTTTTCATTGTTGTTGTCCTCATCTAATTAAAAATAAATAAATGTATAAAGTACTTACAAACTTTGGCACTACTGGTTTATTCAGACCTTGATCATATTTCTCATAATGTTCTATCTGGCATTTGTCTCTCAGTGCCATACACTGCAGAAACACTGTTCTGATAATCCCATTGCTCTTCCTACAGCATTCAGCAGTGTCTTGTTCACATACTTTCATCTCTAAGCAAGCATGATGCCATGCCTAGGTAGCAAATGAAGTTAATTTGTTCCCTATTGTTTCACTTGATCCATTGAAGTGATAACCACTTTTGTTATAGGCAAATTATTTTATTAGAATTTTCACTTATTCGGCCAGCACTAGTAGAAACGTTTTTCTTCTTTAAAAATATCTCCACACATTAATCTTTAGTATAGATTTGAGCACCTCCATGAACAAAAGAATAGAGGTCAACTGATTTTTTTCCCTTCTATTTTTCTTCTGAGATTATGTGTTAATAGCCAAGAAGCATCAACACTAAGCACAAAATATTTGTTTGGGGATGTTCATGGTTTTCCAGTAACAAGGCTGTACAGAACAATAATGAAAGATGAGTCTATTTGCAGAAAAATACAAACTTATTCCATCTGTGTTGAGAGCTGAGCAGAGCCAAATAGCTACATTAATCCATGCCTGAACCTGACCTAATATATCTGACCTCTCATTAAGGCACACAAGTATAATGCTGTGTTTGTGCCAACAGGGTGCTTGGTTTATGTTCGTCTATCTTACAGGAGGCAAAGCACATTTACAATATTCTTCAAAATATCTGTAGGTATAACTGCCAATTTTTAGTACTGTTTTTCCTTTCCTTCCAGTTACTACAGTTGTAAGTGAAAATTGTCATCTGACTGTACAGGCAGATAATGGCATCCTGTTCTTTCACCCTTTTCTTCCTATACTGACCCACATACTGACATGCTTGTCCTTTAGTATCGTGTGTTCTTGCTCAGGAGAACAAAGTACAGAGGAGACATTAAAAAGATTAATATCTCTATAGAAGAGAGATTCTTGTTTCTTTGCAAAGAATCATGTTGCAGGAATATATTAGTAAGTTTCTTATTTTTTCCAAGCTTTCCTGTGGCAGAAGCACACTGTATGACTGTTAGGCTAGGGGCTCAACAAGGACTGCATTTTACACTGTAGTGAAATTATTGTTTTATAAAGCAAAGTTATTTTCATTATCTCTCATTTCCCTCCTCTCTCAGAGACAAGAAAAAAGAAACAAATACAAAAGATCCAGCAAGTGTCATTACCAAATAACCTAGCCCAAAAATCTAGGGAAATAGGTTTTTTTAAGAAGACAAATTTCAAGAATCAATAAAAATATTATAAGAGAAAATGTGAGCTAATAGTCATTTGCGCTTACTGATATTTATGCACCAATACTGCTGTTCACTTTTCCTCCCATGGGAGGCAAAATTTTTATTTCAGTGGTAGCGGTATATCCATGATAATATTATTTTGCCTTGTATTGTTGCTACAGAAACTTTCCAAGAATACAGTGTTTAAAGTTCTCCTGAATGAAAAACAAGTTCCCCTATTTAAAAAAAAAAAAAAAGTTATCATTCTGTGTATTTTTTTCTTATCTATTTAATTTTTAGGATATAGCCATTCTTCATGAAACAAAACAAACCCTCGAAAATTCAGTAGCACTCTGAAACCAAAAAGGGATCTTTCTAAATTTTTAAGTGAAAGCTGCTATTAAACCAACCTTTTTTGGGGGAGAGGGAGGGAAAAAAAGAGCAAACCAATCAACCAACCAACAAACAATTTATTGCTTGATTTCTGACTATTATTTTGTGGACATACACATTTAAAAAGATGATATTAAACTTTCCTGAAAAAGCACCGTATGCCATGCTTTTGTGTGTATATGTTAATAAAAAAATAATTTCACCTTTGCAATCTGAATTTTTTTACAGTCTATCAGGTCATCTGTTACTCACAATTAGGCAGATAAATAATTTGAGTATGTCTTGAAGAATTGAATTTTTATGAGCTTTGTGAATTATTATTTAATAGGACATCAGTGCAGAAGCATTACAGCACAGCTAAGAAAAATGTGAACCATGACAAATATGATATGTCTGTATATGCCATTAAATTGCAGCAGCAGTCCTGTTAGGCTGACAGTTTCTGTAATTTTCTATTTAATCCTCTCATCATTCATGATAATTGTGCTTTTACATAAACAGTGAATATAAAATCAAAAAAAAATAAGAAGTCAATGCAGTTTCTGCACCTCATTTTATAGAAACAGATGTGGTGAACTGCAGATATTAAAACAAATCTCCCTGATTAGCACAATGAGACATTCAAGGTATCTGCAGGGATCTTTGACCTAGAGCTCCACCTAGAGAATCTTTCATGAAGAAATAACGGAAGCACATGTGCTCAGCTGCTTAAATAACAGTCTTTAAAGTTAAACTTTATGGGCTTGCTGTTGGCCACAGGTATTAGCATTTAACAGCTCAAGCTGCTATAAGGTGGCATTTATTTGCATTTTAGAACGGATTTATTTTGATTATTGTAGAACATTCCTTTCATTCCCCTGACGATTTAAGAAGGTGAAGAGACATGTTCAGACTATTATAATTTTGAGACTGCTAAAGAACATGTGGCTTTCTTTCTTTTTTTCCTATCATCTTTTACACTAGTAAGCGATATTTTAGATAGATTTCACTTGCAACCATATGCAAAAGGCTGCTCTCCTGTCACTATTCAATATCCGAAGGAGCTGAATCATAATGTCTTATTTTCTGCATTCTGTGGATGAGTGAGACATGAATTTAGAGCTGAACTCTTAATAAATGCTATTGTAATCAAGAATGTTTACTGAATTTCAGCAACAGCACGGATATATTGGGAAAGCAAATGACAAAGAAGAGACTAAAACTGTGGGAGAAGACCCTGGACTTACTAAATGGCAGGAGTATTTTAAGTGCTGGGCCTGGGAGGATGTGGACTCTCCAATTTCTACTGCCCCTACTGTTGTTAGGTTAACATCAGAGGTCTAATTAAAAGTGCATCATATACATGTCCTTCCCATTGTTTTTTTCCCTTAGTCATTACCTGTCCAAGTTTCTTCTTCCCATGACCCCCTAGGGTTCCTTTCCTGCCACTTCTCCCTATTGGTTTATTGTGAAGTTCCACCCCTATCCCCCACTGGTCCATTTTCAATCCTTCATTTGCATGCCTTCTGACCAATGGGAAGCTTAGCTCTGCCCCTTGTTCTAGAAACTTCCCTGCTGAGCTATAAAAGAGGGAGATCTCAATAAAGTATGCTTTTTCTGCCACTAAGCTTTCTGGTGTCTGGATCTCTCTTCTGGGTGTGGCATCCTTGGGGATTGGAGCAGAGGGAGTCTTCCTTGGCTTTGAGGGACTAGAGCTGAATCACTCATAGCTGAGCCCCTCAGAGCACAATTGCTCACCGACATTTGGTGGAAAGCATCCACCATTATAAAACAAGTAAAAGAAGGAAGAAAATGCTTTCTAGATTTTGCACCTCTGCCTTTATTGGTGTCATATGAAAAAAAAAGTGCAAATACCACCTTGCATTTGCAAATACTGCACCAGCTTGCAGACAACAACATTCTGGGGCAGTGGATGTGCTTTAGGCTAATTTAAAAGAGAAAAAAGTTTACTGAAATGAGCATACTGGTGCAAGTTACACAAATACTGGGAGAATACTGTCTTCAGTATAAAATTGTATTATCATTTTAATAGCATTTTACCACTTTTTTTTTTTTTCAAATGGGTAGCAGACCACTGCTAAAGAAACAAGTTACAATATATTAATGATTATCTTTAGCTCTTACCTTTCCAGATTCAGCGGTCAGATACATATATAAGAAATATTTAAATGCTAAAATAAGTTTCTATAATGTAGAAAAATAGCATACTTCTGGTAGTTGGAGCACTGAATAAGAGAATGCCTTTGTGAGAAGGTAGGTTGGTAAGAACAATTTCTGAATATATAATCAACAACTTTATTATTATAACTATAGGTATGAGAAAAGTGCTAAAACTTCTCAAGGTAATGTAAATATTATTTTTTCACTTTCTTTGACTTTGTACCTTTAAGAGTATACAACAATTTTTATTCTGTGAGTATTTTCCTGTATTGTTCTTCACCTTATTTTCTTTAAAATAAAAGATCCAGCAATATGTACTTTTTAATCATCCTGTTTTCTGAGTTGTTATATCTACAACAGATATTGGTACAACTTGAGAGAACTAATAGCTGAAGAAGCTTTTTCTTATGTCATGGTTTGAGAACTCAGGGCATTGAGTGCTGAAAAAAGAATATGGGTCTGGGACTTTCTCTTACTGAGAATTCCCAAGTGTTGGAGTGAAGATTATAGTGGGTGTGTTAATGCTTTGTTTTGGTTTTCCACATCTTTCTCATTGTGTAGAAGAGTAATTTGTGTGGGTGTGAGTACAAATATTTGGGTTATTAAGAATGAGAATACAGCTAAAGGGCTTTCTAAAATTGGAAATACTGACTGAAGTGGCAGTAAATAATCTATATAATTTTTACACAGTACTGTAAGGAGTGGATTTTGTTTACCAGTTTCTGTATTTGCCAAGAATACATTTTGCTGTAGGAAGGGAGCAGGGGTATAAGTTGCATAAAACTCCCCCAAATCACATAATATATCTCTCATAGATAATGCCTGTTAATAATGCATGGAACATTGTTGTCCAGGCTGTATGAAGGGAATTGTTATGCATATTTATGCATTTTAACCCTTTTGCCTTCCTAAACCTATCATTTGTAATTACCATCAAGTTGGACATTATAATCCTCAGAAGAAAATAATCTGCAGTTTTAGGGAAGGAGCACATTCAGTAAAACGACGAATTCAAAACTCCAGTAAAAAATGTTTCATTTATACTATAGGCTTGGATGTGTCATATGCCCTGCCACTTCTCTGAAGTGGTAACTTGGTGAATGTGATTATGTTGCATGTCTTGCAGCTGACCTGTTTGTGTTGTGGGAGTCTGATGCATTTAATTAATGTGCCCTGGGGAAAGGCAAGCTGTTTCCTAGGGGTAGTGAGGTGAGGAAAGGTAATAAATAATGGAAAATAGATTTGGAAATCACATTAGAGGACATCTAGTTAATCCTCTTCCTCACAATAAAGTGTATAAGTTTATTCTTCTTAGCTTCCATTTGAGAAAGTTCTGCTGTCAGTGCACAAGAATTGTATTCTTACATGCTGTCCCTAAATCATACTATAAAAAACCCAGAGATTTTCACTCTTAAGGCACAGGTAGTTGTCTGTAGCTTGACAAGACAAAAAATAAGGTCCTGAATCTGGATCAATACAATCCCAAACACAAATGCAGGATAGGAGATGAAGGGGTTGAAAGTTGCCATCAGGAAAAGGACTTGGGGGTGCTGGTGGATGAGAGGCTGGACATGAGCCAGCAATGTGCACTTGCAGCCCAGAAAGCCAGTTTTGTTCTGGGTTGCATCAAAAGCTTGGGCAGCAGATCAAGGCAGGTGATTCTACCCCTCTGCTTTCGTGAGACCCCATTTGGAGTACTGTGGCCAGCTCTGTAGGCTCCAGTATAGGAAGGATGTGGACCTATTGGAGTAAGTCCAGAGGTGGGCCATGAAGACGTTCAGCAGGCAGGAGCATCTCTCCTGTGAAGACAGGCTGAGAGAGCTGAGGCTGTCCAATCTGAAGAAAGAAGGCTCCAGGGAGACCTTATAGCAACCTTCCAGTACCTAAAGGAGGCTGACAAGAAATCTGAAGGGGCACTTTTTACAAGGGCATGTAGTGGTAGGACAAGGGGAGAAATGGATTTAAACTGAAAGAGTGCAGGTTTAGATTGGATATTAGAAAGAAATTATTTACTGTGAGTGTGGTGAGGCACTGGAAGACGTTTCCCAGAGAAGCTGTGGATGCTACATTCCTGGGAGTGTTCAGAGCCAGGTTGGGTGGGGCTCTGAGCAATCTGGTATGGTGGGAGAGGGTATCTGCACATGGTGGGCATGTTGGAACTTGATGATCGTTGAGGTTCCTTCTAAACCAAACCATTCTGTGATTCTATGTTAACACATTGACATTGTGCTCAAGTTTCTGGAGTTACTGTTTCTGCCTTAAGAATATTGAGCCTAAAGTCCANCTGTCCAATCTGAAGAAAGAAGGCTCCAGGGAGACCTTATAGCAACCTTCCAGTACCTAAAGGGGGCTGACAAGAAATCTGGAGGGGCACTTTTTACAAGGGCATGTAGTGGTAGGACAAGGGGAGAAATGGATTTAAACTGAAAGAGTGCAGGTTTAGATTGGATATTAGAAAGAAATTATTTACTGTGAGTGTGGTGAGGCACTGGAAGAGGTTTTCCAGAGAAGCTGTGGATGCTACTTTCTTGGGAGTGTTCAGAGCCAGGTTGGGTGGGACTCAGCAATCTGGTATGGTGGGAGAGGGTATCTGCACATGGTGGGCATGTTGGAACTTGATGATCGTTGAGGTTCCTTCTAAACCAAACCATTCTGTGATTCTATGTTAACACATTGACATTGTGCTCAAGTTTCTGGAGTTACTGTTTCTGCCTTAAGAATATTGAGCCTAAAGTCCAAGGGACCTGGGGGAAGGGTTTGGAGGAACAAGGAACAAGAGATAAAAAAATGATGAAAAATAGGCTGGGCTTGTCAATAGCAGTGAAAAATAGCACATACAAAGATCTGTGGAGCTGTTTTTTTCAGTTGAAATTAAAGGGAATTCTAGTAGGGTTTTTGTTTGTTGTTGTTTTTTCTTTTTTTTTTTTCTCTCACCTCTGTGGATTTGCTTCTATCTGTATAGAGTTCTAGAGGATCTCAGTGAACTCAGGGATAACATTAGCTTTGCTTTCTGAAAGTGTGAAATGTACTTGGTGCTGCCACTAAGTATTCTGAATGTAACTGAAAAGGAATACAGAAAGAGATGTAAAATCAATTTCTAGATGTTACTGGTGCTCCTTGTGCCTTAGTGCTTTTCGAGTGAAGGAGCATTTTCTAAGATCTCACTTTCTTAACATTGAAATAATTGATTTTCTACATTGTTCTCTCTGTGTTCTGAAGTGGTATATAAGTTGGATCTCTGCAAATACTTGGAAGACAACAGGGGAGCCGTGGGGGTAATGCTGTCCAAATATTCTCCCACTGTGGTCATAGTTAATAGATCTACTGTTGAACCTGTCCTAAAATGTGTTATTACACACTTGGAATTCACAGATTAGCAAACACCTGATCACATGTGGGGTACACTCTCAGTTGTCTGGATCCTGAAATCCACAGCACTTTGATTACTCTGTTGGGATACAAGAAAAGTTACATAATGTCTGTGCTTGGATTCAGAAAATATCTGAGAAATTGTCATTTGAGAGGCATGGGGACTAAATGCAAATATTTGTAGATGGGTTTCCCTCATAAGAAAGTTTCGAAGGAGGTCAGATACCTAGTCTGAAAAAAACTTAAATGTGACAGAGATGATCCATATACCCTATTATTAATTGTCTTTGAATATTTTATATTTATTTACCATTTACTTCTTTAGAGCTGCATATCCCAGTAACTCTGATGAATTTAGGAATTAGAAAGCATTCATACAAAATAAAGTTATCCTTAGAGAATAAACAGAAATATTCCTGATTCAGAAAACTTATGGTGAGAACCAATGTCTTTATTGGAAAGAGAAAATTTGCCTATCCAAAAATAGACATTCAACTAAATGCAATGAGATGCTTGTAATTTCCTTTAAGAGTCTGGTTTCCTATGAGTTAACTCATCATGGGTATGGCCACTATTAAAATTTCTATGGATAATCCTGATCTCTAAATGGTACTTTCTAAGAAATATGCCTGGTGTCATTTTTGCACTTTTATGTATACTATGATACCTTCCTTTATTTATAGACTTGAGTATGTGAAATCACATCATACAACATTCTTACATACAGCATCAGCAAATTCATATGTAGATTATCTTTTGCTTGATCTTAGACATGCTGTGAACTTCTCAATGTTGATTCCAATTTTATTCAGAAAGACAGAAGGGTTGAAATGTCTGCCACTGTGTTTCTTTTTAAATACAATGAAAATAATAATTTGAAATCGTCTATTAACTCTTACGTAGTACTTTTTTTATGTCACTGTTACACTAAATGTAATATCAAAACATCAAAGTATTATAAATGTTCCCTGCTACAAGAAAAAATATGCTAGGAAATAGAATGCTTTGCAGCTTGTATCGGGTAAAACCTGATGACAGGCTACTCAAGAGAGTGCTTTGCTGGCTCTCACTTTCTTCTTTTCTGCTAAGAATCTTTTATGTTTCTATTCTGCTGCATCGCTCCTTTCCTTGAACTTTTGCACATATACTAAAATAGATCTATGTTCTGTCATATTTTTCATAGTAACATTCTTTCATAAAATGCATTGAACCTGCATGTTGGAGTATACAGGCTTGAATGTCCTCAGCCAGAAGAAGGAATTTTAAAGCAAGATTCACACATTTGTGCAAAATCTAAGGTAAAACAATGTGCTACCCAGTCTACCTTATTAGAACTAGCTGATGCACCACTATTTTCTCAGCGTGTTCTCATGGCTACCTAACACAGGGATAACATGGAATTTAGTTTCAAACAAGCCTATTCAGGCAGCACCTAATTTATACATGACTTAGTTTTGACTGAGTTCCACAATCAGTGAAAAGCTGTCTTTATGCCTTCTGAGAAGCACTTCAATTTTGACAGGGTCTTGGCACCTATCTCCCAAATATCCCTGAGAATGATTTAGAAAAATGGTGCAGTCCTATGCCTAATTGTTCTACACAGCTTGGTGACATGTACTGCAAATAATTATAGATTCTGGTTCTACACAAATATAGTGACAGGTAGTATTGCTTGTAAAACAAATGGCTAAGTGCAGATGGGAGTGGCATGTCTTAAATAAGAAAAATTCAAGCAGATTGATATTCACAGAATCACAGAATATTCTGAGTTGGAAGAGATCAGCAAGGATCTTTTCCAACTTTTAAGTGAATGGCCCATACACAAATTAAACCCACAACCTTGTCATTATTAGCAGCACCATGCTCTAACCAACAGAGTTAAATATTCTTGGAGACTAAAATTGTTACACTGAACTTTTGAAGTTATGTTAGAACATGTTATTTAAGGTCAGAGCAACATCATCAGGGGACTCATAACGGGAAAATATTGTGTCTTGTCCAACTGGGGTAAGTTCTCCCTTACATTATTTTTTTATTCGTATTATGTTAGTTTCCCATAAAACAAACAGACAACCCTAAGTTCTTTAAAGATTAGAAATAATAATTTATAACAAACAAACACTTCAACTACCATTATTATTGTCATTTCCCAAAACAGTTTTTTTTCTGTGTAGATGGCAGACTACCTGAGAAAATTAGTAGATACAGGAGCACCATAGTATAATGACCTGTTCAAATATGCTGCTCAGGCTTCATGACTGAAGTCATGAGTCCTGTCTGAATTAATTCTAATTAATTTTTAGCCCCAGTAGTGCCTGAGATAAGCTACATTCTTTGAGGTTTCTTGTGAACTGCAATAAGGCAACATATATGACATTCTTGGGCTTTAGGAAGTGGGTGACCTTCTGCATATAATTAAGCATTTGAAATAAAGACACAAAAGATTTTGTGGTAGAATCCTGAAAGCCTCACAGGGGCATTATTAAGACTTTGAATTGTTTCTGGAGACTGAAGCACATGTAGTTGTGATGCCGTGAGTGACCCTGACAAAGCAGGACTCTGAGCCAAGTTAGTATGGGATAAGATAAAAAGTGAATGTCCTTTAATAGCAGGCCAAGGGCCTACAGGAATACATGACGACATGCATGTGCACCTCCCCAAGCTCTAGTTTCCATTGCTTTTATAATATGATCCATCCAATCATTAGTTCACATATCTCTTGGTCCAGCCTGGTCCTGCCCCTGGTCCCACTCGTTCCACCACCCCAGGAACTGGATCTGGAGTTGATGTGACCTTCTTTTCATCAGTTTTCCTCTTCCTCAGGCTTTTGGAGTTCTCCCAGCATTCTGATTTCTGGATCACTCTGCCCCATGTTTATGTCTCATTCTGTAGGCCTTTCTGATAGTCTTCATCTCTTTACCTTGAAGACAGTCTAAACAAAACTAAATAACTAAAAGAATTTGAGCTACTGATAAATTCCAGAGGTTAGCATGTATAAACAATGAACCTAATCTGCTAGAAATGTTAACACACTACATTTGCTTTTTTACTACAGTTACAAGTACTTCTAAAATCTACAAAAATGAAAAAATCAAAAAATCAGAAACCCCTTTGGTATCATTGAGAAAATCACCTTCATCCAAAAAGGTCATCTAGTCCAAGAAAGCTTCTTCATTTATGTAGATTACAATTACACATAATGTATATTTTTTAACAGAAAATAAGTCCCTTTTCCTCAAAATTTCCTGTGTCTATGGCTTATGAGCAATAGAATAAGATTTGAGGATTTAATTAAATATGATCTCTAATAATCATTCATCCAATAGCAAAGATATTTAATGAAAAGGCAAAATGACAAGTAGGCCTTACAAAGGTTTAAGTTTTGTGGGAAATGACTGGAGGTAAAATTAGAGAAAACTGGGAGCTTATATTTGCATTCTAATAGAAATTATAATGGTACAGAAATTTTAGGATGAAATACAGTTGCTACTCCCCAGGTGAAATGCATTTGCTACTCCCTGGATGGGATGCAATTAGCATGCCTGACTTCCCGCACACAATACATCCTAAGCGGGGCTAAACAGGGGTCGGAGCAGAATGGAGGCAGTACCACCACAGGGGGAACTGGGTGGTACCTTATACCTGATAAGACACATGGGGGCTGTCAACCAAGGGAAAATAAATATTCCTGCTGTTGAACCAGAAAGGTGGCAAGATCACAGATGTATACCTCTATCCTGAAGGTTGCCTCACATGTTATGCTGATGTTACCCTCCTCCAAGGTATGACCATGACCTACCCACTGAACCCCACTGAACATGAATAGAGTCACTCAAGCTCCACCTAAAAGCAAAATAGTATAAAAGTAATTTAAAAATGGGGAGAAGTTAAGGAAGACTCTACTGTAACTTCTTGGATCAGTCAATGGGCTGAACCTATTTTCTCCCCCCACAGGGACACCAACCAGGTGAGAACCATACTCTGTGCATGCAGAATGATTATCTCAAGCTAGGTTTTGTTAGGGATTAGAGTTTGTCATTATGCTGCTTTGATATGATTTTGCAGTCAGATACTATCACCAGCAATCTTCTAACCTCAACCTCTCACCATTTCCTGTTACATCGATAAAGAGCGTTATTATGTAAACTGCTAAGTTTGAGTCCTTCAGGGGAGCCAGAAGATGCCAGCACCATTCCATGTCTGTGCTCCTCTGAGGCACATCCTGAGATACATCTCAGATGTGCATGTATTTGAAACCCATGCTTTGGTACCTGGTATACATTCTATCTTTCTTACGGTCTGCAGTAAAATGATATCTTAAAAATCAATTTCAACTTGTGAGCATTACTTCTTCATTAACCAGAAATCAAGCTTTAAAAATGCATGATTTAAACACTTAATGCTTTTTAAAAAAACAGTTAGTTTCAGCTGAGTGCCCAGGATTATGACAGTAAAATAAACATTTGTTCATTTGTTGAAGAGAATCAAGAATTTGAAATTCTGAGAGGATAAAAGAACGTCAATAAAGCACATAGTTGTATTCTTAAACAATTTACACTAACAGAAAAATTCATCCCTCTGTTGAAAACCCATTAAATCTATACAGGAATGTATATTAATACTCATTTTACTGACTTTCAGAAGGTCCTTTATTTTACAGGAAGGACCTCTAAGCATGACCTTATAAAGATTTAATTTCAATTATTTAGCCTAAAGATTATGAAAGTCAAGTAAAAAGTTCCTTGGTTTTGCCTTCATTTTTTCTTCACTTATTCATGAAGTAAGCTTATATGTTGGAATATTCAATATATATATGAGACAATTTCAAATGTAAACAGAACTTTATGTTGATAGTACACATTCCTCAGAAATATTATAATATTGAAGTTTTATGAATAAAACCCAACCTCTCACTATTACTGCAGAATAGGACATATGAATATTAGTTATGTATTATTTATTACTACTTATTTATGCTGTACAGTCCAAACTGATAAGCTTGTCATAAAGGAATGACATTCCTATTTTCAACAACCTTGAATAATATTTGCCAGCCTTTACATTCTTCAATAGCTTTGTGGACTTCTTTCCTCCATTTCAAATAGAGTCAGTCCATGCATTATCCCTTTTGTTTCAACTCTCCTTTTCGACATGAAGGGGTTTTTTTGTTTATTTGTTTTCTGACAGCATCTGAATTTTTTGTGTTTGTATTCAATTAACTTTGACATGCTTTTCCACTGCAGGATTTTCAAAACTTCATGCATATATTATTTATGCTATCCCACCAATGCTTTTGAGATGTCTTTCTATTTTTTAAGAGTAAACACTGGTTAATGAAAGTTAAATTGGTTTAGGAGGAACAGTTAGAAGATGGAACTGAAAAGCTGGTCTCATCTTCTTCAGACAGAATAAATAACTGCTAGAGCAGCAGATGCAGCTTTTTAGTCAAGGATAGACGTGCTAGCACCACTTTAAATAATATTTGGTCAGAATATTTTGTAGGATTTTTGGATGCCAGTAGCAGTTTGGTCTGCTGAGACTACTTTTGTTGGTATTGTTGAGATCTATGTGCTGTACACAGCATAGTCTTTGTGCTCAGTATAGGAGGTCCAAGGCACACAGAACACACTGAGTTACTGCGTGTGTTTCTCCATCTAAGTCTTTTGTTTGAAGAAGATCTAATATGTCCTTCAAGCATCAACTTCACTGCTTATGTATACAATGCTATAGCAAAGAAGAACGGCTAATACTCCCCTGACCCAGGGTAAACAGACACCACTGTGGGTTTGTTTTTAATTTTGGGATACTTTTGTTGTTGTTTTGGGTTTTGTTGTGGTTTTTTTTCGTTGTTTGTTTTTGAGGGAGTTGTGTTTGTTTTTTGTTTGTTTGTATTTTAATAAGGATCTCCTTTTATAACTGGTTTGTTTAGGAGAGAGCTAGTGAGAGCAGGTAAAAATGAGTGATAAATTGAGCTTACAGTTAAGTACGGATCATCAGGGAACATTGCTTGAGCTCATTTCCTCACACTTTTTTATTTAGCAGTATAAACCTGCCATGTATTCTACATGGTCACAGGCACTTATATCTGTACAGTTAAGACTGTCTAGTTACAGGAATATTAAAGCTTTCTGTTGTCAATACCTGCTGTATTGTTTGGTGTGACTAATATTTGATTGCAGAGATTCTTTCTTCTTCCCCTTCAGTCTCAGGCTTTGTCCATCCCTGTACTACATTAACCTTGAAATGTTCTGATACACTGATTAGTAACTAATCAGACAGAGGAATATGAAATAAGATTTTCTCTAAGTATTACAGGTCTGCGCTTCTGATCTCAAAAAAAAAAAAAAGAAATTGTGGTTAGTTATTTGTAAAGGATATTATCTTAGAAAATAATTTTAATGGAGATTTCAGTAAATTTTATTTTGATATGTATGGGGCAAACTTT
>VWZD01010830.1:0-56001 GCA_013396695.1 Sakesphorus luctuosus
CCAAAGACAACACCCTTTTCCCTCTTCTTTGAATTAAAGCAAAGCATTTCCATGGATATGAACATTTTCCTGCTATTTTCCCTTGCAGCTGGTAGTTTGTTCTATTACTGCCCACTTCAATATTAGGTTAGTGAAAAGTGCCAGCAACAGTTCTCAAGAAATAGCTTCAGAGAAAGCACTAGTTACCGTCAGCTTTAAAACCTACAACCCACTCTTATATTGCAGCAATCAAGGTGCCATCGAGAGAAAACAGATGTGTGTTAGTGGGAGTGCAAAGATGTCCCAGGCTCTGAAATGGTGAAATGGTTAAACAAACTTTTCTCTACTGTTCCTACAGTCTGAAAAAAGCATGTCTGGCTACCCACTCAAAGAAGAAGGTGCTGGAAGAAACATAAGGCAGAGGAGCTGGTTGTTCACTGGGCCTAAGATTACCCATGTTCTCCTGGCCTGAGTTGCCCCACTCTGTGACATATTGGAAAACTTTGCTCCCAGGATTTATCAGCCTTTGCAGTGGAATGAATCTCAGTTCCCTGCAGCATTCCTTACCCAGCCTACTGATGCCCTTAGTCATCACCTAACCTTCAGGCCAAGGAGACATGACATGGTCTGCCCACACCCCCTTGCTTCACATCTGGAAGAACACAGACCTTTCTGCCTTGCCTCATGTACATGAGTTTCTTATCCATGTCTCACTCTTTCAATGTCAAAGGTGGCACCATGGCAAAAAGGTTATAGATCTTACCAAGTCGAACTTGTTACTTAAAAGTTTTAAAGTTCCCACCTTGCATCCCCTTAAGTTTTATATTTTATGTTGTCACAGGAGATCTGAAATATCTGGAGGTTCAGAGATTCCAGATACTTTAACGCAATTTTCTCATATCATAGCATGGTGACTGTTGAATGCAACACTTATTCAGAAGTATTAAGTCTTTTCTTACTAGCTCTCTGTCTCCAAGCTAACTCCTCGCAGGCAAAAATTAGTAAACTAATTGCAATGAAAGAAATACACATTGCATTTCTCAAATGCCTTCTCGGACAAATAAATGCTATTCCCTCAAGGTTATGAGTCAAATCCTCTTATCTGATTTCAAACAGATGACTCAGAGGCTGAATGCAAGGCTGTCTTTCTTACTGTTTTAAATTATTGTCAATCCTCACTGTTTTCAAGAGCTTTCCAGTCTAGCAGTACAACAGATGTTAATATACTACCACAGTCTTTGTGATTGCTTCCTAATGTCTTTTTCTGGTACTATGCATTTTCAATCCAAATATCTACAATTACTGTGATCAGATTACGTCTACAAAACATCAGTTACTGGTTGGCTAAAGATGTATCAACACAACGCTATTTCTATACGCAAAGGTTAAAGTTTTGTGTGTTTAGACTACGAACAGAAAACTCAAATTTTTCCCCACTGATCATTTCATCATTATTTTCTAGCCTTTTGTAACTGAAGAAAAATGTTTCCTTGTGCAGGGTGTTGGAGGACAGGAAGCAAGGCAGGGGAGGAAATAAACCATAATCTATAATATGGCAACAATGGCTTTAATCTGCAACTCACTAGAAAGCAGACTACACCCTGTATAAAGACTTCTTCATTTCATCTGCCTTTACCCTTTGTTTGCTTACATACATGCCCCAAAAGACATATGCCTCCATTCTGGTTTTATCCAGATTCACAAGGGCTTCATAGAGTTTCTTTCCCAATATCTTAGAAATACTCAGTGGTAGATGGAGCCTGGCTTTACAGCCTATAGCACTTCAGAGGTGTTGTCATCACAACAAATTGGGGTAAAACAGACCAACACTGCCAAATATTTTTGTGACACACAGCAAAGCACATGGTAGTAATGCAAGCAGGAGCCTCAAAGAGGAAAGGTATCAAGGAGTGTTATAGCATGGGGCAGCATCTGCCTGCACAGGAGATCCAGTCAGGTCTTTGAAAATGTCAGAATTACCACATCTTTGCCCAGAGGACAATGTCAAAGGAGAAGATGTAGTTCAGGGCAAAGTGTGGTTTTATTTTTACTTTCTATGAGTGAAGTCTCCATTTGTGCTGTTGTTGGGAACTGTTTTGCTCAAGTTCCCTTTCAGATTTCAAAACTCTTTTTCTTCTTCCTTTTGTTTTCTTAAGCATTGTCTGACTGGAGCACTGAGACCCTTTTCTGTATTTGTTGGTCTGTTAATTGGCACAATCCCATCTGTTTCTGACACAAGTTGGTGTAAACAGAAAACATCAGACATATCTGGACAAAGAGAATTTGGATATACAGTGCCTAGCACATGTTTTCCTCTGATGGAGTGATGGGAGAAAATCCCAGCATCCAGATGGAAAGCACAAGATCATTGTCCACATGTGTCCAAAATGTGGGAAGAAAAGCATATTCCTAGAGAGAGCAGACTAGGAAGGGTCCCAACTACATTTACTTGTTGCTTTAACTAAACAAGTTTTCTTGTGATGCATATCTCAGCTGAATTCCATGTGGCAGAAAAATCTAAATGTAATTCTACACTACAGATGTCAACTTTGAAATAAACACTTTTGTGAGCTTCAGGGACATTGAAACTCTTGATTTTCACACAGTTTGTAGGAGCAAGTTTCAGAACAAGACTAGTAGGGTGTTTTCCCATGCTATTTTCTCAGAATGTGAAAGTCACAGAGTCACAGAATGGTTTGGGTTGGAAAGGACCTTTAAAGTCATTGTAGTTCCAATCCCCCTGCCATGGAAAAAAATCATTATAACTTGGAGAAACAGTGCTGTTCATACTGAAAATCAGTGCTATCTGTAAATTAATGATAAAATTTGCAAATCCTTTGTCCACAAGATAATTTAACCTCTGCTGATCTTATTTTATTTCCATTGTAATGGCACTGAAATAACTAATCTCTCTCAAAAAAAACCCAAACAGACAAACATAAACCCCCCCAAAACCCCAAACAAACAAACAAACAAACAAAATGGGCAAAAAAACCCCAAACCAAAACCAACCAAAACCCACATAACAAAAACAAAACCTTAATAGACCATGCCACCTAGAAAATATTTTCGCTTTATCATTCAATTTGGGAGCTAACCAAACTTACCTTCTGCAAGTGGGAAGCTTCCACTAAGGTATTCCACATGATCATTAAGGACATTCCCATTTGTACTATTACTTCATGCCTTTGTAAAAAGTGCCTTTCCACCTCTCTTGTAGAACCCCTCAGGTGTTGGAAGGCTGCTTTCAGGTCTCCCTGGAGCCTTCTCTTCTCCAAACAGCACAGTACAAACTCTCTCAGCTTGTCTTCATAGGAAAGGTAAGTACAGGATAAATATTCTTATGTACAAGATCCATAGCTATGGTGAGCTGACAACTGCTATGGTAAACCACAACCCTTTACCTAGTCACATAATTAACATCTAATACAATCTGAAGAACGTCACTGGTCCCACAATGACCAGTCAAGAAGCCCTTCTACCTGTCCCTAGGTGGGTCCAGCCCTCACACTCTCCTAAGAATTGCCATCCAGTATTTTGTTTTCACTGCAGTGGCTGTCAGTAGTGACATGAATTCTTTCAGCAACAGATTTCACAAGCAAATGGAAATGAAAAGCAGATGCAAATGGTACAAAATGTGCTGGACATCACTCACTTGTCCTTCCTAAAACTGACCATTTAAAATCCCTGTTTATAATGTATCATCACCATCATATTAAATGTGTGGGTTTTCAGATGGTCAATTTATACGCAGTAAATATGTGAGTTTTAAAGCCAAAGCAGACTTCACAGAAAGGGTTATAGAGCATCAGAATGGACTGCCTAGGAAAATGGTTGCGTCACCATATGTGGAGGTATTTAGAAGATATATAGGTGTGGCAATTAGGGATGTGGTTTAGCAGTGGACCGGGCAGTAGTAGGCTTACAGTTGGACTCAGTGATCTTAAAGGTCTTTTTTAATCTAAATTATTCAATCATTCTATGATTTAGGTATGCCTCTTGCATAGGATCATCCCCAAAATATCACCTAATAAGGGATGGTTTTATTATACCCATCTAATAATATAACAATTTCTGTAAAGAAAATTTGTTTTATGTGTATACTGAAAACTGAGATGTGAGCTGTGAACTCCAGAGGTGTTAAGTTTTTCCAAGTAATTCAGGGCAAATAAGAAAATCTAGTTTAAGGCAATCACCCTTCTTTTATTATACTTAGTAAGCAAGGAAAATAGGCATAAATCTCTGGTATGTCTACTTCAGGAAGGTTCTGGGAATTTGACTACATCATGAATATAGCACAATTTTATTTGTTACACATTTTGGACTCAAATTCGTATTCAAATCTACTACAGATGAAGAGATTAAAGGGAGGAGGCAGAAGCTTTTCTGTATCATCACATTTTCTTCATGAAAAAAATTGAAACCAGTTCCAGAATATCAGTTACTTAGTCTGGACTAATAAATGCTGTGACACACACTCAAGTCCTTCTTCTTTCTTTCTTCCTTTGTTTGCCTTCTTTCTTGCTCTTTCTTTCTTGCTTGCTTTCTCCCTTCCTTCCTTCCTTCCTTACTTCCTTGCTTCCTTCCTTCCTTGCTTTCTTCCTTCCTTGCTTCCTTCTGTCTTTGCTTCCTTNGCTTCCTTCTGTCTTTGCTTCCTTTCTTCATGGCTTTCCACCTTCCTTGCTTTCTCCCTTCCTTCCTCTTTCCTTCTTCCCTCTTTTCCTCCCTTTCTCCTTCCTTTCCTTTCTTTCCTTTTCTTCCTTCCTTTCCTTCTTTTCCTTCTCCCTTTTCCTCCTTTTCCCTCTTTTTTCCTTTTTTTTTAATGTACTATGGAAGAAATAAGAACTTGCACTTGATTTGCAAGAACTTTAAAGAAGAAAGACATACTATATAGCTGAACTTTTTCAGACAAAATATAACCAATTACAATATGCTACTGGGTGTAAAGTGACTAAAGTAGTGAAAGATTGTTTCTTAGACACAATAATTTACTAACATTCACTTCAGCATTTCTGTTATTTGTGGGTCAGCAGCAATGGTGCTCAGAGATATCAGATTTTAATCTCATCAATCAAATGCAGCATAAACTCAGGATGTTTGTTACTGATGATTACTGTTTTAAGAAGAACCTCTCCCCAAAACTACATACAAGTATTGAGTTAAATAAAAAAGCAATTTATCAAGCAGTATGAAATAATATTTATGAAGTAATAACTCATTTGCACTCTGTCTACTAATTCAACTCTGACTAACAGCTTGCTCTAGGACTTACACCATTATTTCTCACCTCCTAGCAGTATCAAACCAGTGTCTTTCTTATCTGTGTCAACCTCCTTATTCCTACTTTTGTCCTTCCTATTTTAAGGAGCAATATGTTTATTTATGCCTCAGGGGTTTTTGATTTTTTCATTTTTATAGACTTTAGGAGTACATGTAACTGCAGTAAAACATAGATTTAGTGTGTTAATATTTCTGGCAGCTTAAGTTCAATGGTTATGTATTGTAACCCCTATCCCGTATCAATGTCTAAAATTCCACCAGTTATTTAGACATTTTTCAAGGTAGAAAGCTGAAGAATATTAGAAGGTCTGCAAAGCGAGACATAAACATAAGCCAACAACCTTGGGGTCTAAAGAATACTGGAAAAGCTCCAAGGGCCCTACGTGTGCTGAGGAAAACCAAATGATGAAGAAAGGGTCCCAGATCTACCCCAGACTCAAATCCTGAGGGAGTGTGCCAGGAGAAAGATGGCGCTGGACCAAAGGATGTGTAAAATAGGAATTGGATCAACAGTATTATAAAAACCATGGAAATCAGTGTTTGAGCACATGCGTCAGTATGTAGACCTGTGGGCCCTAGGCCTGATGTTAAAGGACTCTCACTTTTTATCTTATGCCACACTAACTTGGCTCAGAGTCCTGCTTTGCTGGGGTCTCTCAAGGCATCAGATTGTCGTCCAAAAGGTGGAATCAGTGAATCCAGCACCCCGNAAACAGAGAATCCAGCACCCCGGAACCACCAGGGACTCCAGAGCAAGAAGTTTCATCCTGTAGGAATTCCCTACTGCTGGCATATTTTGGAGGATTCCTTCAGTGACCTTTGAAACTCCTAACAATCACAGGTGAGATAAAATGAGTGGCTCCTTTGGGTATTTTTGCTAGTAAACTAAGGGGAGGTTTTCCCCTGGAACTGGGAATACCTTGGGCTGGGAGGTAGAGCTGATCTGGCCAGTCAGTTTTCTCAGCCTGGTGGGCAAAGGAGTGTTTGGCCTGGTAGAGGGACAGATTTGTCCTTTGGAGCTTCAGGAAGGACAAGGCAGAGTGATTCAGGGGTTTCATGTTAGCTGAAGCAGGTAGAAAGGAGAGGTTTGCCTCTCTGGTATAAAATTACTCTATCTTAGCCTGAAGCAGTAACACTTGGAGGAGTGAGCTCACTTGGTATTCCTGAGGCCAGGAGTTCAAATCCAAGTGCTGAGAAGTTCTTTTCCCTTGCCTGTAACTTGTCAGCATGGGTTGTTCGCAATCCAGGGAAGAGGACATCCCAGTGGGGTCTCCTTTAGCTTTGGTTTTGCAGACCTGGAGGCATCTAACTGGCCCTGAAACATCTTTGAAAAGGCAAGTGTTATGTGAGTCTCCATAAATATATGGCCTTAGTATGGGCTACTCTGACGGGGCTTGGCCAAGGTTTGATTCCTTTGAAACAAATACGGTGATACAGCTCCTATTGTTCTTATGAAAAGAGAAAAAGTGGGAAGTGGTCTCTCGAGGCATCAGTATCAACAGATCTTATAGGGGTACATTGGGGGTCACCATTTATTGGGGTCCCCTTATCCTGAGTAAGGGGACAGTGTGAATGACAGTCAGAAGAGCTCAGGGACAGCAGGCATCAGAAGGCTGATCAGAAGGCTTACAAGAGTTTATTCAAGATAGTTTCACAGACAGTTTCCTCATAGCTCATAGATCATAGTAGTAGCAGTTCCTAGTAGTAGTTGAAGTAGCAGCTCCTAGTTAGTTCTATTCTCAGTAACATCTACACCTTTTATATCCTCTCACATCCAACATGTCATGACATTATTGGCTAGCCCATTCACCTCACATTCACCAAAGCATCTCATTGGTTACAAGACACCACACACACTCCAGGTAGCTCTCTTCTCTTTAAGGGAGAACTCTAAACTGCTTTCCTTAAGGGAGGCACTTAGAGTCACCCCTACAAGATCTCACAAGAGGTAGGTGGAAGTGAAATTCCAAATATCCTTAAGAAGCCTGAAGTATCTTGCATACAGCATGGCATAATGAAACTGTGACCTGCCTTGCGATTGTTTACAAAGTGTACTGAAAATTAACAAAAACAAAAACAAAGATATCTGGGCAGTTAGAATGATCACTGCATAGGATTTCACATATGTACAAGTTTGCTTTTATATTCCTTTTCATACAGAGGTTGGTTTGCATTTATGTCACTGTGAACATCAGCTTTCCTCAATTTGATGAGAGGAAAACCTTCAGGCAAGTACCTGAAAGATTACTGAACAGACCTTTCCCAATGGCCTTCTTTCTGCAGCAAGCAGCAGTGAGAAAGCATTTTTTCTCTCCCATATGCAGGAGGGCAGAGGGTGGAAAGGATGTATAGCACAGTGCACAAGTCCCCTTTGCTAGAAACAGAGGCAGGACTAAAGTGGTCACCAGTTTTCAGAAATAAACCTTAAATGCTGGGCACCACATCAGATTTTACCAAACCAGACATACACAAAACAGTGAAGATACTAGAGGAAATCTTAATGTGTTGTTGACAGCCATCCTAAGACTTCCTTGTAGGAATAGGCCCACCCCCAAAAGCAGCAAATATCCTATGATCAGATATCTGTAGCTGTTAAAAAAAAAGCTTTTCAGGGATGAATATCTTTCCAGTTCTTATTACTGTTTGCAAAACCTTTGACAGAGCAGAGTTGTTCAAAGACAGGTGCTTCACAACTGTTTTTCCTTCATTTTATTGCCAGAATTGAGTGCCCGAACCCAGCAGCATCAGAATCTGAAAGCTCATTAATGCACGCTTTTGCTCCTTGGCAGACTCTGGCATGCATTCACTTTTATCTGGGAATGTCTGTTTCTTGTGCATTATCTAACACCCTTAGGTAATTTTAGGTAATTTCTTACTTAGATTAAGATCTCAAATAGGTAACAGGGCCCAAACAGAGTCCTACATGACTAGCAGCAGGGCCAGACCCTATTTCTGTAGAATTTCTGGAAGCAAGGATGATTTGCATTCACTGAACAAGCTGAAGAATGAATTAGCCAACTAAAATGGAAAGTTTATTTATTCATTTTAAGTTAAAGGGAACAAAATACTTTGATTCTGTGATGCAAACAGAAGGAATAGACTAAAATCATTGTTACATCTCAGGCAGTACATGCACCATACAGCTTACACTGTGCCTGCCTTACTGCAAATCAGCTGTGCTCTGTTATCATCTCACAGCTGGTAAAAGCCCATTCTCTGAGGGGTGCTCTTGTCAGTGTTGATGGTTGCGAAATATTCCAGAGCAATTTTCTTTTCAAAAGCATGGTGTCAGGTGACCTTCACTTTTATGCATGAAATTATCAAAATCTGATAAAATGGTGTTCTCCCCAGTAGTGATCCAGAAGTTGTTTTCACCTTTTTATCTCATTAATGCTTTTACAATGGTTTAGGTTTTTCTTTGTACTAAAAGTTCAAAGTTCTTGCTTTCTGGAAAGACAAAAATTAGAGCTCTAGTAAACTGAAAATCAGATAAAAACTCCTGAATTATAAAAGAACCTTAACTCAATTGTATGGATGTAAAACACGTTTAGTGAAGAATAGTATTCCAAAGTTTCCATGTCACTTTTTGAGATTATAACTTGGGCTTTCACATCCACATGCAGCTACTAAAAATGATACCTACCCCCAAAATGAAAATATATTCATAATTACTGTTTTCATAGGAAAAAAATACCCACATTTGTTGTTGGGACAGGGAGGACAGCCACAGAAGCCTGCAGGTTTTCATGTGTGTCCACGAGTGTTCACAAAACAGAGAATGAAAGGGAGCCTGATTTGTAAAGATGTATTGAAACATGTTTAAGATGCTTTCAAGCCCAAAGTAATGCTACTTGGAAGAATGCAACTGTAAGGACATATTTTGTGGAAAGAATATAAGCAATATATTAAAGAAATATCATTTTTTCCCATCACTTCTAAATCCTTTTTTGGCAGACAAGCTTTTGCTCAAAATGTTTATAAAAATAATAAATTGTCAGAATTCCTTGACCATTGAATAAAATCAGTCTGCCTCTTTCCTTAGATGGAGTCAACATTCATCAGTCCTACCACATGCTGGAACCATGCCAAAAAGAAGATGATTAAAGTAGGCAAACAGGACATGGTGCACCAGCCAGGGCATGGTATGGCTGTTTGCACAGGCAGTGTGAGCAGGAAGGGTGCTAAGGCACTGCCAACTCAAACAACTAGCTCAGCTGGTGGTCATCAACCTCACAGAGAGCTCAGGTATGGTGTCTACCTGGACAAAAGTTGCTTCCTCTGTGTGCACCACAAAGGATGCAGCGGTCCAGTCAGAGCATCCACAAAAGAACACAGTGGTCCAGGTTTCAGGCTACAGGACGTGCCAGTCTGGGACTGCTGTCAGAGGGCAGCACAGAGAACAGCTGTGTGAAGTGTGGTGATCTGCTCAATCTAGTGACAGAGCTGAGAGACAAAATAGAAATACTAAGAATCATTAGGGACTCTGAGGAAGAGATTGACTAACGGAGCTGCACTCTATCATGCCTTAGACAAACGGACCTGACATCCACTTCACAAGAAGCAATGGATCCCAGCCAGAAGCAGGGAGCCTTAGGGACAGAGGGGAATGAAAATGGCTATCTGCTTGGGGCAGCAGGTGAATCCCCTTCTCACCTATCTCACCTCTCCAGGTGACTGTATGTAGAATCATAGCATCATAGAATCCATTGGGTTGGAAAAGACCTCCAAGATCATCAAGTCCAACCCTTAGTTCAACTCCAGTCCCTTTACCAGATCATGGCACTCAGTGCCATGGCCAATCTCAGTTTAAAAACCTCCAGGGATGGGGAATCCACCACGTCTCTGGGCAGGCCATTCCAATGCATGATTACTCTCTCTGGAAAGAATTTTTTTTATATCTAACTTAAATTTCCCCTGGCAGAGCTTAAGCCCGTGACCCCTTGTCCTATTGCTGAGTGCCTGGGAGTATGTAGTAGGTATGAGGTCCTGGAATCCAAGGACCGGGGAAATGAAAATGTGGATGAAGGTCCATCCAGGTTAAAGAGGTTGTCTAGGGCAGGGCAGCTTACCCCCTGCATCACAACCTCCCCAGTTAAGAATAAAAGAATGCTAGTAGTCATTGTTGACTCCCTTCTGAGAGGAATGAAGGACCTCATATGCCAACTGCATGAAGTCCACAGGGAGGTGTGTTGCCTCCCTGGGGTCTGGGTAAGGGGCATCACCAAGAAACTTCCCAGCCTAGTACAGCCCACTGATAGCCACCCACTACTGGTTTTCCACATGGGTAATAACAAACTTCTAACCAAGAGTCTGTGGACAATCAAGAGGGATCTCAGGGCCTTGGGACAAACTGGTCAAGGGATCTGGAGCACCAGTTGTGCTCTCTTCTCTCCTGCCAGTTTCAGGGGCTGATGGGGCAAGAAGCAGGAAAATAATGCTGATGAACATCTGGCCTTGAAACTACAGTTACCAGCAGAATTTTGAGTGTTTTGATCATGGGTTGGTTTATATGGCACCATCTGCTGGCAACAAATGAGGTTTCCCCTGTCTCAAAGAGGAGATCATAGTGTAGGAGTTCGCAGGGCTAGCTGAGAGAGCTTTAAACTAGACTTGAAGGTGGCTGGGGACTTAGCCTGGCTTGACAGAGATAAGATGTGGGAAAGGGAGGAGTATAGGACCCATACACGTAGCAAAAGGAGTCTTAAGAGGGGATACCACAAGCAAAGAAAGACATAGCCACAAGACAGGACTGTGGGTTGTCCCTTTGTACCTCCCACTGAGATATTGACACAAATCAAATACTTCTATATAGAAATATTTTCTATATAGAACCTGTATCCCAATGAAGTATGGGGAACAAGAAGGAGAAACTAGAGATCTGTGAGCAGTTACAGGGCTTTGATCTCACTGTGATTATGGAGATGTGGTGGGATAGCTCACATGACTGGAATGTTGTCATGAATGGCCACATGCTGCTTAGGAAAGACAGACCAGGAAGGCACAGTGACCGAGTTGCCATCTGTGTGAGGCAACACTTGGAATGTATCGAGCTCTACCTTGGGGTGGATGATAAGCAAGTGAAGAGTTTATGAGTTAGATAAAAGAGCAGACTAGTAAGTAATTGTTGTGGGTGTTTGTTTGCTACAGGCTGCGTGATCAGAAGGAGGAAGTGGATAAGGCAGCTTGAAGCAGCCTCAAAGTCACAGGCTTTGGTTTTTGTGGGGGACATTAACCCTGACACCTGCTGGAGAAGCAACACAGCAAAGCAGACAGTTCAGGAGGTTCCTGGAAAGCATTGATGACACCTGACACAGGTAGTGGAGAATCCCACAAGGAATGGTTTGCTATTTGACCCCATATTAGCAAATAGGGAAGTCTCTGCTGGAGATGTGAAGGTTGGAGGCAGCCTTGGCTGTAGTGACCATGCGCTTGTGGAGTTCAGTGTTGGGCAAAGAGGAAGCAGGACAACAAGAAACCATGGACTTCAGGAGTTCTAACTTAAGCCTCCCTAAGAATCTTCTTGGAAGTATCCCTTGGTAACAGCTCCTGCAGGGTCCAAGATTGCTGGTTGATATTCAAGGATTGCTTCCTCCAGGCTCAAAACTGATATATTCTGATAAGCAAGAAATTAGGGAAAGGGGGTTAGAGGCCTGTGTGGATGAATAAGGAACTTCTATATATATTCAAGCATAAGCATAAGATACACAGGAGATAGAAGTAGGGTCAGTTCACTTAAAATGAATATAAAGAAGTTGTCAGAGTAGGTAGAAATGAGCCAAGAAAAGGCCAAGGCCCATCTGGAATTAAATCTGTCCAAAGATGTCAAGGAGAAGGAGAAGGGCTTCTTCGCATACATCAGTAACAAAAGGAAAATAAATGGAGGAGGGACCCATGTAACGGGATGCAGAGAAGGCAGAGCTACTGAATGCCTTCTTCACATCTTCATTGACAAGATCAGCTCTTAGAAATCTCTGACGCAGGAGACCAGGGTAAGGAAGGAGGAAAGGAGGATGTCCCTTGGTCCAGGAGGATCAGATTAGGGAACACCTAGGTCAATTTGACATCTACAAGTCTATCAGTCTTGATAGAATGCATTCCTGAGTGCTGATAGAGCTGGTGGACACCATAGTGAGACTGCTCATGTTAATCTTTGAAAGGTTATGTTGATCAGGAGAGGTGTCTGTGGACAGGAAGAAAACAAATGTCACCCTGGTCTTCAAAAAGGTCAAGAAGGAGGACCTAGGGAACTCGGCCAGTCAGCCTCATCTCAGTCCCTGTAAAGGCGATGGAGCACCTTATTCTGGACATCATCAATATCCACATGGATGACAAGAAGGGGTTTGGGAGTAGTCAGTATGTATTCAATAAAAGTAAATCATGATTGATCAAGCTGATTGCCTTCTATGATGAAACAGCTACCTGAATGAACAAGTAGTTCAGCAAGACGTTTGACACTGTCTCACCCAACAACCTCATGGGCAGACTCAGGAAGTTTGGACTGAATGAGTGGACAGTGATATGGATTGACAACTACCTAGATGGCAGATCTGACTGTCATAATCAGTGGCAGAGGGTCTAGTTAGAGACCTGTCAGTAGTGGTGTCCCTTGAGGTTCAATACTGGGTTCATTATTGTTTAACTTATTCATCCATGACTTGGATGAAGCGGCAGATGCCTCCTCAGCAAGGTCAGTGATCAGCACAAAGCTGGGAGGAGTGGCTGATACCCCAGAGGGCTGTGAGGGCCTTCTCCCTCACTGGAGATACTCAATAACAGTCAGGTCACAATCTTATGCCATGGGCACTAGGATGACCCTGCCTTAGCAGGGAGGTTGGGCCAGATGACTTACTGCAGTCCCTTCCAACTTTACACATTTCATGATTCTGTTAAGAAATGGTTATTATGAAGTAGCTGGGAAAGTCTACTATATTATACCCTACAGATATTAAAATACTATTAAAATCTTGGCATTTCTAGTTCTCACACCTGTCCCGCTCTTCCTTCCCCACTCTGATCTTTCAGTGGCTTAAAACGGGCTTCATGATATTTTGGCAATTCGAACCATGTCTGAAGGTATGAAATTTGACAAAATTCAGAAAAATAGTAGGGCTGGTTTCCCGTCAGTTCACTTATGCAGAAAATAGGATTTTTTTACTGTTCATGTTCACTAATGTGCAGGTGGGTACATTAGCTTTCCATCATCAGCCTAATCTTCACTCCTTTTTCTATTGCAGGCCTCTTTCCAGCTTTTGCTAACAGGCCTGCAGTTTCTTTAGAGATGAAAATTGCAACTCTTTGGCCACCACCCTCATTCTCTCTCATAAGTCCTGTCTGCAGCCCTCTCTCAGCAGCTAAATTTCCTACTGCCTTCCAGCTGGTGAGCAATCGTAGTCTGCTATTTCCTCCATGTATAACCCATTGCTATGAGAGAGATTCTTTTCATGGTTTAGATCTTCCCTCTCCCAGGCAGTGCTACATACACAAGGACTGTGAGATTACTAGTTTCTGTGTAGGAGTAAAAATTAGAGTGCAAATATTACAGGCATGTCTTGTACAGCCAGGCTGTGTGGCTGTGATTTATTGATTTAGTGAAATGTGTCAATGCAAACACAAAAGGTCATCCCTACTTCATCTCTATACACAGCAATTATCCCTCCCCGTAATGCACATTATCAACTACAGGCACCAAGCCCTGGGAAAAACACCTATTCCTTGATCCCAGGAAGAGAAGAGGAAATCTGAAGCCCAAATTCTGCTTTCGGCTTGAACAAGAGCAAAGTCTTGGAAATTCTGTGTGATCTGTAAGTGTTAGGGTAAAAACTTCTCCAAGAACAGCAGTACTTTTATTTCCAAACAGCCTCAAGACTTTAGGAGCTTCTTTTTCAGCTTGAAGGTTTTCTAAGATGACAGCAAAAGAGAGGAAGCAGACCCTATTAACTGAAGGCCCTGAAGTTCCAGGTGTTGCTATTTTACCTTCATGGATCCTTTGAATGTGGTCAGACAACAGAACAGGAAATGGAGCCTCCACACTCCTGCGGGTCAGGGTACAGGACACAGACCTCACAGGTTCACTGTGAAATGTGCACTGATCTGGAGACAACCCAAAGAGAGCAACAAGCAGTGAATTTCCAGCCCCATTCGGCCCTATTAGTCAATTTTTCAGTAAGTCTTACCAGGAACTTGGCTTTACAGAAACTTAACTGACAGTAGCTTCCTGTTTTTTAAAAACCTCTCCATAAGTTCTGTATTTGTTCTATAACTTGTTCTGTTACTTACTTGCTTTTTTAAACATTATAATGTAGTTTTAAAGACAGTTTTCAGACCATCCTGTACCATGCTTTGTAATTTTCTATAGGGCCTTTAATTTCTGTTAAACTTTCTAGATAGTGGAGATAAACAGGTGAAGAAAATATAAGAGAAGTGTAATTTTGCTAAAAATCAGTTATGTTCTGAATACTTAGGCCTAATTAAATTTATTTTTTTTAACGTAGGTCACATGTGAAACATTTTTGAAAAGTTTTTTTCATTCTAAGGAAGGTTTGGATCTGTCTTGGGTTGAGCTGCAAAATGCCAACTGCCCAACACAGAAAGAAAGAGCTTTCCTCCCCCTACTGAGAAAAGGGAGGAAAGTAAAAAAACCTTCAAAGTAGGTTTATGCTTAAACTAACTATATATATAATTACACAGAAAAGAGAAAACTAAGAGTAAACTACAATATAAGACACACTTACACAAGTTAGAAATAGTAAGAAATAACTTTTCACTCCCCAGTGAACACAAATTTAACCATTCTAACTACAAATCACTCTAGAGAAGTCAATTCCCCAGATGCAGACTTAAGCAGAGAGAAAAACTAAGAACAAACATTTTACTTCCTTAAGATAACATGATGATAAGCCTGGCCTCCCCTTCCCTCCTGGGACAGCATGGTGCATCCTTCTGAAACAATAGCTACGAAGGAACTGACCAAACCATTCTCATACCAGCTCCTACACTTCAAGATGGTGTCAGAATATGGTACAGAATACCATGGGCTAGAAGAAGTCAGCTGTCAGCTAGCTCAGCCCAGCTCAAGTAAGTTGACAGTCCCAAGCCTAGTTTGAAATCTAAAGCCTAAATTTAGGCCTACTTAGCTAAACCTGTAACAGGATCATATAATTCTATTTCTCCATTCCCAGCTGAAAAGTAATTTTCTAATAAATACATTAATCAAGAAAAAAAATCATCTAGTTCTATGATCAATATGATTTTTACTAAGCAGTATCAGCACAGCTGCAGAGTAGTGTCAGGCCAGTGTTTTAAAAAGACAGGTCTTCAAAAACATCTTTCTCTAGGGAAGAATATAGTCTAAATAGCAATTTGACTTTATCAGCTGAAGAGTAAAGCAATGCAGATGTCCAACCAGACTGCTTATGGATGGAGGAGAAGAAAAAAATTAATTTTTTGATCAGTGTTCAGGATTTAGAGAGAATGGGTTTTGAAAGATCCACTCCTATTAGCCCTTACCACAGGAAAATAAAAAGCAAATCTAATGGAGCTCAGAATAAACTTTTACTTTGACTGACAGTACTTTCACACTCAGTTTGAACTTTAAAGGTGCTCACAGCTCTTAGTCAAGGCCAAGACATCACTGTTCAGCACTTAGTGCCCTATAGACTGCATCCTATACCTATGGATGTTTTGGTCCAAGGGACTGCATTCTTGTTACAGTACGTCTGGCAATTTCTACTTGAGCCTTTCTGGCCTTACAACATGGGAGACTCTCTGACTATTTTCACTGCTGCAAATGAAAAACATTCACCACAGTGATGACTTTTCAACAGAAAAGGCTACAGAACTAATATAGCACTGGTGTCTCATGGTGTTAAAAGAATCTATCAGGGTCCATTCCTCTGGCAGGTGGCACTGATTTGGAACAACGATGTGGAAACAAATAGGCTTTCCCTGCTTTCAGCTTAATCAGTGTTGCTGGGTGAGAAAACAAATACATCTTTATCACTAGACTTTCTTCTGCTTCTTCATTTCTTCTCATGGTGGAAAAATATAAGGAAAAACCCCCATAATTTTAAATCTTCTGAAAAGAAATATCTTCACCTCTTAGCTTTCCTTCTCTACTCCCTAAACTGATTAAACAGCTGCAGTAATCACTGAATTACACTCACTATAGCTCAGAAAATTAGAGCAGGGAAACACATCTCTGATGTGGTTAAGACATAAAATCATCAAGCCATATTCCAGTGGGCTAAGAGCAGTTTAAAGGAAAGGCAGTGGCACAGGGCTTCCCTTGGTAAGTGCTCTTCACACACAGCCCCATCTGCAAAAAGGAAATGGGACCTGGGTGGGCCAGTACCAGGGACAACCTGGTACCCAGAGAGCTGACATCAGTGCCGAGGAAGCCCCCCCCGGGCAGCAGCCCTGACTGCTTTATGCAGCCACCCAGGTCTGCAGGCAAGGATGTCTTCAAAGCCTTCCCAGGCTGCAAAGTCTCCAAACAAAAACATGAGCCGATTTGCCTTCTCACTAGCACTGTTGGTTGGTCCCACCATGCCAGTCAAATTTTCAGATACTTCTACTCCTTTAAAAGCCGAGGGAACATTTATTGTCTTTTTTATTGGTTTTTTCCCACAGTGAATTTGAGGCAGACAAGCAACTATAAGTTTCAGAGGTCTTTTTCATTGGCTGTGTTTTTCAGATGATGCTTATGGACTGTGAAAAACAGATCAATCCAGTCTGCCAGCTCTGCACAGGACTGGTCCCTTCTGTTTTACTCTGGATGCCATTACCACAGGAACTGCCCCAGCTCTGTATTTTCTGAAGACTACCATCCTACTTAGCTGCCAGCTTTGAGACAACTGGTTTTCCCTGGCTGGGAATTCCAGGTATAAGCCACCATCTGCAGTAACAAGATCGACATAGTCTTGAGTAGTTGCATCCTAGCAGGGTTTCTCATAACTAAACAGCACAAAGGTTGGCTTTCTTAGTTGCACACAGAGCAACAGAAATATTTGCACTCGAAAATGTAAGCCTTTTCTCAAAAAGTTACTTTAGCACTGCTAACACTTCAAAGACGTCTTCTATAAAGGTACTTTTGATTAAAAAAAAAAACAAAATAGAATTATTTCTGAAATATTATCTTCCTTCACTCCTTATGCAACCAAACATAACTGATAGTTGTAGAGGAAAGCTTGAGGATCCAAAATGATTCTGAACTATGGCATTTCAGAGTTGCTGGGGAAAAGAACTTGAAAAGCTGGTCTCTTAATTGCAAATATTATTTGCAGCAGAAACATCCAATGACACATCAAACTGTTTGCACTGCTTGCACTGCTTGCACATGTAAGCAGGGTCAGCCCCGGTTAGTACTTGGATGGGAAACCTCCTGGAAATACTGGGGGTGTAGGTTCTAGTCCTAAGCACTTCACTGTCACTGTCCAAGCTTGCTCAGCTGTGGCAAATGAACCTTAGCAGTTAAAAGGTGGGGCCAGTTTTGCGCACACTGTGCATCACCTAAAAAATCCACTGCGCAGGCTCAAAGGATACACCCACATGGGGAGAGTCCTTCCCAAAATCTTCATTCGCAAAGCCTAGCCACGATGATGTACTCACCCCTTGAAACTGCCACCAAACTCTTCTAAAACCTGGCTTAAAACCCCAGTGATTGCTGTATCCCTTATTCCAACTACATTTCATTCCAGCTGTTGTGAGAAGACTTTCAGGAAGAGGCAGATTCAAAGATCAGCACTCATCATATAAGCTTGGTCCCAACAACAGTGACCCATCTCTGCCAACAGACGAGGTCTAGGGATGGGGAAGTTCAGGCAGCAGGACTCTTCCATGTATTCATAGAGCCCACTAGAGACACTCCACTCCTCAGGAGTATCTGCAAGCCAGTGCCAGAGCACAATATACTGCAGCTCTTAGCAAAGACAAAGCAAAACACTGGAAGACTAACCCTGAAACAAAACACTATGACCTGCCTTTCCTTTGGACTGAGTACAAATGGAGATACAGGAGCTTTTGAGCTCCAAGCTTCTGAGTAGCAACAGAGAAATAAGTAAAAAGTTAATGGTTGCAGCTGGAGGAACTAATCCAATGTTGCAACTCTCAAGATCCTTTAGACCTTTTGTTTCCATGCCCAAGCAAGAGTATAACCATGGGCACAGCAGGCTGGACTCAGTGCTGACTTATGTCCTCCTCTGCCTCCAAAAGCATATGCTGTGAACACTCAGCATATCCAGAGGACAGAACAGAGCATCAGAGGCCCAGCCCATCTGTGCCTCTGACTCTGAGGAGCCCTGGCTGCTATCTCAGGTACACAGAGCTGAACATATGTCCCTTTTCCCTATCTGTCTGAGGAGTGACTAAGTTTAGCATGAAATGAGGAAATATCATACTTCTCACAGAGATGAGTGACAAAAGGATCCAACCCTTTAATTGCACTAGATGAGCTTTAAGACAACATCTTGGTAATAAATGTTAAAAGTATTGCCAAGACATGGGGCCTGTGGACCAGGACTCAGAGAAAACAGGGCACAGGAAAAGTGGTGACTTATAAAGGGTTGTCAGAATGCCTCTGGTCTGGCATGCTTCTCCATCAGCTTAAAGTAGAGTTTGAACTTACTCTGAAATCAGATGAGATACCTCCCTTGAAACCGATGGCATGGAATAACACCCACACTCCATGTGCACAAGGAATTTCCAAAGCAAGGAAAACCTAGAGGCAGTGGGGCTGATCCCTTTTGTTCAGTCTCCAGGAGCAGTACAATATAAATTAAATTAGCACACAATTGGACTTATCTGGCCTTGAATGAGTTTAGATGTCAAGGCATCAGCTTTACAGGAATTTACTTCTGAACCTAAATGCTGCCTTGACCTTTTTATGAGTTCGTCACAGTTAACTGATTTTACTATTGCATACTGAAGCACCCTTTTCTTCTCTTCTCCCCCACTCCTCTCCTGACCATCTCTTCTGCTAAACAGCATCTCTGGTGAAGAAGTTGAAGATGGTGCTTAACTTTAAATTCACATGTCAACAATACAGCAGCATCTGATAGCAAGAGAACATTCAGCAACTGACATGCAAAGAACGATTGATTTAATAAATATAGCTTCAAATGAGATAAATATACAAATATTAAATTAATTTTATAGAGAGAAAGCATACAGACAGAAGTCCAATTTATGCTCAAAGAAATTTCAATGGCCTTATGATGCACTCATAAGGTTAAAGTGAAGACAGCGACTGAACTGACCTAAGTACTTACACTTGAACTCAGAGCTGTTCAACTCCTACAATAATTATAGCCATGCCAAAATAAGGTTAGGCACAGCTGGAGAAAGTATGTTGTAGTAACTGAGAGATTACCTACCAATAAAAAACAGTAAAAGAAACCCTGCCAAGATACAATGCTTATTTCAATTTTCCATGGGCATGTTGTATTTTCCTTCTGTGCAGCTACTCCCTCTATACTTTTTGTTTATGAGACAAGGGCATTGTACCTGAGATGAAATGGTAAACATATTTACTTCAAACACTGCTGTTACTCTGCCATCACATTTTTCATTTGTTCCCATGATCTGAAGCATGTTATTTCATTCTCAATAAACAGTGTAAAAGAATGGAAAGTAAAGTTGGGACAACATTTCTCTTTTCAAAATACACTTGTATTCGTCACATGAAACTCAGGAAGTGTATACTGTTCTCTTGAAAGAAAAAATAAAAGAGAAGGTGAGTAGTATAAAGATCATATTCCAGAGAAAATACTGATGGGAGAAATCTTCTAAATATGTATAAACAAAGAACATCTCTATAAATGTTTGAAGGTACTCTGCATGCTTCCCATTAAAAAAAAAACTTAAAAAATTGCACTCCGTTGTAATAAAAGAACCTTAAAAACATTCTACAGGTTTAAAAAAATTCAATGACTTCTAAAATTTCCAGCTTAAAGGACTTACTTCAGGACCTTTCTAGATGTAATTTTCTGTCCATCTGTCATAAGAGAGAGAGGAGAGGTTTAACAGTTGCAGAAGGTAATGTGCCAGTAAAACATGTCAAATAAAACTCCAGGATTTGGGACATAAATACTTGTATAAACCTTTCCTGCTACTGTAGCTCTGGTGGTGGATCTTTGTCTGAAATAGTACCTATTCATGATGATCTCCATCTGCTCAGGGCAACAGCATATTCAAAGATGAGTCATTAATCAAATTACTGTTTCATATATGTATACTAAACACCTACAGGCCAAATTCCACAGAGGTAGCAAACTCATCACTTGTTTTAATTCAGTGTAACACAATTGCATAAAGAACTGCAGTGTAGGAATATCTTATTGTGAAAAACAAGTTTTAAAGAATTGGTGACAAGTGGGTAGGCATGAAATTGAAATTAATTGGGTTTTTTTTAGTATTTAGAACTAGGTACTGGATTATCTGCAACACAGCACTTCCACCTTTCCAAAAAAAGTGTATTCAGTACTTCACCAAAGCTACACAGAATTCTGCCAACACTCAACTGAAGGAAATATGCTCTCTATTCATAGAGTCATAAAATCATAGCATCATCGATTAGTTTGAATTGGAAGAGACCTTTAAAGTTCTTCTAGCCCAACCCTTCCTGCAATAAGTAGGGACATCTTCAACTAGATCAAGTTTCTCAAAGCCCCTTCCAACCGGACCTTGAATTATTCCAGTGACCGAACATCTAAAAACTCTCTAGGCAACCTGCTCCAGTATTTCACTACCCTAAGAGTAAAAAATGTCTTCCTTAGATCCAATCTGAATCTACAGTCCTTTAGGTTTAAACCATTAACCCTTGCCCTATGGCTAGAGGCCCTATGTTTTTCCTAGAAACCCCTTTTAACATTCTGGAACACCAAAACAAGGTCTCCCTGGAGTTTTCTCTTGTTATCTCGTCTCTATTCCTCCTCTTGATTCTCAGAGATATCTATTTTTCAGAAAGCAAATGTCTGATTGATTTGTTAATGTTGCGTCCAAGCATCTTGGGACCTTTAAGATGTCTTTTATGTCACCTAATAAGTCATACGCAAAGAATGACAATGAGTTCTCTGCCATGCACCTGCAAATGGGACTTCAGCCCATCCTGTGCACGTGCAGGAGGACAAAGGAAGAACAGAAACAAAGGTTTATGCATAGAAGCAGCTGTCAAGGACAGGAAGAGGAAGAGCAGTTACTGTGCAAAACATGATCCTTCTTCAGAGCTCCTTCTGCAGCATAGCTCACTAGAAGGTGCCTATTAGGAGACGGTCAAAGAAGGCTGAACCAGATGACATGGCAGCAGGCTCCAGTACTGCACCCAGGAAGACCCTGATCCCAGAGGTCATGTAGAAGACACACACTCCATAGAGGGAGCACATCTCCACAACCTTTCCAGCTCAAAAGACTGCACACAAGCTAGAACTTATGTCAAGGGCTATGTCTGCACTCCCAAACCAGGAGAGGGCCAACAGAATTAATACATGAGCAGCATAGTGCAGATGCCCTGAAGAGCCCATGAATGTGCAGCACACAAAATGAATGCAAGAGCACGTTGCTAACTCCAACATTTAGAGTCCTTGTTCATCTGCAGAAATGTCCCACAGCAGGAAAAGATGGGTTGAAGGAGTTAATACTTTTTTTTTTGTTAGCAAAGAAGGCTGATGCTGTCAGGGGTAAACTATGTATGGTTCTCCAGACAAAAAAACCAGATGTGTTCTACGCAAAGCAGTCATGACTGAAATGCTGTGAGTAACAGCAAGAAAATGGCACTGCACAAGGATGCTGATGAACTCATGTTCAGTTCTGAACAAAAATCTCAAGTTAGACTGAAATTAAATTGAAAACATCTACAGTGAAGGAACACAGCAATGCCTGACTGATCTGAAAAGACTGAAGGATCAGATTTAGCTTAGCAAAGCAAAGGCCAGAGAGGATACGTTCTCTGTCCATAGGGGCTAATTATCAGGGGAGGAACACAATTATTTGGGCAACAGGAGAGTGTTGGCACAAGCAGTGGTTCAAATTGATTTTGAATATATTTAAGATGGCATTTAGAAGTTTTTCCAACCACAGGTCTGAAGCTTATTGAATAGATGAAAGGAGGATAAAATCCAAAGGTACTTTTACGCTTAGATTCAAGAAAGATCTTGAAGTATCAAAGTTACTTGACACTCTTGACCAAGAGACCAAGACAAGAAGGGTGAATAGCATTTCTGTCAGGTTTCTTGTCTGTGTAAACCATTATTCGTCAGTGAGACTATACAGTTTTTCAAGGTTCGTGCTTATTTATGGTTACTTAATGCATGAAAACGTGCAAAAGCAATAAGCAGAGGCCAGTGTGGTAGATGCAGTTGTTTTAGTAAAGACTTGAGCACCTGAATGATCAGACACACACATTTTTGATTATCTCTGTAAATAACAGAAATACGAAGAAAATAACTTTCTCACCTTTCTTTGAATCAGAAAGGGAACAGTGAAAAAGGACATTTTGCAAATGTTCTATATTTCATTTTTAACAGTCCACAAGGCTGGTTGTGATTTTTACTTTTTAGGTAGTACATTTCAGTAACTCCTTTTAGCAGTACCAATATGGGTTCCCTAAAGGCAAATCATGTCTGACGAATTTGGTGGCCTTCTATGATGAGGTTACTGCAGTAGTGGATGAGGAAAGAGCAACAGATGTCATCATTCCTGAACTTGTGCAATGCATTTGATGTTGTCCCACCTCAAATCCTTGTCTCTAAACTGGAGAGATGTGGATTTAATAGATGGACATCTTGGTGGGTAAGGCCACAACACCAGTTGTGTCCTGGGCTGCATCAAAAGCAGCATGACCATCAGGTCAAGGGAGGTGATTCTTGTAGTTTACTCTCATGAGAGCCCACCTGGAGTGTTGCACCCACCTCTAAGGCCCCCAGCACAAGAAAGACGCTGTTCTGTTGGAATGAGTCCAGAAGGGAGACATGAAGCTGAGAAGAGGGCTGGAGCACCTCTCCTATAAGACAAACTGAGAGAGTTGGGGCTGTCAGCCTTGAGAAGAGAAGGCTTCAGGGAGACCTTGCAGCAGCCTTCCAGTACACAAAGGGGGCAACATGAGATCTGAAGAAGGACTTTTTACAAGGTCATGTAGGGAGTGGCCTTAGGCTGAAGGAGGGTAGATTTAGATTAGATACTAGGACAAAATTCTTTACTATGAGGGTGGTGAGGCACTGGCACAGGTTGCCCAGAGAAGCTGTGGATGCCCCATGCCTGGAAGTGTTACATGGGTCTCTGAGTAATCTGGTCTAATGAAAGGTGACCCTGCCCATGGCAGGTGCCTTGGAACTAGATGATCTTTAAGGTCCCTTCCAACCCAAGCTATTCTACAGTTCTGTGATTCTATGATCTACTTGGTTACAATTGTGGGTATGCTCTAGAAGTCAGTAAAAATAACAATTTCAATAGGCAGGTAGGTATGCTGAAGTCCTAATGAAACCAGTGTAGAACTACTTGAGCTTGTGATCTTATGAAAAAAAAATATGATGCTTGGAACTCTTGCAAGTGGTAGTGGAAGACAAGATCACACAATCAGCTGTGAGCTGGAGAAATGTGTCTTAAAATTTGCACTTTAAGGACAGCAAGTACTGAAAAGAACCTCCAGTGACTACTATTTACACACCACTAGACAGAAATGTCTAGCAGTTTTCTTACTCTCAAGTAAGTTTGCAGTGAGATAGGTGAGTTGCAAGTATCAAACAATGTATTGCAACAAAAACTTTTCTGACTGGCAGAAGAACTCAGTATTTGCTCAGAAATAGCTCTCCCATACATTCTTACAAGTTTCAGTCCTCCATTATACACTGAAAAAATTATCTAACTACAAAGCATGTCAGAACCAGTACCACTCTCAAAACCAGTAAATGTTATCATAGAATCATGTAATCAGTTGGGTTGGAAGAGACCTCTGAGATCATCAAGCCCAAACCTTGATCCAACTCCCCTTTGATTACTAGATCATGGCATTGAGTGCCACATCCAGTCTCATCTTAAAAACTTCCAGGATGGTGAGTCCACCACCTCCCTGGGCAGGCCATTCCAATGGCCTCT
Organism: Sakesphorus luctuosus; assembly: GCA_013396695.1. NCBI lineage: Eukaryota > Metazoa > Chordata > Aves > Passeriformes > Thamnophilidae > Sakesphorus > Sakesphorus luctuosus. The sequence goes on from VWZD01010830.1 coordinate 24,343, forward strand.
GTAAAGAATCTCTTTCTGATATCCAACCTAAACCTCCCCTGGCAGAGCTTAAGTCCATTACTTCTTGTTCTACTGCTGGTTGCCTGAGAGAAGAGACTGGCCCCCACCTGGCTAAACATCCTTTCAGGNAGGCAATCCAAATCCCCAGGTCTCTTTCCACCTGGCTGCTCTCCAGCCACTCTGTCCCCAGCCTGTAATGCTGCATGGGGTTGTTGTGGCCAAAGCACAGGACGCAGCACTTGGTCCTGTTAAACTTCATCCTGCTGGAATCAGCCCATCCCTCCAGCCTATCAAGGTCCCTCTGTAGAGCCCTCTTTTCCTTCCAACAGGTCGATATTCCCTCCCAATTGTCTGCAATGTGTTGTCTGTTATGTTCCACTCTGGATGATTCATGTATGACCACACTTCAAGACCATAATTCCTTGGAAATTTCCTTGCAAAAGGGAAGAGGCACTCTGCAGTATTTACCTAACAACTGCTGTTCCTCACAGAATGAACAGCAAGGACAGATGAACATGAGGAAGGACACCTATTGTGAAATCTGGCTGATGCAGAGGAGAGTATCAGGTGAACTAGGTGCAGGGAACACATCCTGCAAGTCTGAAACTCTTTCCTCTCTGTGTGCCAAAACCCACTCGTACTAGCACAGCAATGGGACAGCTCATATCTGCTGCATGCACTGAAAACTCTCCTAGGGAAACATGAGCTCCCTCTCATCTCACATGAATCATGGTTGCAGAAGACACCGTGTACCAAAAGCTTGAAGACATCTGTCACCTACATAGCAGGCTGGTCAGAAGTGATTGACACAAGTATTGTTTATTGTCCTTACATAAGCCAGAAACATACTAAGTCCCAAAATCCAGAATAAGCACAGATCAAAGCATTGCACATGTAGGTTTCATTGGAAGTTTACTTTGGGTTGAGTTTTTGAATGGCCTTACTGAGGCGTTGATCTAAAATATTGTGTTCCTGCTTATGTTGATTTTTCTTTCACTGTTGACTGAGCTCTTGGAGAGACTGTAGAAGTTTCCTTGGAAAGACTAGACTCAGACAGGTGGGAGCGGATATGGAAAACATGGATAGAAAACAAAACCAGAGGATTTTCACTCTGTCTTCTTTCCTATGAACAGAAAAAAATTAAACCAAGAGAAGGACCTCCAAACTGGAAAAACAGTAAATAAGCCAAAGAATACCCACCCCTACTAAACAAAGAAACAAACCCCAAATAAAAACAGTACAAACTGTAATGTGTATGTTTTGAATGCTTTTTTTTTATTTTCAGAAAACAAAACCTGAAACAACTTTAAAAAGTATAAATGAAAAATAGAAAGGAAATTTTGGAGACTAAAGCATACCACATTTCTAAAATGCCAGCCCTAACCCTTTTGTATTACAAAACCACACTCAGGAACTGGTTTAGAACTTTATTTTTCTGACAATGAAGATGTCTGCCATAAACAGTCTCCTATATACGGTTTGGGAAGATTTAGGTTTGATATCAGAAAGAAATTCTTTACGAAGAGAGTGGCTGGGTTCTCTCTGGGTGTGAGATATTTGCAAAATGTCCAGAGCTTCCTGTTAGCTCAATGCACTTAGCCTAAGGACTGCAAATTATTCCAGTATGTTAATAAACTGTCCTCTCAGCAGCATTCAAGTGAAAGATTTTTAAATGTTTTCAGTCAAGATTATTAAGAAGACCTGATAATCCTTTCATGTGGCCCATCATTTATCTGAACATTAAAAACTGACTCTTAAAGTGAAAAAAAGGTAAAAGCCTGGAATGAAGTTAAGTACATTTGAAAGGCTACAGAAATCCCTGACATAGCCCTCATGGCTGTCCTCCTGCCTCACCTTTGACACTCATCCCTCTTCTGTGTTTTGCCTCTGTTTGGACTTGTTTCGGCAGGCTTTCCTGTTTTCTGAGCATAACCTCAGTCTTCACCCTTCCCCCGGGCCAAGCAGCTGGCATTTTATCCTTCTTTAATCTGCAGATTTGTATTACCTAATCCTCACCTCCTCATGCTTGAGAAAAAATCATGCCAAAATCAAAGGCACTAGCTTTGGCACCAAGTCCTAATTCTGCCTCTGCCTGCATCTGGGAAATGCTGCACCAGCATGCCCAGCATTGGATCCAGTCTGGGGACCAAGTGCAGGAACAAGTGACAATTTTTACTAACAACCTGTAAGATGGGCTCAGACCTGTGCTGAACGTGTTTGACAATGCTTCAAAAGAAAATCCCACTGCTTAGGCCAGGGAGTCCAGATCAATTGTAGGACATGCACGTCACATCATTCCCTTCTATGCTTTTGTCTGCCGATGACGGCATGCACAGATCAGGGCAGCCTGAAGATCTCTGTGTTGTTCTTAACAGACCTTCAGTTGGAATCAGTGTGCCCTTTTCTGAATAGATGAAGGCATGGAAAAGAACATGTTTTGCTTTAGTATCACCCAGATTATGCTTGTAGGCAGGAAAGAATTTGATTTTCTTCAAAGGTATAGCAGCAAAGCTGCCTAGAAATTGGAATGCATCTACTGTGTTCTCTAACACACATCCAGAGAGGGCTGTTCTGGTTCTGTCAGTCAGACTGAAAACTAGTTTTGCACCCACAAGGCAATCTTCTGCAATGGAATGAGATCAGTATACAATCAGGATGCAACAGCAGTTCTATCATACAGTCCAGTTGTGTAATTAATACCCATTGTCTAAATTTCTTATCATCTCATGAACAGAGTTCAGTAAAGGGCACCTTCACTCTAAAAAGAGCTGGAAGAAAAAAAGGAAGTGAAAGAGTCCCTTTCCACAGCTGGTGACACAAAAATAAGTGTTTCTCAGCCAGTCACCATAGAAATAGATATTATGAAGTGTACCTTCAGCAACTTTGCAAATACCAAGCTGAGTGTTACATTTACATGCCTGAGGGAATGGATGGCATACAGAGGAAGGGACCTGGACAAGTTCCAGAGATGGTGACTGAGAACCTCATGATGTTCAAAAAGACCAATTTCAAGGTCCTGCACCTGGACTGGGGTATCAATACAAGCTGGAGGATGAAAAAAATGCAGAGCAGCCCTGCTGAGAAGGACTTGTGGGTGCTGGTGGATGAGAGCCTGAACATGTGTACTTGCAGCCTGGAAAGCAAACTTTATCACAGGCTGCATCAAAAGAAGCACGGCCAGCTTCTGCCCCTCTGATCTGGTGAGACCCCACCTGGAGTGCTGTGTCCAGGTCTGGGATTCCCAGCACAGGAAATTTGTGGTCCTATTGGAGCAGGTCCAGAAAAGCGCCACAAAACTGACCAGTGGAATGGAGTACCTCTCCTATGAAGAAAGGCTGAGAGAGCTGGCATCCTTTTTGTGGAGAGAAGGCTCCAGGGAGACCTTAGTGTATCCTTCTGGTACCTAACAGGTGCTTANAAAAATGCAGAGCAGCCCTGCTGAGAAGGACTTGTGGGTGCTGGTGGATGAGAGCCTGAACATGTGTACTTGCAGCCTGGAAAGCAAACTTTATCACAGGCTGCATCAAAAGAAGCACGGCCAGCTTCTGCCCCTCTGATCTGGTGAGACCCCACCTGGAGTGCTGTGTCCAGGTCTGGGATTCCCAGCACAGGAAATTTGTGGTCCTATTGGAGCAGGTCCAGAAAAGCGCCACAAAACTGACCAGTGGAATGGAGTACCTCTCCTATGAAGAAAGGCTGAGAGAGCTGGCATCCTTTTTGTGGAGAGAAGGCTCCAGGGAGACCTTAGTGTATCCTTCTGGTACCTAACAGGTGCTTATAAGATGGGTTCAGACTTTTTAGTAAGGCCTGTAGTGATAGGACAAAGGGGTATTTTTTTCATCCAAAAAGAGGGTAGATTCAGACTAGATATAAGGAACATTTTATTTACTATAAGAGTAGCTAGAAAGTGGCCCAGAAGAAAAGGACTTTGGGGTGCTGGTCAACAGCACTTGAATATGACCCAGCAGTGTGCTGAGGTGGCCGAGAAAGCCAATGGCATCCTGGTCTATATCAGCGATAGTGTGGCCAGCAGAACCAGGGCAGGGATTGTTCCCCTGTACTCGATACTGGTAAGGCCACACCTTGAGTCCTATGTTCAGTTCTGTTGCCTTCACTGCAAGAAGGACATTGAGGCACTGGAGCATGTCCAGAGACAGGTAATGGAGCTGGTGAAAGGTCTACTAGCAAGGTGGGGATTGGCCTCTTCTCCCAGGCAACTAGTAACAGGACGAGGTGCCAGCCTCAGAGGGATCAGGACCACAGTTCAGCAGATGGATGGATCAGGGGAGATACCGGTTCAAGGAAGCATTTCTTCATGGAAAAGGTTGTCAAGCTTTGGAACAGACTGTCCAGGAAGGTGGTGAAGTCACCATCCCTGGAGGGGTTCCAGAAATGACTAGACATGGCACTTACTGCTGTGGTCAAGTTGACAAGCTGGTGATAAGCAAAAGTTGGACTCGATGACTTTAGATGCCTTTTCTAACCTAAATAATTCTGTGATTCTGTAAACACTGAAACAGGTTGCCCAGAGAGATGGTGGATGTCCCATTCCTGGAAATATTCAAGGTCAGGTTGGTCTGGGCTTTGAGGAACCTGATCTAGTTGAAGATGTCCCTGCTCAATGCAGGGTAGGGTTGGACTAAATGACCTTTAAAAGTCCCTTTTTATCCAAACCATTCTATGATTCTATGGTCACAAAGGAGTATAAATTTGGAAAAGGAAAATACTAACTGCCTCTTGAAACAGGTAGGTTGTAGGTGTTATTTATGGATGAGGGAACACAGGTGGTATTGACACATGACTGGCTCTAGTATAACAAGGATCCCTGCAACAGGAGTGCTATGTAAGGAAGCTTAGAAGTCTACATTTCTACATTCCCATTACACTAGTATTCACCTTACAGTAAACTTTCTGCTTACTCAGAGGGATCAGAACCACAGTTAAATAGGTGGGTGGGAGAGAAACCATCTGCAGTGTATCCAAAATAGCTTCCAGCATTACTTCTCAGAACAAATTCTGTCCCGGCATCAACATTCTCCTCCTTTCATAGGCAGTTCCACCAGAGGTCTATGACAGTAAAGGTGGCACAGACCAATGTTTTGCTTACAGTACACGCTCCGCACAAATACATTCCTGACAAGTATGCCACACAGGGGCTGTAAGTACCATCTTTATAAAACACAGAAGTGGAACAATTAACCAGTAAAAAGAATTTATCAATAAACATCAACAATAAAGGTCAGCAAAGAGAGGACAAATCCCATAGCACAGAGGTCTGCTCTTTATCACCATGCATGAGAACTACATTTCTGCCCTTAGCCATCACATCAAACAGGAGATTATATCACACAATTAAAATATTATTAGTACTCATAAAACAAGTTATTTTTTTATTCTAGAGACAGTGTTTGACCTGAGTATCACTAAGTAATAAATTTTCCATTTTCATGTGATTATCATGAAGCTCTATTTCCTTTTATTTTATCTATATTTACAGCATTAACCTTTTCTCCTCTTCAGTGTTCTGTATTTTGATGCCGGGTACAGAGGGTTTGCACAGTTTTCAAAATATTCCTAGTTTATACTATTAGTATCCTCAGAAGGGTATCACTTAGCCAGGCAGGCACCTGAAGTGACTTTGATATTTGTGCATCCAGTCAGATACTGCTTAATTATCAGAATTAAATAATCATACTTTTAAGCACCTTCTCTTGTAGGTGATATCTTGTTTACCGTTTTTGCTCTTACTCTAAGGCTAAATAACTGTGTATCAGCTTGATTTTTGTGGCAGGTGTCAAATGGCATGGCACTTTAGAAAGGGGTGGATCTGTACTCTGTATATGATTAAGTTACATTTTCTTTCATGTCCATCTTTGAACTATAAGGTATTAAAGAGTTTTCCTTTAAATTTCACCAGCATGATGAGAAACTACCTTCAACCAGATGCCTAAGCCACTTTCTCCAGAAGGCTGTTCAAGGCCAGCCTCATCAATATATTTAAGGAATGAGGTCATTCATAGCACGTGTTATACTTTCTAAGGTAAGCTGCTGTCATGCCTTCAAGGCCACCCAGATTTTCTCAGGTGCCTTTGGATTAAAAGCAGTCATAGGTGGTGGGACTTCTCTAAATCATAAAATGTGACACACAACATGATCTCCAAAACACACTATTTTCTTGAGAGGCAACTGGCCTTTTTTACTAGCTTTGTCACTAACCAGGCTTTTATTTTTAAGAAGGCTGCCCCAATCTTGATTTCTCGAGGGTCTTCCTCAACCAGAAGCTGTTTAGTATTAGCAGTCGTGACCTTAGCAGTATTGCAGGCCAGTTAGAAGAAACAGGCAGAGCTTAGAAAACAGGAAGTTATTCCTGCCACTAATGAGGTTACCCAGTAAAAACTCATGGGGAACACTAAACTATTTCCTTTAATTCTTCTCAAATATACAACTACCACCAAGTCTGAGACACATATACAAATCAGATGCTTTCAAAAATGCACTGGAATTATTTTCTCCATTTTGTTTTATAAATTCTATACTTCTGTTTGGGAGAGCCAGCTGAAGGATTCAGGTCAGCATTTTCTACCTGAAGTATAAATTATTTCTGCAGGCTTGACTTGATTTGCAACTGTTCCACACTACAACACAGCACCAACTAGTTTTTGTTTTTCAAAACGCTTCTTTGGGCTCAAGCATCCCCTTTTGTTGTTTCACCAATGGAAATACAGAAGAAGAAGTGCTGGAACTGGAACACTACTTTTCTAAAAATAAGGCAGAAAAAAATATCAGCTGAATTATACAGAATACCTCTGGATCAAGGGAACAGGACACAGGTTTAAGGATCTTAGATTGCTTATTTTGCATGCATATGCATGTATGCCACTGAGGTTGCCCATCATCCTCCTACGTTTAAAGAACATTAAGCCTGAGTCAAGCACTCAGAGACAGAGTAACAAAAGAATAAAATATGCCTATTAGCTTTAGTTCAGCCCACTCACATGTGTGAGCAGCCCTCAGTACCAGTGAAGTAGCTTTGTTTTCAAGACAGCAAAAACTTCAGAAAATTTCAAAAGGAGGAGACTTTTCAATCTGTATATCATTACGGAAAACCTAGTTTTCATTCTTTGTTTTCTATTTATGATAGAACTGCTTTCCATAATCCTTAAATAGATACTCAAATGTTTCACAGGTTCTGGAAAGGCTGTAATTTATATTCAGCCATGCAAAGGTATAACAGGCTGAGATTCAGAATGTTCAAGCAGGTACTGTAATACTGAGAAATCAGTCCCTCTATAAATGCTGCATGACAACCACATCAGTAAAGCAGTCACGGCAAGAAGCATAAGCCTTTTGGAAAAGTTTGACAGTTCCAATAAATGATGATAAGCTGTTGCTTTCAAAGGTAAGTATTCCCTGTGCTTTCTTCTTTAAGAAGTTTGGCTGGAATGCTGCTTTTGAGAGGTAGTATAGAAAATAAAACATTGATATTCCTTAAAGAGAGATTAGTAATTAATTCAGCTAGCTTTTTGCCAGCTTTATCACTAATCAGGTTCTGATTTGTAAGAAGCACTATGTACCTCCCAGGCAGAAATTATGTAAGTGATTTCCTGAGCTCCAAAATATGAGAGGATATTATAATTAAAATGTAGCTCTTTAGGAATGAATGCAGTCAAAAATTAAGGACCTTGCACAAAATTCAGAAGACATGATAGTATCTATTCCTCTCTTTATGAATAGTTAAATGAGTTTACCCTCATTTCCAACAGCTTTCCCTCACTACTTGAACCACAAGTTCTGTACTGGTAGACACTGTGTATCTTTAAAGATGGAATCTAAAGAGAATGAAATCTTGTTTAAGGGATGCAGAGGCAGTATGGTGAACATGGATGAAAACTGAATAAAAATAGTGCAATCAGTGGGATGTTCTATGTCACCTACTTTTGAATTTCTAGATTTTGCCCAGGAACTGTTTCATCATCTTGTAACAGAAAACAAACATAACTGAGGCATCAAAATCATAGATTCATGGAATGGTTTGGGTTGGAAGGGACTCTGAAGATTATCTAGTTCCAATTGCCCTACCATGGTAGGGACACCTTCTACCAGACCAGGTGGCACAAAGAGTTGTCCAACTGACCTTGAACACTTCTAGGGATGGAATATCCACAGCTTTTCTGGGCAACCTGTGCCAGTGCCTCACCACTCTCACAGCAAAGAATTTCTATGGAATATCTAATCTAAATCTACCCTCCTTCAACTGAAGGTTGGTCCCCCTTGATCTATTACTACATGACCTTACAAAATGTCCCTCTCCAGATCTGTTATTGCCCAATGGAGGTACTGAAAGCCTCCTATAAAATCTCACTGGAACCTTCTCCAGGAAGAGCACTCCCAACCCTCTCAGCCTTCCATCATAGCAGAGCTCTCTTCTCAGTTTTGTGGCCTCCTCTGGACTTGCTCCAACAGGTCCATGTCTTTCTTATGCTGATAACCCCAGAGCTGGATGCAGCACTCCAAGTGGGGTCTCATGAGAGCAGAGTAGACAAGAATCATCTCCCTTGATCTGATGGCCATGCTGTTTTGATGCAGCCCAGGACGTGACTGGCCTTCTGGGTTCCAAGCACACATTGCCGTGTCTTGTCCAACCTCTTATCCACAAGAGCTCCCAAGTCCTTCTCCTCACAACTAGTCTTGATCCAGTATCTGCCCAACTTGTACTTGTGCTTGGGATCACACTGACCCAGGCGCAGGACTCTTGGCGTTGTTGAACTTCATGAGACTTGCACAGGCCCACGTCTCCAGCCTGTTGAGGTCCCTCTGGATGGCATCCGTTCCCTCCAGCATGCTGACTGCACCACTGCACTTCATATTGCCGGCAACCTTGCCAAGAGTGCACTCGATCCCATCATCCATGCCACCAACAAAGATGTTAAATAGCACTAGTTCCAATATGAACTTGCATTATTTAGGACAAGCAAACACACAACTGCATTCTTTTCTAATGGCATTTCAGGAGGCCATCACACTAAGAGAGAAATTACAGAAAACAGCTCACTTTTAGAAGGTTAAGTAGGAATTTAATGAAAAAAAATATACCTATCCTTACCTTTTTTTACTTTGCAGTAGCATCACAGAGTTATGACTGAGAGCTGTGGAAATGGAAAAATTGGTGTTATCTTGTATAGCTCACAACACAGGGCCTAGCATTACCACATTCTTCTGAAGGATTTTTTTTCTTCAGTGTGTGTTCAAGTCCCTCTACATAGGAAATGGCCTCTGAGCATGAAACATCAGCTATCACTTCTAAGTCAGTGCATTCCTTACATTTCTGCAAGGCATTGCCAGTGGATCAGGAACAGCTGCAAGACAATTTCAGGAGCATTGCTGTCTCTCCCAGATGACAGAGAGGACAGTTCTGAGGCTACACAAGCTTACTTCCTAATATTCTCTGAGAGGCAGAGAAGCTTCTTTCTGTATTAACCTTCAACATACACAGAAGACATCCCAGCAAGGCTGCCAAGTAGTATGACTGGGAAAGCACACAGCATTTGTAAGGAAGCAGTATGTACTCACAGAGCTTTGGTCAGTGCCCAGGTATGATGCATAAAAACAGGGCTTGTCTTGCAGAGTGCTAACTGCCTCACTCATCTAAGCACTTGCTGCCAATGGCATAAATGTAAGCCCTCATTGTCTGTGTCTTTATACAAAATATGTGGCATAAATAAATGTGGAGCTGTATCTCTCTCACCCCCTCTCCTTTTAACAAATTTCTGCCTTTGCCTAGCTAAGCCGACCAATTCTGGACTACAAGTTTTTTGGTGTAATAGGCTGTTGCTATAACAAATCTTGTCTTTCAGCAAGGCAATAACCTCTGCTGCTGTAGCCACCAGTACTGAAAAGAGGAGATTGTATGGTCACTTCGTAATTATAACATGCACCCCTCTTGACTTCCTCTATGTTCTTCAGCAGCATAATAATAGAGAAAAATAGACGGTTTTACTGACACACTGAAGGCATCCTTTTACAGAGTTCTGATTCACAAAGAAGAGACTTTTGTGTTTGTAGCAATATCAGAAATATGCTCTTGTAGGCACCTTTACATTCCCACAGTAGAGTAAAAAATATCCTGGCATGCAATCAATCCTCTAACAAACAGCCAGTCCAGCTGAACTTTGAACTTATTCTAGTAAGATTTATGCATAAGAGGATGTTCCTCAGGAAAGTGAAGTTGTGTTTTGTTTTTTCCCGAGAAACAACAAGTCTCTGGTTGATTAAAAAATAAATAATTTAGATCATTTACCTATGCAATTACATTGTATTCTATTTTCCCAGGCAGATCTCAAAAAAATGTGACATCATCTTATTACTATTCTCTAAGAAACCTGTTTCATTTTTTTTTCAAGTGCCTTCTGAAGGGAACTACTGCAGTCAGAGCTAGCCTTCAATCAAAATGAAGATCTGAGCCTCTTCATTTTCTAAAATGCTCAGAATCTAGAGGCAAATTATGGAATGGGCTCACTATTTGAAAAAATAACTAGTGCTTCCGCTATTAGTATTTGACAAACATTAAAGCCAGCCTGTATTTCATCAAAATGTTCACGTTCAGTGGTGTTTTGAGTCCTCATATAAACCTGATATTAACTTGAGTTTCATGTTAGTAGAAAAATCAGTTCAGTTTCAAATACTCCTGCAGTTCAGGTCAAGTGTAACTGCCCATGCCATGCATGAGAAATTTCACCTTTTTTTGTGATAAAAAGTGGCCAGGTGGGAAGCAGAGACAGAATAGACACATACTAATGTTCTCATTATTCACTAATTCAAGGACTGTATCTTTAAATTAAAAATCATGAGGAAATTGCTTTTGACGACCTCTATGAACAGCAGGTCTGTGTCAGCCTGCAAAGGATGCGTACATATGCCCTTGTCACTTGTATAGTCCCCTGACATGATAACCTCGAGTCCTGGAAAACAACTCACAAGTTGTCTGAACATGGTCCAGGGCAATCAGTTCTAGGTGGTCTTCCTTAAGCAGAGGTATTGGACCACATGACTTTCAGAAGTACCTTCCAACTTCAGCCATTCTGTGATTCTGTGAGTCTGGCTGTGCTAGCACAGTGTCTTGGGTTGAGCTGGCAAAAACACCAACTGCTCAACACAGAGGGTTAGAGCCTCTTTTCCCCCCACCGAGAAAAGAGAGAAAGGAAAAAACCTGGAAACAGATTTAAACTTAAACTAACTATATATATTTATACAGAAATGAGAAAATCAAAGGAAACTACAATATAACACGCACATGAGTTAGATATAAAGACAATTTTTTACTTCTTACCAAAAACAGATTCTATCACTCTAGATTCATAAGCACCCCAAAAGACACATAGCAAGAAACAGAAAGTATAACAATAAAATGTTTCTACTTCCCTGATCTCAAACAAAATGTAAATAGCGGCAGCAGCAGCAGGGCCCAAGACAGCAGCTGTGTGTCTTCCCTCTACTTCGTCCATGATAGAACTGAGTGAACACTTCCTACTCCTGTATTCATATCTCAGGTTTGCATCATTTGATATAAAATATTTCTCTGGTTGCTTAAGTCAGGTGATCCATATCTCTTAATCTACATAGATTCTCTGAGCTTGCTAATTTGAGTCCTAGTTAAAACTACTACACACAGTGATACAGTTCACAAACTGAGAATGTCTTCTGTTTGACTATCATGACTTTGGGCCGCTCTGCACATCTCAGTGGAGAAAGTCCTTTTATTTGCCATCGTAAGCCACTTCCAGCTGCAAAGAGAGCATCCCCATAAATAGATTTCTTTAAAGCATCTGCTTGACACAGCAAAACCAATCAACTTTTATGAAAGAAGGTGCAGAAAAATCAAGATTAAGCAAAGCTAAGGATATAATTACTCTTTTTCAGGGTGTCTTCTTATCCTGTTTCCCAACTGCTGTCAAGAAAAGAACAAGTGGGGGATGACTAGAGAGAATAAGTGTTCTTGCCAGTGAATGCTAAAGTAGCAATGCCTAGGCTGTGCAAGAGCAGGAGTTTCCTATACATATGGCTGTTTCCTATCACTCATCTTATTGGAAGACATGAAACCTTGCTTTTTTCCCTTTTCTAAAGAACTTGACTCTGATATAAGCAAAGATAAAATATTTTTTAAAAAAAAAATCTGCTTCCCACAATCTCATAGGCTGAGACCCACTCTCCTTAGACAAGGTTCATTATGTATAACCTAGAGAAAGAGGGTTCTTGGGTATCTATGCCTGTGTGCTTCACACTCTGCAGCAAACCAAATATAGCCCTGTCTTTGGAGTTACTTGTTGGAGCTTCTAGGAAGAACCTTCGCCAGTCCTCAGAGGCACAGTTATACCAGTCCCAGTTGCTTGTATCCAGATGGAACCATGGGTACAAACTTGTTAGTTTTCCCTTCTTCTTCAAAATTCACAAAGCACAGAGAGGAACTGCTAGGAATGAGAGATAAACTAGTCTAGAAAGAGTCAGACCAAAGTCCTGTCCTGGCTCAGTCACCTGTGATATTGTCTAGGTGCTTTTCAGGTACAATTTGATTTGTATCCCTGATAAAAACTTGAGGCACTTCTTGGCCTTCTATGAGGAGGCAACAGGGAATGCCAAACTATTCCCAGGCATACCCACTGAGCTTTTCATTTAGTCACCTCTTTCCTTAGCTGAAGCTGTAGAAGCAAGTTGTGCACTTCTTTTACATATCCTTTGTATATATTACTCAGTTCCCCTGCGTTTTTCTAGCAGAAACCACCAAATAGCAACAATACCCTTTGTTTTCTTTGCTTGAGACTTCACTTCAACAGCCTTGATGCTCAGTATCCAGTCCATCAGTGTCACCTCCACTCAGTCATCTGAAGCCTTGAGAAGCAGCAGGCTACAATTAAAGATGGGAACAGGTTAGGACAACAATCAGTCAGGACTGAACTTTGGTGCATCCAGAAAAACACCTGGAAAATGACACTTCATCAGCTGTAGAAAAGTTATTGATCCAGCTTTGATCTTATGGCAGGAACAGTGGGTAGATGTGTAGCACTTACATTAGTATTCAAAGAGGTCTGGGAGGGAAAATATATTTCAAGTCAGCAGTCATCTACCTCTCATATGATTATTTGGAATAAAGCAAGGCTCCTTTCCCTTTATGCTCCTACTAACCATGGGAAACCACAGTCTTTGCTAGCACAGGCCTGCTTGTATGCTCTTTTGCAGTTTGGAAGCAGCAGGCAGCCATTATCTCCATGCTTTGTTTATTGTCAGTTTAAAATCTTTTGTCAGCTGAAGAATTCTGTAACAGAAAGATGCTGAGACTGCAGGACATAGTCACAAAATCAGCCCTAGCAGGTGAGGAAGCTGTGAATTTATCTGATGTGTATTCTAGTTTGGTCACGAGCTCTCAAATTCTGTGTAGGAAGCACTCTGACAGGCTTACAGACTGAAGGGGTTCACATTAAGCAGAGCCCTTTTTGTCTTTAGCAATTAATTGAAGTGGAGTTACGCCAAAAACTGCTTCCTCCCCTTTTGGGGTAACCTTCCCTGAACACTGAAATTATTTGTTTTATTGCTGCTAATACTTACAGACAGTGAATTTGAGAGTCTTGTGAATATTTCATAGAAACAGATGCAGAGTACAAGTAAGTTCACATAGATATAGATAACTTTGCAGATTGATCAAAAGTGATTTTTAGCAAGAGTTTAATAGCTGATATTCATAAGGGGTTGGGAGGTGAGGCCTTTACTACGCTGTGAGTGTGACACATCAGACCCAAATTTTCACACTGAAAATGCTAATATATATAGCCATTGTGGGACAGAAGCTATCCTTATGAGCCAGGCTAATGAGAAAGAATATTTGTCTACTATGTGAAATAGTAGAAAGTAGATGAAGGCAAAGCAGTGAAAGCAGTGTCTTGCACAAAACATTTACAGCTTTAATGTCAGTGCTACCGAGTGAACACATAATACTTGAAATTCAGAGGGTCTCAATTTCTTTCAGTTAGCAGCTAAAGTCATTACTGCAAGTCAGAGGAATATGTACAAAAGAAAATAAAAGGATAAACTCAGTTAATGACTTAGTGTCTGTGAATTATCTGTTTGGCTCAAAAATAGACAGAGTTTTTGCTGCACAAGATGAAATTTCAAAGGCATTCCACAAAACCTGCTTACTAATTCCCCAGTGAAGATGGAGCTTGTAGTGAGAGGGTAAAAAGCAAAGCTGGAGGAGACTGCTTAAGACACTTCGGATGAAATGCTGAGTTAAGCAAATTTTGCCATTTCCCTTCCACTTCAACAGTGATCTAATAAATAACTGCTGTTCAGATATCATAGGCAAACATGTCAAATTTTATACATGCTTTATCAAGGCCAAAGTTGACATCTTCACACAGTTGTCTGTGCATATGTACCCTCTGTGTGATGCTAATGCTATCTGCAAAACATACTTGTGTATTCAAGTCCAATCCTGCAGAGAACTGTGATATGACTCAAAAGAGAATTTAAATGTGTGCTACATTTGTGCATCCAAGTTGCCAACACAGATCAGGTATTTAAGTGCTTAGTTAGACCACAGCAAAGAGACCATTGCCTTATAAAATAAGCTCTGACTGACTATACATTTTAACTGGAAGAGCAACACATTTGTGGTAGCTTTGAAACAAGTGGAGCAAAGCTTTGAAGTATCTTAGGACAGGTAAACATAATGGAGTTTGGCTTGGAATTGTTTTAAAAGAAAACAGGAATTCTTCCAACAGACACTTTAGAGGATGTGCCAGAAATGGCACAGTAATGATAATATACACGATAAGGTTAAAAAAAGTTAAATTTAACCATGCTATTCAGCCTTCTCTTTTCAAAGATTAGTCTGACATCCTAGTCTTCAAGACTATAGTCAGTATCATCCAATCAGTATAAAAAGGATTAAGGTAGACATTGTTGTTACTATACTAATTATTGCAATTATTATTCTAAATAATAAAGCATCCCTCATAACCACAGACCACAAGAGAGATGAGGCCTTGTGTTGCTGAATGTGCTGGTTTAGAGGTAAACCAGCAGGAGAAATGAACTCAACACAAGAGAGATTATGAGTCAGAGCCACAATTTAATAACAATAATACAGTAAATACCCTGACGCAAAGGAGAATTGCTGTCAACTCGCAAAACCCAGCAGTATAACCCAGTGCCCTGGGGTACAAACCCAAAGGGNGCTGCAAATGGGCCATTGACCTTGGGAATGAATAGAGGGGGTAGAATACACAGCTTTGATCACCCCCCACACAGTGACAACTGGTCCCGCCTGCTGAACTAGGACACTGAATCAGCTTAGTAAGAACCCAAATTTTTCTGCCTGCTTTAAACATAAAATATCCAGAAGCTAAAACAGCCTATTGAAAGCTATCATATGGAGTTTTGCTGCTTAGGGATGGATGGATGGATGGATGGATGGATGGATGGATGGATGGATGGATGGATGAATGGGTGGATGGATGGAACCCATGGCTGAGCTCTGCTCCCACAGCATTGTTTATATGAGGAAGACTTTAGCCAACTTACCAAAGTACCTTAAGTCTTTATGCTTAATATTTTCTTTAAATCCTTTAGACCTAAGATGATTGACCAGAGTATATAGAGTGAGATAGGATTGTGTTTTGCAGATGTTTATTCCTTTTAACTGTACACCAGCACAGCCTTTGTCAGCAGAAACAGTGCTCCAGTCTTAGCAAAAGTATCAACCTTCCCTTCTACTGCTCTTTTCATAGTCTCTTAAACACAGAATCAGTTTTGATGTTACCCTGTCTTACTGTAAGTGCTACAATTTTTAGTCTGATTGCTTTAATGCGTCAGGTCTTATGTTTATGGGATTACACTAGAAGCCCAGCTTCTTTTTTAATTAGAATATCTTTCAAACACAGTCTGGGGAAGTTCAAAAGTAGAAGACAGTAACAAACAAATATTTTTATACTGAGTCAGAAAGTTGCATTTATTTTCTTGAAAACTAACTCAAAATCCTTGAACATCTGTAGTTGAGATGTATGCCAAACAGAAAATTTGCATTTGCCCAAGGAAGTTTATGACTATTGTCTTTAACATGAAACCCAGCATGAAGTGTGTCAGTGTGGTGGGTTTACTGGCCACCATCACATGTGTCAGCCACAGCAGGAAACATGTCTTCAAGCAAGATGGCAAAAGCCCTCACTTGCTCATGTAGTGCTTCCTGGTAATAGAGATAAATTGGGCTCTCCTTTATGATTCTCATGTGTGTTCAGAATTTAGGCAGATGTGCAGATTTTGATGCAGTGATTTACAATTTTACCATCATTACACATTCATCTTCTTTTCTGCAAGGATTAGCAAAAATTATGTCCCAGTCCCAGCATGCTACTGTTGAAGACTAGTGACACAGAGCTATTTGTTCAGGTGTCCGTGAAATTTTTTCCCTGTGCAGCATCTTAACTATATAACATAGTTGTCCAAAGGATAGTAAATTATTTTACAGTAATGAAAGTCTGATGTGATAGAAAACTGTTCCATACTCTGAACATAAGCATTATTCACAGTTTGCTTTACTGCTGTTAAGAGCAGTAGTGAAAGAGCAGTTTATTACTCCTGAGTTCACAATAAAACTTCTCTGATCCTATATCAATCAATAGTATCATGCTATCAGAAGTGCTGTTAACTGTAACTGTAATCACTTGTCTTCTATATGAAGACATTTCTCGTTTTTAGGAATACCTTATAACATGCAACTGGTTAAAAACAAAATCACTTCCTACTTATTGTGTCCTTCGCAAGCTTTTATGGAAAACAGGGAGATGTGCTGTGGGAGAATACCCTGGATGATTTCTATTGCCCCTAATGTTGAATTAATAGTGCGCCACAAATATGTCTTCCCCATTGTATTTTCCCTTAGTCATTCCCTCTCCATTTTTCTTCTTCCCATGATCCCCTAGGGTTCCTTTCCTGCCACTCTCTCCCTTTGGTTTAAGTTCTGTATCCCCATTGGTCTTTATCCCTGTTCCCTGACTGGTTGCTCTCCTCATTCTAATATTGGTTGCTGTGAAGTTCCACCCCTACTCTCCATTAGTCCATTTCTCAATCCTTCCCTCAACCAATGGGAAGCTTGACTCCACCCCTTGTTCCATAACCTTCCCTGCCTGAGCCCATAAAAGTGGGCATCTCTCATAAAGCTTGCTTCTTCTGTTGCCACTGGGCCTGGTGTTTGGACCTCTCTTCAGGGTTCAGCGAGGGATTGGTGTGGAGGTAGACTTCCTGGACTTTGAGGGGCTAGAGCTGGATCACTTGAGGCTGATGCACTAGAGCTGATTAATCACTCAGAACTGAGCCCCTCAGAGCTGCATCCTTCACCAGTATTTGGTGGTTTATCATCCACCGTTAATTTTCTTGACAGAAATTTATCTTTCATTAACTAAGTGTCTCTGATCTACACCTTCAACACCAAGATATGGGTTATAATCTGAATGTAAGTGCTCCAAACTGAACAAAAAAATGTTAACAGAAATGTCTACAGGGATGTAGCAAATGTTGAGGACAAGATTTAGTTATTGCTGTTCATTATATTCTGCTGCATTGTAACCCAATTTCAAATTAGAGGAAATGTAAAGAATTAAACAAGATGGAACACTAGATCATATTAATAGACCATATTAAGACAGTTACAGAGGGGAAATTACATAAACTAACAATGCATTAGTCATCCATAGTCATTTGCAACAGAAAAATCAAGTTGCCATGGAAGATGCTGCTGATGTTTAAAGACAAGGGAAGTGAGAGTCTGACAGTGTGGGTGTATCTCTGTTAGAGGTCTTGGTGGTCAAAAGACATATCATGGATGAGGCAGGCCTGATCTAGCAGCTCTGTTATTTACAAACCAGTCTTTTGCTATCAGTGCTATTAAGGCCTATATGGCACAAAATGTTTCTTGGGCAAACAAGATTAAAGAATGCACATTTTCAGCGTGGAAACAATATCAGGAGGATAACATTGACAGGAAAAGAAAAATGCAAATGACTTCTTGGTATTGATGCTAAAGACTTTTTTTCAAGACTGCAACAGTGGTGCTGACCATTAACAAACCAACGCAAAGGAATGGAAATTCCAGAAAGTCTCTTTTCCATATCTCTGTTTCCTTCATTATTCTTCCATTCAGTAGAATGTTTTTGACTCATTCCCCTGAGTAGGACTAACAATCAGGACAATTAAAGCATGAGACTTGTTCCCAAACTATGATACTGGATAGCCTTCATTCCTCTAATTGTGGGATTCCAACATGACAGGTTTTTTCATCTAATTATCAGGAGTGTTCCTTGTTTTTTCTTTTTACCACAGACCCTTACACTTCTATTTTTGGTGGAAACATAAGCCATTTTGATTTAAAAGTCTTTGCCAAAAGTAATTAGACCCTTTTATCTACTCTAAGGATTAGCCACATGGAGCTAGCACCAATCTGATACTGCCAAAGGTGCTCATCCTTGGATATCACAGCAAGTTCCACTAAGAAAATCAAGTCACTCAGCAAAGAGAACTGTCAGTATTAGTAGTTCAGTTTCTTCTCCTCAACGACAAGCAACACTGTTCCCCAGGTGTCCCCAGCACAACAGAACAACAGAGGAACTGGTTGAGGTGTAGCAAAGCAAGAGAGCTGCTCTGTGGAGATGAGGGAGGAGCTGCAGGGAACAGCTAGCTAACACTGCTGTAAATCAAGAAGCCATTTCTGTATCTCAAGGACACATTGATTCCTAGACCCTCTGATTCTTGCAATTACAGGTGGATGTTCCTTCTTGTGACTTCAGCTACCTGGCAGCACCATGATATTTTGTTCAACGTGATGTTAGATGTCACCCTTGAAGCTGAGAGCCAGTAGTGCAGCCAGAGGCTAGTTCAGAATTTTTTTCCTGCCACAAAGATTTATGTCAATATATGTTACTTACCATTATAGCCAAGCACTTGAGAAATAGAAATGAAAGCAATACTGTTATTTTTCTTATTCTAAATGATAGTCACTGACTTGTTGAGGAGAACAGGGGGGATCTGCAGTACAGAGAACTGCAATGGCAGCCAGTTTTTTGACTCTTTGAGCTGGGATACACTGCTGCTCAGTGGATTTTCTTCTTTTCCCAGACACTTAATGTTTTGAAAACTTACATTCTATTTCAAGTATTTGATGGGCAGCTTTTATCATAACTTAATTGCTTAAGTTCTCCAAAGTGTTTGAGCACTTGAATTTCCTGATATGCATTTAGGAAAAAAAATCTGACTCTTAAAATACTTTTTCCTTATAACTCAAGCCGAAGTACCACTCTCCTTGAAAGTTCAAAAGAAAAGACCAAACAAATTTCAAGGGCGAACTTGCAGCTGGTGAAATGTTTTTGCAGAAGCAAGAACAAAAAAACATAGTAACAACTTCTCTTATTTCTACTCTGATATCCACACCAACATTATCACCTCCCAAATCCTCCATAATTCTTTGCATTTCAGAATGAACGACAAAAAAGAATGACAGCAACACCAGAAGGATGGCAGAAGACAAATACCACTAGCCTCTTCAGCTGTGGATAAGGCAAGAGAAGACAATCTGGTCTTTATAGAGACACTCATAAAGGGTCTACAGAGAGTCTTTATGTCACTCAAGTGTCATGACAAAAAATGTAAACAAAAAATAAACCCTTTGACAAATTGGAAATGCTTAAAGAAAATCAGGTGCCTCTTCTCAGCAAAAAACAGCTCTGAACACGTCAGTGTGTCTATCTGTTTTCTTGAGACCATAGCAGGATGAATCATAGAGTATCTCAAGTTTAAAGGGGCCCACAAGGATCATTGAGTCCAGATTCCTGATTCTTGCAGGACTACCTAAAACTAAATCATATGACTAAGGGCATCATCCAGACACTCCTTGAACTCTGTCAGGCTTAGTGCTGTGATCACTTCCCTGGGGAGCCCATTTCAGTGACCAACTACCCTTTCAGTTAAGTAACTTTTCCTAATGTTCAATCTGCACTTGCCTGACACTGCTTCATTCCTTTACCTCATGTCCTGTCACTGGTCACCAGAGATCAGCAACTCCCCTGTTATTGCTTCCTTTCAGGAACTTGTAGACTGCAATGGGGTCACCCCTCAGCCTTCTCTTCAAGCTGAATAAACCAAGTGACTTGAGCTGCTCCCCATATGTTTTGCTCTTGAAACTTTTCACCATCGTGATCGCACTCCTCTGGGCACACTCTAAACAATTTGATGTCTTTATACGCGGGTGCACAAAACTGACACAGGACACAAAGTGAGGCCATCCCAGCACAGAGCAGAGAGGAACAATCCCCGCCCTTGAGCAACTGACTATGCTTTACCTGATGCCCCCCAGGACAGGGTTGGCCCTCCTGGTTGCCAGGGCACTGCTGATTCAACTTGTCAGCAAGTCAAACAAATCCTTCTGTGGGGCTGCTCTGCAACTTCTCGTACTCCAAGTTGTATGTACAACCAAGATTACTTCATTCCAAGGAGAGAATCCGGCACTTGCTATTGTTAAATTTCATATAGTTGCTGATTACCGAGCTCTCTAGTCTATCCAGACCTCTTGTGCACAACCACTCTACCCTTGAGGGAGTCAACAGCTTCTCTTAGTTTAATGCAGTTACAAACTTCATAAATGCATGTTTGATTCCTGTATTCAGATCTTTATAAAAACATTAAAGAACACTGGTCCTAAAATGACTCTTGAGGAATACCACTAGTGACTGGTCACCAACTTGAAGGAACCTAATAAAACTGACCCAGTTCCATCATAAATTGTTCACTCAACATATTATGAACATCCAGAAGGAGACTGTGAGAGACAGTATCAAAAATTTTGCTAAAATCCACAAGTCCCGGATCCAATGACAAGTAAACATACACATCTCTTGTCACCGAAGCAACATCAAAAAACCAAAGTCTTTGCTAGCATGGATGAAGACAAACAGACTGTGCATTTTCAGGGACAATGAAGACTTTAGTTTACTAAAACAAAAGTCTCATCTGACCTATACTTAAGGAAAGAAATGAAACACTAAAGCAGGAACTATTCTCAAAGCAAAAAGAACAAAGATATTTTATTCTTCTTGAGAAAAATACCAGAACTACAGATTCATAGGAATACAACAGCTTGGCACAAAACATAGGAAAGGAAACTAGAATATATGTCAAGAAAATAGATCTAAAATCCACTAGAAAATTGCAACCTCAAAAAAACAAGCAAACACAAAATTTGCAATAGTGAGCCTGAGCTACAGATAAACTGTCCTATATATAAAGTGAGACTAAGGTAATCAAACATCTGTTTGCACAGTAGTGATTTCAAGGGTCGAACTTGATGATCTCAGAGGTCTTTTCCAACCCAGCTGATTCTATCATTCTATGATTTTTAGTTTACAATAAATATTTTCTTCTGCATAAATAAAAGCTCTTCATCTGTTTCTCCTGCTTCTATACTTACATGTCAATGTTTCAGTAAACGTATTTAATAAAACACTTGCATATGTTTTGCCTGTGCTAAATAACACAGGAAAGCTAAAGCATTTTCTATGCAATCACCTGCATAGTTCTCCGCATGTTACATGAATTGCTGTCATTATCTTCTAGGCAGGTTACTAAACATTATATAGCATTCTGAAAAATAAATTGCCACTTTGCAATAAATATTAGAAATAAAAAGTTGTTTTAAGCTACAATGTTTTGCTAGTGAAAAGAAAAAAACCTGAAATGTGCCTTTAAATATGGCAACATGATGCTTTCAGTTAAAGCCATGCTGAGAAAAACAAAAGTGAAAAGTAGCAAAGACACACCATATTTTAAAATTCATCTGCCAATAAGCCACCAAGGCAGATTGATTTGTTGAGAGAAACTGTAAATGAAAAAAACTTTTATTAAGAGTGACAAAAGTAGCAAAAACTGGAGCATGGTTACAAGAGCCTTCTTAGTATCCAAAGTAATGCCTACAAGTTAGACACATTAATTTCAAAGGGATTTATTAAATCAATACCACAACACAGCAGTCAACAGATATCCTGTATTATTAATGCAGATATTTACTTTCTTGAGAGACGCAGAAATAGCAAATGCCTTTGAACAATAGAAGTTTTAAAGAAAATTATTTTTTACCAGTTTCTTTTTTTATTTATAAATGTCTACTATAAGTAACTATCTTACAACTTCAGTTTAAGAAACACTGGCAACTCTGAGGTATGACATAAACTTCTTCTGAACTCCCAATAACAGTAAGACTAAAAGATGACACCAGATTTTTTTTTTTTAACAGAGAGGTCTCCTGGGCCCTGGAGTTGGGAAAGGATGTACAATTAAGATAGCATTAGACCACATGCTATGTATTTAAATCTCAAAGTCAGTGGATCTAATCAGAAGCATTAGTGTTCAAAATCACTACGGCAAATCACCAGCAGGAGAAAAACTGTCAATTCTGACTGCACCTGCAAAGAGATTATTCATCATTCCATGTCTGGAGAACATTTTCAGAAGCAAGAAGGAAATTAGCCTTCTAGAAGAGGAATTATATATAAAAAGAGACCAGAATTGAAAATTTAAAGAATGGACAGTTACAGTTAAAAACCTGAAAAAGGTTTAAATTTGATTTGTATTTGTAAAAGGACTACTTCTATTCCCTTGGCTCCCTTGCTATTCATCTTCTGATGATGTCTCTGAATACAAACCTAACTGGGTGTTTCTCTTGACCTTCATAACTTGTCAATAAAGTAAGACATTTTCACCAACCAAGCAGAACATCCTGTCCTGCCAAAAGAAAATCCCAAGTAAATTAAAGGATTGCGAATGTGGCTCCAAGCCAGACAAAACCCTTATTTAGCACAATTGCACAAAACCCTCACTCCAGCTGAACTGAAGTCACTGCACAGCATCTATCAAGCCACTGCCTCCTTTTTTGATGCATCAGGAAGAAAGAAGTGTTAGGATAACCTTTTCAGTGTTATGTTGTTTCTAGTGTTATTGAAGGTAAATCCACAGTTTACTGAAGGGTAGGAAGAAAGTTGGTTGTGTGTCCTACAGAGTTCTCCATGACACAACAGGTCTTGCTGAAGGAGAGAGAACATCACAAGTCCAATATCAGCTACTCACCAGAAATCTATGTGAATCATACAACCTGTTGTAAGAATAAATTGCTTGAGAGTCAAGATGCTCATAGTAACTTTAAGGTGCCCAGAGAGTGGAGTTGCAGACCATTCCAGATTTTTGTTCTTTAAGCAAAAAATAGGTAGATTTTCAAGACATCTATGAATCTACTCACCCTATTTCTCCTACAAGTTCTTAACAAGAAACTGGACAAACTAAAAAGACTCAAATGTCCATAGTCACTCAGAAGTTTTGAGGTTCCCAGAAAAAATGTTTGCAAAAGATAATTGGAAAAGCTACTATTTTCTTCTATTTTGGGTTTTTAGGATGTATCTTTGTTCTCAGATGTTGGTACTTTTGCTAAGATTTATCCTTACTGAAGTTCACCCCCAGGATCCTTTGAAATCTGTATTTACCAGATTGATACCAGTGCCTTAATCTTTAGCAAAAGATCTAATCACCTCTTGGAAGGGTATTTCTTTTCTTAGATAATGGTGGTTTTGAAAAAAATATTTATCACCTCAGGGTTCACACCTTCAGCCTTGTCAAAAATCTTCTTTACATCTGGAAAACACCTCCTAGAAGAACTTAATTCTGTTTTATTTTGCTTTTAATTCAAACTAGATAATAAAATAAATCCCCAGGAGGCTCAATCATCAACTACAGCAATTTCTACTGAAATCTTCAGTTCACTATTAATGAGAAGGTATTACATCTCTAGTACAAAAAAAACCCGCATTTCATTAATACTCCATCTTATCTTGATTACACTGTTAAAGCATTACAACCCTTTAGAAGAATGCATATTGAAATGTGCATGAAATGGAACAAAACATCTGATTTCAAATTGACTACATATATATATCGAAACTTTTAGCTATGCAACTTACCAGATGTCAAGGTAGAAATATTACTTCGGAGTGTTCATTGAAATATCCCCAGCCGCTTTCCAATGAAGTTTAGGCTGGACTACACTATAGCTTCAAGGCAGGTAAATGGATCCCAGACATCTGATCCTGTCAGATCTTGGAAGCTAAGCAGGGTCAGCCCTGGTTAGTACTTCGATGGGAGACCTCCTAGGAATACTGGGGGAACTGTAGATTTTAGTCTTGAGGACTTCACTGTCACTGTCCAAGCTTGCTTGGCCATGGCAGATGAACCTTAGGAGTTAAACGGTGGGGCCAGTTTTGTGCACGCTGTGCCTCACCTAAAAAATCCACTGCACAGGCTGGAAGGGCTCACCTACGTGGGGAGAGCACTTCCCAAATCTTCATTGGCGAAGCCTGGCCATACGTACACACACATATACACACTATAGCTTCAGGTGCTGTTCTTGTGTTAGCAAAAGCCAATGCAAGTTTTGCTGCTGACTTCAGTACACAAACACACTCTACTGTAAGTCGGCATTTTGGATAATTCCAAAAACATGTCAGAGAACCAATTTAGCCTGAAATGTTTAGGATCCACTTGCTCATGGTACTTGAGGTTTCTAACACCACTCAAGCGATGTCTCTAATAGAAAACATGAGTTAAAACCTCCCCTACCATATGTCGGGTTCAGCAATACATTTAAGTAAGAAAGAAAAGAGAATTCTCTCTGATTAAGTTTAAACATGTTTGACCTGCAGGGGACCACTGACAAAAACCAGCTGCCATAAATAAACAAATGAACAGTGCTCGTAAACTTCTGCTCATGGCCAGTGAAGCATGGAGACCAGATCCTGCCAAAAGTCTCCAAGGACCCTGCCTCACTGCCAGCTGAAGCAGCTGTGGCAAGGTTTTGTTATCAGCACTGCAGCTCAAACAATGGGCACTGCAGCATTAATCTTCACCATCTGTAGGAAAACATTTGTTGAATGCTAGCAATAATATGACACCACTATTATTCTGCCATCAACAGCAGAAATAAAACTCATCAGCTCATTGTAAAACAATTCCTGTTTAACAGCACAACCCTCCATGACACAACCTGTTCTCCTCCAACTCAAAAACACTTGCAAAAGGTGGCAGTAATTTAGAAAGAGGCCCACAGATGCCAGCAGAAACTGCAGATGCTTCACTTTCATACACAGAATGGAAGAAGCCACCTACCTTTAGGCTGAAAGAGGCAACACATGCCAGTAAGATACCTTGCAGGAACCACAAGGTTTATTTTGCACCGTTTGTTCCTAGAATATGCAGTAATAGATTATTAAACACAAGTACTTCAGAGCAGCTGATCATAAAACTCTGCACTTAAAAATAATTCACCAAAAAAAATCACTATAAACATAAATTCTGTTTTTAAAAAGCAATACTGCACAATTCTAAACTGCCAGCTGATTCTGTGAAACTGTTCTTGATGGTAGATGATGTTCACTGATGGAAGAAATAAAAATACATTTGCTCTCTGGGGTTGATATGTTTCCCATGGTTATACAAATTTCAGTATAAGAGGAGTAGAGTAGAATTAACTGCTCTCCATCAGCCTTACACAGCAAACATGATAACTGAGAAGAGAGAAGAATGAAGTCACCATGTATATAGCCTGTGCTCACAAGAAAGAATGAATGTTGCAGACAGCTGTGCCAAAACTTAATTGAGTTCCTAATCACCTGTTATGAATCAGATTCCCTTCCTCTGCTGAGCTCCCAAATACTCTTTCACACAAGGACAGTATGAACATGTACATAGAGATATCAGCTCAAAAAATGACAACTGTTCTTGTCAAAGCAGGAGGATTATAAATTAATTTTGACTGTTGCTGTAAAAGACTTGATAGCGTGAAAAGAAGATGCAGTACTATGCAGAGATTAGGGCTTTTTAAATACCCTTTTTCAAATTCCTGTTTTAAAAAAAATCAGTATTATGAAAATATTTTCAGAATTCTATAGAAAACATAGGAACTAATTACACTGAAGGTTTCAGGGTTTTATTTCCTCAGAAATTTATGTCTTTTTTCAAAAGTTGACATTTTTTAATGTTCCTTACACTTCCCTGATGTGACTGTTCTTCCCAGCAAGTGAGAAAACCCATTTGAAATACGGAAGTACCACAGCATCCTCCAAATGCAAAACTTTCCAAATTCCCCCTGATCACCTGCTGATCTCCTTCATGGACACACAATGTGGGCCTGACAGCTGGTACAGTTTCAACTTTCCCTTTTATGTCCCCAGAGCATGTATATATTTCTCAAAATAAAACATGAAACTTTTTCTGAGTCATAAATTGCTACTGAGAAACCTTAAATTGAATGCTGGTTTCAGGGTAATTTGTTGCTACCTTTTGTCAATAGCTACAGGACCATCACATACAGAGTTAGCTATAAAGCAGTTAGGTTTTCTGTCTGTCCTTCAGAAGAAATTGATGTATTAACAGTGTCATTTCAAATCTAGGACTTTGTTAAGTCAGAAC
The DNA here is from genome assembly GCA_013396695.1 of Sakesphorus luctuosus. Classification (NCBI taxonomy): domain Eukaryota; kingdom Metazoa; phylum Chordata; class Aves; order Passeriformes; family Thamnophilidae; genus Sakesphorus; species Sakesphorus luctuosus. The sequence continues at coordinate 50,881 of VWZD01010830.1, forward strand.
AGACTTTACAATAGTTGAACTTCCATAGCTTTAGTTAAAACTTGGTAATGACATACATCAGGCAAGTGTGCTTAAAATCTTCATTAGTGTGCTCACAATAAAAAGTCCTAAATTAAGCACAGAGCTTCAGGGAAGATGCTGGAAACTCTTTGTCCATACAGCAACAGATTTCTCTTCCGCAGTGTGCTGTATCTATTGGCAAACAGATATACCAGTTTACTGAAGTATTTTAAGAATGAAAGTGCTAGTGCGCATGACTCACATTTTATTAAGGTAATGACCATAATGCATTCTATTTAGATACGCATTGTGTTGCTGAAGACGATCTTGGCCTGAGAGCAGCAATATACCTATGATATTCCAGAGCATTATACAATCTTTTGTCCTATTTGTGGACAAAAGAAGTGCTTGCAATCTAATAAATAATAACAATTGCTATCAGTATACAAACACATTACTAACAGGCATGAGAGCACAATCCTTATGTAATTTATGGATACACACATAACTACATATATAAATCAGGGAAATAGTTTACAAGTTGCCTGAAAATAATTATTTATTCCATGAGTCTTCATTCTATTTCCCCTACAAAGATTTATATAATCACATTTCTTATTTAGATGTATTTTGATTGCATCTTGAAAAGAAGATATTCTGATGCAATGAATCACCAATGCTATTTGGAAGAAAACTGTCCATACTCACAATTTTTTTTGCTGCTGACAATGCACATGGAAGCATCTGGGCAGTGTGACCTGGTACATGAGAAAAACAGAGGCGAGTCCTGCTCACCTTCCTGGCACAAGCCAGTCCAATGCAAACATTGATGATAGAACAGTGTGTGTGCATGAGGAAGGGAAGGTCATGAAACCGTATTATTTCTAACGTGCAAATTGAAAGGATAGTGAATTAAGGTCTGTGTGGGATGTGAGGAAAGCTCCAGTCCCCTGCTAATAGTGGACAGTCCCTGTCACAATATAGGCTTTACAAATACCAGAGGAAATATCAAAAACCCTACTTGCTTCAAGGGCACAGGATTGGACCCCAGACAAGCAGAAAAGCTGAGCGCTCACTTTAAAGGAAACCTTTAGCACCTCAAAAGTTTGGCTGTTAGGATAAGTCTCTGTCTTAGAACAAGAATGATTGACAGGCAGACTGGAAAGGCTGCAAAACTCGGCCTTCAGAAGGCAGGTAGAAACACTACTTGACAACCTAGCAGAGCTAGTGACAGGCAGCTAAATCCCTGCAAACAAATTACAAAAAACAAAACAAAACAAAACAAAACAAAACAAAACAAACACAGAGAAACATCCAAAAATTCTAGCAGCTGTTGACACAGCAACACAGATGAAATCCCAAAAGGATCACTCAGGCAGGATGTTTCATCAGGATCAATTGTCCAGCCCTTCAGCAATGTACTTATCCCAATAAGAAGTTCTATCCAAGAAATACAAAGAAATAATTTCAGACATTCTAAAATGGGGTTGATTGCTTTCAGATTACAAAACTAGAATTCTCTTCCAAACTACAAAATAACAGAGTATTTTGAAGAGATACTGGTCATGCCTCCCCACTGCATATACCTGCTTTACATGACAGTTTTAATATAAATATATATATTGAACACATAGAGATACATAAAATCTGTTTCTGCTTTTATCATGCTCTAAACATAGAATTTATACAGCTTTAAATATCTGTATACAAGAATGAAAGAGAAATTCCTTCACCCTATACAGCTGCAATTCAACAAAACATGCATATGAATTCTAAATAGGTTTTTCCAGATACTGTCACATATTTAATTTTAAAGAGATATGTTAATTAATCTTAGCTAGCCTCAAAATAATGTTTATAGATAAAACCTTTTAAAATGAACTATTGGTGGAATTTATTTTCAGTAGCACCGGGAAAATCTATAAATGATAAGTACAATGGAGAGTCAAGAACTTAAAGATTTCAATTTTGGGCATTCCCTTGAATTTCAGTGCAGTTTTGAAAGTGACAGCGAAGTCATGTCACTGTTCCAAAAATGAGCTGAAAATACGTTCAGAGGTTAGAATAAACTAACGTACTCCTTTCCTATCTATTTGATGAGAAACATCTGTAAGTCATGGAGAAATATGACTGCTAACAAAACCAAAATGATTTAGCACAGAAATCCAAGGGCTGAGTTGCTACAGAGGAGGCCTGAAACATCCCTCAGCAATGCCTGTGTGCAAACTACTGAATAAAGACAAAAATAGACTTCTTGGTACAGGCAAACAGCAAGCAAACTATTTTTAACTTGGGTCTTCACATGTATTTTTAAGTTGCTTAAAAGCAAACTTAACCATCTACAGGCAGTTTGACTTGATGAGTAGGTACAAAAAATACTTTCAAAATCTTCTGAATGTCACTTACTTATTACATAAAAATAAAATTTAACTGTTTAATAGAGTAAATAGATTTTAGGCACCATGGTCAGTAATTTAAACAAATTTTGGTTAGTATAAACGTATTTTTGCAGAGCAAATTTCTGCCTACATAAATACAAATAAATACAAGTCTTGTGATGTTGCTTGTTACAGCCTTAAGAAATGACAGAAGAGTTAAAATGCTTGCCTATGGTCAACACACACACATTGGCTTACCAACTGGTCACATCTTTAACTGTGTAAGGAAATAGCCATCTCTATTATCCATAACTGCAAAGCTGGCTCGTTCAAATACAGGGATACTTAATTGCTGCCTGTTATAACTGCCACTTGAAAACAGGAAAATACATTGCAAGAGGTGATGAGTGCTTGTAACAAGAATATCTGGGTTGCACAGGAAGCATGACCAAACAAATGTGCAGCTATTCCTTATCAGAGCCCACTTCTGCCAGCTGTGGGCAAGTTGCTCTGCTACCCCTCCTGCAGCTCCAGCATGGGAAGCATTTGACAGCCCTGAAGAACTTACAAGAGGACCTCGGTATGGCACGAGCAACAAGTAGATTTAGGGTAAGTTCCCTACTTTGTCTTCTGCGCAAAGGTGAGGAAAGCCAGTTGAATGCCTGTGCTGAGGTTTTGTCTCCCAAATAATCTGCTTCTATGGGATTCTACTTAGATGTCATATATTTCTTGTCATTAGTCAGACAGGCAGTCCAGTATAGAAGCCCCTAGAATTATTTGCATGATCAGCCATGCCAGCAGAACATTTACACACCTAAGCCTTCAGAAATTATGTCTCTGTCTTCAAATCACTGGAGAAAATTTGTGCCCATAGTGAGGTCTGCTTAAAGCCAGCAGAAGCACTGATATGAGGAAACACAGAAGGAAAAGTTATGAATGTAAGGCAGGTCATGACTTTCTCAAATTGCCCTTTTTTTCTGTTCCACAGTCTAAAGAAGAGCAATCAACACCCCAGAGGGGACAGGAGCAATATTTTTTTCAAAGTAAACTCAGGGGAAATAACCTATTCTCATCTCAGAAACAAAGTTAGAAATTGATCTAGTACTATTGATTAGACAAGAAGAGGCCAAAGTCAGCAAGCATAAGATAGGACTTACAAGCTGGGACACATCAGCAAGTGAAGTACAGATCCCACTGAACCACAAAGCAGTCTGGGTAGGTACTGAAGGGAGTTTAGATTTTGCTAGCTGTGACTCCCTCAAACTCAAGATTTTCATGGACTCCCATTTAGATTGGGCTGAATGTCTGTGCCGGCTTTCAGACTGTAAAGAGAACCTCACCTTTAGAAATGCACTTTGCCAGCTTCTGTGCAGCTGAAGAACAGTCCTTACCCATGGCTAACCTACCTGATTGGACAATAGTCTCATGATCATACAGTTTAATTCCTCTTGAGTCTTTGTCTGGTGACACCTATGGTAAACTGTACCTTTCAAACAGACAAAGTCCTTTCAACTTCAATAAACAAACAACAAACATTCTTCCAAGTGCCATAAATTTACAGCAAAAGTCTTGCAGAGTTCAGTTCCCACTAAGACCTATGGTTAACTGAATGCAAAGCATGGCTTCCTAACACCTACACACACACACGCACACAGAGCACATCTGAGAAATAATGTTTTAAAGAGTCAAAAATTATCACAATACCCAAAAGGCAACCGTGCAGTTCATTATCTGCACAAATGAAGAACATTTGTTACAAAAAGTACTGCAGGATAACAATGGAGAAGAATGTTGAGTTGTCACAGGAAAGAAAAAGAAGCTGTAAGAATGAAAGACTTGAAAAGAGGTGCATAGTTACTACTTTTTACCTTCAGAGAAGTTTCCACTATAAGAAACATATTTACTCATAGGAGTAAGGACATATTGTTCCATAACAATCAGCGCTAGTCACAATGTGACTCAAGACTAAGAAAATATTAGAATAATGCAGCTAAGCATCAGGTGATTTAAAATTCATTTAAGCTAATTCAAAGCAAAAACTGAGTCTATGTTTTCATTTGCAAAACAGCAGGGTGCCACAGAGCTACTCTATCTTTTCTGCTGCAAACAGATGTTGAGCAGATACTGTCTAGAAATGCAAACTGAAAACCTCACCAGTTCTGGACGGCTGCCCCGAGCTGTGTTTGTGTTACCCTATGGTCTGTCCGATTACTCGTGGTCTCATCTCCCGGCTGCTTTCTGCCATGACCGGATCACAAACCCTGCGGGCGACCGAGCAAGGCTCGGCCAGGTAGTTTCACACCAAGCTTAGTGACCATCCCTCTCCGCCGAGGCAGCATCGGTAGTACACCCCAGGAGTGGAAGCCAGGGAAGGAACCCCTGCTTCCCTACGCGCCTCTCCGCGCCCACCAGCAGCGGATCGGCGGCGCCCGCCGCCGGCGCCGCGCTCAGCACCGCGGACAGCACCTCGCGAAAACCGGGTGGCAGCGGGACCGGACCCGCCGCCTCGGGGTCCGGGAAAGCGGCCTGCGGGCGGGCCGAGAGCTCGCACACACAGACATACACACACACAGACACACACACAGACACACGCACNGCAGATCCAGAGCGGGAGGGCGGGGAGCCGAGGCCGCATGGTGCTGCCCGCCGCCCCGCCCGCCGCCCGCCCCTGCGCGCCGCGCCGCCTCCCGCGACCGCCTGCACCGGGGCTGCGGGTCCCCGCGGACCGGCAGGAGCAGCCCCC
>VWZD01010830.1:64192-100722 GCA_013396695.1 Sakesphorus luctuosus
GTAAACTCTACATAGTTTCCTGTACATCAGGATTTGGATTTGCTGCCTGTCAATATGTATGTTTGACTACTAAGTGCTTTCTCTCTGACTGCTTTAAAGCAGAGAAATGCAGTTAGCATTTATGTTGTAATATCACTGGGGTTTTTTTCCATGCAGAAATAAAATAAAATAAAATAAAATAAAGTAAAATAAAGTAAAATAAAATAAAATAAAATAAAATCTGAGAAAAATAACTAATTTTAAGTTACATTAAAATTCTTTGTTTTAGGGAAGATGTAGAAGCATTTTTTTTGTAAGTGAGAATCTGTCTCATTTTTTGAAACTAGTTTATAACAGGACTGAGACTGATTTATACAAGAGGAATCAAATTCACAGCTGGGCAAGGTTCTTGCATGCATTGGCAAAGACTTGCATCAGGCCCCTAAGGACTTCAGAGAAACTGAATTAGAGTGTCACATGGTTCTATGTAGACCTCTTAATCTCATACAATTCTGGAGAAAATTATATTATATTCATGGAAAAAAAAATATTATGCCCTAGTCAAAGTTCTGTGTCATCTGTGATTGTCATGCATGCCAAGTCCTGTTTCTGTATCATTTGCCTATATTGACAGAGCATGTGACTCTGTCATTCTCTCTGCCTCCTTAGAGGCTTAACTGAAAAATTGTTATTTTCAGATAGTTGTGTCACTTGACCCACACAAAGAGACTTGTAAAGGAAACAGCACAATGCTTTTTGCACTTCCAGACATGAAAAAGCACAAAGGATTCATATTTTTATGTATTCCTCTTATTGTCTAATTCAGAAGATAGTGTTCTTGTTAAACAGAACAAGAATCGATGTTTAATGACAAAACCCGGTAATGTAGGAAGATAAACTTACCAGTATATAAAAGTGGCATATGACCAAAAATTAATGGATTTTGTACTATATCATAAAATTATAAATACATTTATATAACTCTGTTTGGGTTTTTTAAATAGGCTAACTAAATAAAGGGCTAGGTGCTACCAAAACTAGTGTCCACTAGCAAAAGTGCACATGAATAGGAAATAAGTCAAAATGTTGGGCTTCTCTAGCAGAACCCAGTCTAGCATGGTATCTGATGGTGTGGATAAGGACAAACACAGTCTTACCTAAGTCAAAAACTTACAAGAGTTGAATGTATTAACTGCTTTGTTGAGCCTAGAAGGGACAAAGTGGGCAGCTGCCACAGAGAAGTTCACAGTATATATAACTGTCTTTGAGACATCCCAGGCTGGCTAAAGCATCTCAGCCCAAAACTGAGGTGAAGCCCTGCCTTCTTTATATCCTTCTCTATGTTCCCATAGTGGTCACAGAGATTTCAGTGGAGGACAGTGAGGAAGAGTATTTCACCATGGGTTCAAAGCAAATCTCTCTTGCAACAAGATAGGTAATACCACTGAAGAAGCAAAAACAGAGACAAGAACAGGACATGGCATGGGCAGGTGAATATTGCTGCTGTTTATTGCCCCTTTTTTGGTGTGGTGTGCTTTTTCTTTTTTTTTTTCCTTAAATGAGGAAGGCCTGTGAAGAAGTGGCAAACTTTAGAGAAGGTGAGATGAATGATTAGAGAAACATGTATTTCCATTTTGTAGCTCTTAAGGAACTGTTCTTTTATAGTAGGTAGTGGAAGGAAAACTGCAGGGCTTTAAAGCTTCCTTAGCAGCAAGCCTGCAAACCAATTTGGTTTTGCCTAAACAAAGCTCAGTTTGCACCATACACTGGACTTAGAGCTCCCCCACACTTGATGTAGAGCTCTACTCCATTGCTGAAATACCACACACCTATGCTGCACTGACCAGCCACCTTTACCAGCTTAAAAGTACCCATGCTGCATGCTCTGAACTAGCAGCAAAGGGTAGTTTGCCTCCTGTGTGCTGGGTCTAGTTGTGGTGTAGTTAATTTTCTCCATATCAGCCCAAATGGTATTTTGTTTTAGATTTGTGACAGAAATAGTTAATTAAAAAAAACAATGATGCTGGACACTGCTTGCTCATCATCTCAGTTTCTCACTCTGCTCTTCACCAAGGCAGTCTAGGGATGGGCAAGTGGTTGGAATGGGAGAGTTGGAACAGCTGACCTGAGCTGACTGGAGAGATACTCCATAACACAATACATAACATCATGCTCAACAATAAAACCTAGGGAGACAAGTTTTGTCATAAGTAACCACTCTTGGACATCAGTGGGACATCACTCTGCTGCTGGGTGATAATGAGCAATTTCCTTTGCATCACTTGCTTTCCCCCCCTTTTTTCTCTTATACTTAATAATCCGTCTTTGATCTGTAACTACTTTTTATGCTTGTTTCCACTTTTTCTCTCCCAGTCATCTTCCCCACCCCATTGAGAGGTCAGAGTGTGAAGCAACTCTGAGGAAGCTTATCTGCTGTCTAAGATCAACCCAGCAAACCCCTAAAGTGGGTGGTATGGACTATTTGGTGAATAAGTCAGCAGCAGAGTGCCTCTTGCAGAGGGAGAAATTAACAGCTGTGCCCAAGCAGTCCTTGTAGAATAAGCAGGAGAACAGATTTGTGCACCACAAAATATTGAGTTGCTCACATATTGGACACAGGAGGACATCTGAGGAGGGAGAGAGAACAGCAATTCTTCAACTCCCAGTAATTCACAAAGTGGTTATCATGTCAGTGTACATTTGTTATGGTATGTGAGTTGCCACATGTATTCTGAAAAGCCAGACTGTGAACCAGCTACCTAAAGCTCTGGTGACATCTGGTGCTGAACTTAAAATGAATATGAGTTTTCCAGTGCATTTAAGTTGCTAAGTTTGAAGCACTATCTTATGGGACAAAAGTTTCACTTTCTCAGTCTGCCTCCTAAGACAGCAGTCTACCACACAACCTGCCTTGCATACACAGATATATAGAGAGTCTCAGTTCAGAAAGAGCTTCTTTAGGAATATTTGTAGAAAACAATGAAATAGCAACTGAAAATTCCACATTAATTAGTAGAAACATTGTATTTTTGTCAAAGTTTGAATCCCTCATAAGCACAGAGTTGATTTTTCAGTTGAAGATCACCTGAACTGAAATACATTTTGAGTCTTGCAATATACTTAGAAATGACTAAAATAAAAAAAAAAATATGGGTTTCTTCAAAATCTGCTGTGCTTTTGAATCTTCAGTTTTCTTTAAAAAGGAGTCTAAATTTGAGTATGGAAGTTTCTGTGGATCCTGAAGTCCAAGATTTCTATCAAGGGACATTAGTTTATTTTTCATGAAATTTGTCTTCTTTAGAGTGAAATATTAAAAGATTTGTCTTAACATTATCTATGCTTAGCAAACCTTCACTTGTAATATGGTGCTCTGTAAAGAAAATGTGAAAAAGAAAAAAGAATGCTCATTTCAGTAATGCAAGGACTTATTGTAGGAAACAGCACAGCAGCACCTATCAAGAATGGCTCATTAAAGAACTTTTGCAGACTTGGGCCTATTCTTCAAGTGTTTAAAAGCAGTAAAGGAGATTTTTTCCTTTTGCACTTTCTGTCTTGCAAGTAATTAATTATCAGTTATACTGAATAACATAATTCATGACTTTCTGGACTGTCCTAGTTCAGCAAGCCAGAACCAGTTTATCACTGTGTGGGTGTAACCAAAGCAGTGTATTCTAAAACCCTCTATGTAATTTCTCATGAACTGTTAATAGACCATTTGCAGCAGCTGCCCAGGACGCACCTGACCCCTCAGGCTGTAAGCTGCGTGTTAAAGAAACCTATCAGATAAGAACCTTGATAACTCCCCTCCAGGAAGTCATTAGCACCGTCACACCCAGCCTGAGGTGTCATGTCTGCTAATGGGCCTCAATGATTCCAAAAATACTCCACTACTCAGAGTCAAATCACTCATTGTGGAACTCCCCACCCTAGGGGAGGTACTGAGCATTCCCACCTGAACCTGGGAGATAATCTTGGGGGGTTTTGGGGCTGGGGAACCACTCATCAAATCCAGAGGAGGACCAGAACCTCAAAAGGAAGAGACCACCACTCCTGACCAGACTGCGACCGTCATCTGCACCAACCACGAGGGGTCTCAGCACAGGGGCTAACAAACCCCATTGTGTTTGTGNAATGATTCCAAAAATACTCCACTACTCAGAGTCAAATCACTCATTGTGGAACTCCCCACCCTAGGGGAGGTACTGAGCATTCCCACCTGAACCTGGGAGATAATCTTGGGGGGTTTTGGGGCTGGGGAACCACTCATCAAATCCAGAGGAGGACCAGAACCTCAAAAGGAAGAGACCACCACTCCTGACCAGACTGCGACCGTCATCTGCACCAACCACGAGGGGTCTCAGCACAGGGGCTAACAAACCCCATTGTGTTTGTGCCCCAGGGTGTTGGGTTATACTTCTGGGCTTTGTGGGTTAAAACCAATTTCGATTTGTGCCATTGCATTTATTGTAATATTGTCTTAAAATTGTAGCTCTGACTTATAATCTCTTTTGTGTTGGGTTCATTTCTCCTGACAGTTTACCTTTAAACCAGCACATGGACAAAGAGTGATCCATCTAGTATCTTCTCACCAGCATCCACTAGTAGATGCTTTCAATAAAATGAAGAAGTGATATTTATCTCAGTATTCACTCTCAAATGCCAACTATCAATGTCTTAGGAACTAAGACTAACTCTAAAAGTAAAACTTTGCTTAGTAAGTCTAGCAGCTCCGCTTATTCAGCCTGTTTATTTTTAACTGTTTTACTCATTTGGTCAACCTGATGACCAATGACAAGGAGTTTTGTAGTTTGTCATTACATATGTATCTTCCAGAAAACCAAGAAAGACTCTAAGGGAAATGCTATCCGTTGTCAGAGTCATAGAACCATCATCTCCAGTAGGGACATCTGGTTAAGGGTTTCTAGGTAACACTTCCACACAAAAGGCATCAAGTGTTTTACCTTCGCTAGTGACTTACACTTATTTTTCAACTTTCTCTCTCCACCCACTTCTGCAGGTCTCAACACAGCAACTGCCAGGAACAAAATTCAAAATTAATTGTAAAACAATATTAATTTTTTAACATTCCATTTTTGTAAGACAATCTCAGACAAAATTATTCCTAAGGATGTTTTCATTTGTATTGGTCCTGTAAACTTTCGGGCGGGCATGAAATTGATTAAATGTATCGGTTAAACAAAAAAACATTTCTGCAATGTTTCTATGTTCCCAGAAAATTGCGTATTTTTTTTCCTTTCTGAAAAAAGGGTGAGCTATCAGCTTTCAGGTTGTTGAATCCTATGTGTTACAAAACTGCTTAGGATGACATGGTAAGAATTAAAGTGAAACAACCTGAAACAAAAGCCATTTCCATGTAGGAAAATACTGACACAAAATACAAAGACATTAAGCAGACTGGATGGATATAATCTATCTAGATTTTAAAGTGCTTGTCAGAGCCTTCCATGGAAAATCTTTTAGCTGTGTATAGGCATCAAAATGAAAAGGGAAGTGCTGTGGAAGATAAAACTAGTTAGGAGAAGCCATGACACTGAGCAGCCAGGCCTCAACATGGCAAAGGATAGGGTATATTCAGACACTGTTTGACAGGTTAAGAAGTTAGTTAGGACACCATAGTTATAGCTGAACTAAGTCTGAGTCACTGCTTTGAAATGCAAATGAGCCATTGGGATGTAAGGGAGAGAATATGTTCCCTTAAATCATATTGCTGTTGCTTTAGCCAGAAAATGAGCTTCAAGCCAGTTTACAGATAAACTCAAAATTTTATTTATGAAACTTAACCTTAAAAATGGGTCTTTTTAACTTATGCCAAGTTTTTATCACCACTTACCTCAAGTAAAGGAATAACTCAGACTCTTCTCATATACTTGAACTCATTGAAGTGTACTATTGAAGATTTCTCCTCATTTCTGTTTGTTCCTAACTGAAAGACTTCTACATTGCAGAAACAGATGCAAAATCTCCTGATAGCTTCATCATTAACCATGCTCTAAAAATACCTGTCTGTCTGCAGTGTCCCTGCCTGTCTGCAACAGGGGCTCTAGTCATCCCTGGGCACAGCTGAGTTTCCCCCAGTGAGATATCTGCATCAGCCCACAGAGGGGGGTCTGCAGCACTGCCCCAAGCTGTACCCACAGGGCCTGAGAGCTGCCATTGAAAGCATAAATATCTTTAAACAACTTTCTAAGTGGAAAAATTTTATGGACATTCCCGCCCACAATGCAGTATTATTGCCAAAGTGGTCATTCCTCCCAAGCATTTCAAGACATACATAAGGGGTGTGTCTGTTCACAGAGGAGGTCAAAAACTGTGGGTTAGACAGTTAAATGGTAGAGTTAAGAAAAGGAAGGTGGGTCACTGCCATCAGACCCGGACTGCTGGTTTGATGTACAGACAGCAGCTGTTCTGTATGCATTCATATAGCAGAAAATTGCCATTCTTTGGAAATACTGATAGTATGAAAATTTGGTGTAATATGTCAGAGGAGGTGTGATCAAAATTACCCACTCTAAAAAGAAAAATTTTCACTGAATGTGAAAACCAGAGATGTGAATGTAGCAGAACAAGCCATTGATTATAACTGTTTGATGCTACTATAAAATACAAGATATAATTGAAAAGAAAATATTAGGAAAAGCTAATACAATAGCAGTTATTTTAAAATGAGAAGAATAGATAAAAGAATTTTTCCACATACTTTTTGTTAAATCGAAAGTAGAGGGAGAAGGCAACCTTTTCAATAACAGAAGGGTCTATTTCCACTATAACACTCATCTTCACAATGGCAAATGAGTTGTTTGTGTGGAAATAGTAGTTTGGAAAAAACAATTTAGTTTGTGTAATAACCCCCATGATTGTGATGAGTCAGTGAAAGCTCCCATTTTCACATTTTCCTTCTGTTACTGAAAAAATAACTCTGCTTTTTATTGCTAGAATGCTCGAGCAAACTCCAGAATTTGCTTGTATTGTTGGCAGATATAAATAGAGCAATTTTTTTGTGCCACAGGAAATCTGCAGCTGCTTGCTGAATACAGACAGAAGGCAAATGTTTTGCCCTTTTTACAGATCTGTATGCTTGTATCTTCTCCTCCAAGCTTCTCTGCTCTGAACAAATTTCACTGGAGCCAAGCCATCGTAGGTGCATTATGTTTACCTAATAAGAAGGATGTCCATATGGGGTATTTTCTGAAGTAGCTTCATGTTAATGACTGTTGTGGGCTGAGACTGAATAGGGAATACAGGCACCTTGCACCTTGTGTACAGTGGCTCAGTTTGCAAATAGTCCTCCAAAAAACACAGCTTTGGCTTACCTGTGGTATGGTTTCAGAATGTGTTCTCTTCCTATGAATCATATTAAAATTTTGCAAATTGTCTCTTTATTGACATATCACATGGAGAAAAAGTACTTCATTTTACTCTCCTAGCTTTGTCTGAAAAAGATCTAGCTTTCCTTCCCATTGTGATTCTGACCCTCCACAATACCTTCTCCTTGAGTGGTAAAAGAAGACTTTAGAATTACACCCTGAGTGTCTTGCCTCAGACATGAGTCATTGTTTCATTGTTGCATGAATATATCTATTTTTAGACTTAAAATAGCAAAGAGAACATGTTGCTTGAGTCACCATGCATTTAATTGTCTGAAACTGAAGATTAACAAGAATAAAGTATCATATTGCCATTTCACCAATACAAAGAGGGAATTATGTTTAGATGTCAACAGTAGATATAAGGAAGTATTTTATCAGCAGTACTTCTACTAATCAACAATTGATGAGAAATGTGCCCCAGTTATACATTTTGTCTAAAGATTATGCTGTAAAACAAAAATGTGTATATATATCCTTTACAGCATAAGTTAATTCAGAGGATTCTGCACTACCAGTAAAATGCAAGCAAAGCATATTACTCAAAAGCCTTTCAAAGCATCAATAAGCTACTCCCATAACCTTTTTTTTTTTTTTTAATGATAACTTAAACAAGACTGTATTTAAAGAATCACAGAATGGTTGAGGTTGAAAGGGACCACTGGTGGTCATGTGTTCCAACCTCCCTTCTTAGGCAGGACCACGTACAAGAGGTGATCCAGGACCATGTCAAGATGGCTTTTGAATATCTTCAGGGAAGGAAACTCCAATACCAACTCATTAGCCTCCTTTGCTGCAAGGGCATATTGCTAGTTCATGGTGAACTTGGTGTTCTCCAGAACCCCTAAGTCCTTTTCTGACAAGCTTCTTTCTAGCTGGGTGGAACCCAGCATGTGCTGGTTCCTGGGTTTGTTCCTTCCCAGGTGCAGGACTTTGCACTTCCCCAATTTGAACTTCATGAGGTTCCTGTCAGCATATTTTTTCAGCCTGTCAGGGATCCTCTGGATGGCAGAACAACTCTGTAGTGTATCAGCCACTCTCCACAGTTTTGTACCATCAGCAGACTTGTTGAGGACTCCCTCTCCCCCAACATCCAGATCATATGAAAATAGACAGGACTGGGCTGAGAGTTGACCCCTGGAATGAAATGTTAGTTACTGGCCTCCAATACTGTGACACTGAGCACTGACCTCCAACCCTGGCTATTCAGCCAGTTTCCAGACTCAGACTGTGGGGTGTCTGCTTATCCAGCCCATAATTTTTCATATTCTCTGTGAAGATGTTAGGGGAAACAGTGTCAAAAACCTTACTGAAGTCAAGGTAGAAAATACCAATTGTTCTTCCTTTATCTACCAAGACACTCATCTCACTGGGGGAAGTTACCAGGCTGGCCAAGCATGACTTGGTGAATCCATGTTGATCACTTATCATCACCTTTATATTCAACCTAGTATTTTGGCCTCTAGAATATTATTTTTCTGTTTGTCAGTTGTGTTATGGGAAGAACAAAAAATATGCTGTATTTTTTTGTTTCAAATTTTGTGCTGTGCTGAAGTTGCTAAAATCTTTTGATCTTAGAAACCTGATCTAGGAAGGGCTCTGATCAAAGTATAAGCTGTCACTAGCACTGCCCACTCCCCCTTATCCCATGAGGCATGGTCTTAGCAGTTACCATCACATTATATGAACTGAGACTTCTGCATTCACTTTCAAATGCATAAAGATCCTCTTCATTTGGCAGGACTTCTCACATGCTCACACTGAACTTTTCTTGGAGTATAGGATTTTTCAGTCATGTTTCTCATGTTCCTTTCAAACAAGCCTGGAAAATGAGCAGCAGAACTCCAGTGGCTTAAACAAGGCAGGAGATGTTTCAACTTTTTGCCTCTGTCTTTGAAAGGTGAGACTGAGTGGGGACCATGAACTGCATGAACTCTCACAACAGAAAATCTATTCCAAGCAGAGAGGGACTCTGGAGTGTAACACAGTAAAAGCATTACTCAATCCTGATGGTCCCCTGCAGCATATCACCTTCAGGTAAACTAGCAAACAAGCAACCTAACAACTCCCTGACAAAACCACAAGAAATACTGGGGAGGATTTCTCTTTGGTGACTAGTGATAAGACCCAAGGGAATGTATGAAGTTGTGTTAAGGGAGGTTTAGGTCAGATGTTACGAAAAAGTTTTTCACCTAAAGGATATCTGAGCACTGAACAGGCTCCCCAGGGAAGTGGTCACAGCACCAAGCCTGACAGAGTTCAAGAAGTGTTTGGACAATACTCTAAAGCACGCGGTGTGATTCTTGGGACATTCCTATGCAGGGCCAGGAGTCAGACTTCAATCATCCTTGTCCCTTTCTGGTTAGGATATTCTATAATTCTATGCATCAGGATAGTTTTAAGAGGAGAGGAGAGTGACTTATATGCAACATTTAACATATATGCATTGTTTTGCTGCCAAGAGCAAACATGAATTATAAGCTATCTTGGGCATAGATCAATCCTTTATGTCCTTTTAGCTGAATTTTAAAGCTATGTTTCTCTTTTCCCAAAAACTGACATGTTGCCTTAAAATGAGTAGCATAAAAGCATGGAGAGTCTTGCTTATGCTTTAGATGCTGCTGAGAAAAATTTCAACTATTTTCCCCAAAAGCATCTGGACTACTAAAAAGAACAATATGAACTTTGTTTGCTCTGCTTTTATTCACAGAGCACAAATTACAGAGTTTGTGGGGGTTTGTTCTTTCTTTGGACAGCCATGTGAGGACAATATTAAATCTATGCAGAACCTTAAATCAGAGTGGTCTTTTTACTCAATAAAGATTCAGCATTTTTCTGTGTGAGGTTTTCAAATTGACTGGGCACAAGACAGCATGCTGGAAACTCAACATTTTGTTTCTATGTCAGCCACCATTAGATGTCTGACCTTGAGATTACAGCTTCATTGTGTCTACGGTTCTTGGCACCAGAATGGCTTATCAATGGGGCTGAAGCTCAGAAGGGAACTCCATGCACCGTTTTCTACACATTATTTTGCTGGGGTATCCCATCTCATAGAAATAATCATAGAAGTATAAAACTAAAATCCCTTTTATTACATAGAGATGAGGTGCAAGGGTAGCAGACATATTGTTCTTAATACTTTTCTGATCAGTAACAAACAAGGTCACAGTATCAAGCTTCTAGAGTAAGTTCTTCCAAAAGACACACACACACTTCACTAGGACTGTTTTTTTTTTATAAAAAGAGTGAGAAATGGTCCGAGAGTACTGTAACAAGGCTGAAAGTTCCCATTTTCACTGTAGTAATTGTTTTTACCTAATTTGTATTTTGACATAGATAGCTAACTGTTGATAGATGTCCATTTAGTCCTTTCCATTTGCATCTCACATTCATTAATACAAATACAGATACATTTTAAAGGCCACAACACAAACTCAAAGCAAGGCAATAGCAATGCAGATCTCCAAGCATTAATATCTGGAGAAAGGGAGTAATTCCTGACAACTGATTTCTTCCTACACTGAACAGAGGACTTAAAACTCAGCATTACCTGCAAGTGTTTACTTAGATCCCTTCCAATACCTACCTCTGGATTCTGAAAAAATGCACCAATCCGTGAGATTTCAGCTGCATGAGGTCAAAATGAGAGGAACAGAGTATACATTTTGGGCCTCAAGATGAGGCAAGGCTTCTGCCTGAGCATGTCACGGTGGTATGTGAAGATGTAACACTGTTAACTCTTACAGTTTGATCCTAAGTTTTCAGAGCAGAATTAAGTGAGGTGAAGACAGTATGATCAGTCACTGGTAAATAAGTCTGAGACATCAGGCTAATGTCATGCAGCTCACCTTTTTACTATAGTCATTGTATTAAGACTGAGGCATGGTATTCAGTTCTACTGTGTGATTTTTTTTCAGCTAGCTGGTGTTCTACTTTATCAAATTAATTTCTGCTTGTGTAGAATAGATTACTATAACTGCAAGCCACATGGCTGTAGGTGGGTTTCACTTAAAGCTTGAGTTCTTCTGGCAGCTGTATGACCAGACCAGCTACTGAGCTGTGTAGACACAAGAGCTCTGGAAGAGGGTGCTAGCATCTATATAGCCAGCACTAGTTTATAATCCCAAATATTTAAGCCAAGTAAATCTCACATTTGTATACATATAGGATGCAGGAATACTTCCCTACCCTTGAAGCACTCCCCCTTATTTTAGGGCTTTTGCAGTGATCAGCAACATAAAGCTATCCTTATGAGGCATAGTCATGAGACTGTGCTCTAGTATTGGTCACCTGGACTTATTATGCACTGGACTCCTGTGTGATTGGTTCATGGAAAAGATTATTGCCAGGAAGCCAGGTGTTGACTCCAGCTTTCTAGTTTTGTCCTAAGCTTGGCACCTGATGACTCTGCCCCATATTGAATGACACAATTGAATAAACAAGCCTTGAATGCACTATATGACCTGGGCTGAGAATAGAGTTTAGCTGGCTGAAAAAACATGCACAACGGTCACCACAATCCATTCACCACAACATGAATCACTGACAGAAGTATCACAGATGTGAAGGAGGCAGTTTTCAGAGAAACTCAGTAAAGTAATTTTCTGGATTGATGAGAAACAGAGAAAAAAGTATTATCTACCAGCATTTTACTGTAATTTTAAATAGGGTTTGAGGTAACAGGTTTTGTGCTTATTTATGGAAGGTTAACCAAGTACCACATGCATATGGGAATGAACCCAGAACCTCTGGCCTTGAAATCATGTGTTTTAAAGGACTCATCAATTCCTCCCCCTACTTCAGGGTATATCACTGATGTTAACACAAGTTTGTTTCAAAAGTAACTGAGGAGGCCCACTAAAGTCTGCAGGTAAGCCAAGATGTTCCGACATATGATGGTTCCCCTGTAGAACAGAGACACAGGCTTCTTTCCAACCATTTTACTTCCACTGTTTTTATTTCTAAGAAAGTCAAATGTTACACCACTCTGATTTCCTGTGAAGCAACAATTCCAAGGAGAAAATATATTGTCTTCAGAAAACGAAGAAAGTCCTGTGATGAATACAGGTCTATACAGTGTCTCTGCCCTAGAAGTCTACAACTCTAGCAGGCCATGTAGAAGGTGCTTTCCTCTAACTCTTCATAGAGTGCAAAAACATCAAAAGGAACCAAAAAACCCACTGTTTATAGCAGATCTGAATGAACTGTCACTTTCATACTTCTAGCTACAAATTGGGAGACAAAGGGGAGACTAGGATTTGCTGCTCATATGAAAAAGTGGCTTGAGACAGGAATAAAAGCAGTTCCTGTCTCTGGTGTGGGAAGCTGTCCTAGTTACAGGAGTTGGGACCAGTTTGTCGCTGCGTGGGTGTAACCAAAACTGTATATTATACATCCTCTGTGTCATTTCTGATGGATGTTAATAATGGATTGTTTGCAGCAGCTGCCCACGGCAAACCTGACACCTCAAGCTACAAGATTGGTGTTAAAGAAACCTGTGAGACAGGGGAGTGCTTCTTTTGTCCTCACACCAGTGACTTGGCCACGATAACTCCCCTCCAGGGAGGTATCAGCACCTTCACACTCAGCCTGAGTGGTCACGTCTACTAGTAGGCCATTAGGGACTGGCATAATAGGCAGCTGCAATGACCCAGACCATCAAAGATTCCAAAAATATCCCATGACTCACAGAGGTAAATCACCTATTGTGAAACTCCCCGCCCAGGGGAAGGTCTGGCCATTCTCACCTGAGGCTAAGCATATATAATCTTGGGGTTTTTGAACTTCTGGTACCACTTGTTAAATCCAGAGGAGGACCAGAACCTCAACAGGACTGTGACTGCCACTCAACAAGACTACAATCATTACTTTGACAGAACTGTGACCATCATCCTCACCAACAGGTGGTCTTTCCTTTTACTCAGGGGGACCATATAGCACTCAGCACAGGGGCTAGGAAACACTGTTCTGTTTATGTCCCAGGATGCTGGGTTATACATCTGTTGTTGTGGGTTAAAACCAGTTTTTCTCTGTATCATTGTATTTATTGTAACTGGGGGGGGATTGTAACTCTGACTTGTAATCTTTCTTGAGTTGGGTTCATTTCTACCACTGGTTTACCTTTAAACCAGCACAGAAGCATTCAGCAAGAACATTGTTAGCACGCTTCTCACTTCCTGATGAAGCATTTTTTAACCACAACTGTGAGATTGCTACCATGTTCTCCCATGGTCCATACCTCCTAGGTGCCTGGCCAGAGCTGGGAAAAAAAGTTTTTCCTAGCAGGTCAGCTTGTTTTATGATAAAAGGCTCCCTTCTGACACATAAGTCTGGCCTCCTACAAGAGGGCAAATTTAGCCAGATATCCATTCCATGTTTCTTTACCTGTGAAATATGGTAGAAAATTCACTTGCATTGTAGATATTTTCCCTGTGTTATGCACACGAACGCCTCTGTTGCACACACTTCTTATAGTGTACTTCCACCTGTGTTAAGTTCTTATGACCTTCTCTCTGTGAAGAAAATGACCTCTGCTGCCATGATTTTCCTAGCGGCCTTAAGAGATGCTGTGTAGGCACTTTAGTCATACCAAATTACTTTTTCCTCTTTGCATCTTAGAATTATCAGTAATATTGTCATAGTGAAATAATACTATTAATTACCATTTGCTTAAATTATCTTCTTAGCAGATGTCTTATCAAAGCCAGTTAATCACATTTGGATGAGGCTACATACCTGCAACAAATTATTAGATACTCTGTTCACTCCAGGAGCATGAATTATCAGGAATAGCAGACAACTTAGATCCTGTGTCTTGAGTACAGGAATGCATTGTTCTGGATTACTTGGAATTTAAAATCCTAGTTACACCAAATGTACGTGGCTCTCAAACATAATTCATGAGTGCAGTGGATTTGATTCCAATGCCATAACTACACCTCCTTGCAAAGCAGTGACTGTAAGTGTTGAATTTCCCTGTTAATAGGGAAGAAGATAAGACAATCTGATTTGATTTGTGAGCTTGTTTTGTTCAGACTTTTAATGATTAAGCAAGCAAGCACTCACCTGATGTAAGTGGTGGCTCACTAATTCCAACAGGGTATGCAATGCAAAGAATTGAAATTCAGACAATGTTCGGAAGACCAGAGGTTGCTTGCAGTCTAGCCTTACTGAATTCTTCCAGTCATCCAACACCTCCAGCTTTAAAGAAATTATTTTCTCCCTGAAATTCAATTTATGGAAACAATGGGCTGAACTCAGTCTACAGGTCACTAGACTTTCCAATTACAGACAGGCTTTGTTCTTTGCAAACTTACATCTATCACAGAAAGAGTAGGAGCTATACAGAACCCCAAACCAGGCCTTACACCATACAATGAACAGTTTTAGTTTCACACAGACATTGAATTTCATAATGGCAGCAAAGGAGTTTGGACAATGAACTCAAATAACTCCATGGTAGGAAGAGTTGAAACTGTTAACAGCTTTTTTCTTCTCATGTAACTCACTGAGATAAGTATTTTAGACCCACTCAATACTGGATATTTTTAAAACATAGTCTTTCTTTAAGGGACCTGTGTGTGAAGACAGGTGAGGGTTTTTGTGAGGTGCAGGTAACTTGTCCATGAAGTCACCTGAAATTTTGTCCCTTTTCTACCTCACAGTCTATTGGTTTCTTCCACACTGCTGTCCTCAGGAACTCTCTGTGATTAATTTCTGGACACAAGAGTTATTGTGCAGTGGCTTCTTGAAAATAAAACAGTAGAGCAAGTCTCCATTCTACTAGAGAATTTTGATGCCTTTCTGTTTCTTTGCAGCCTCCTACACAGTCATCATGTTGTTAAGTTTTCCTCATCTCTGAGTGAAATGACCTAGCTTGTCTGCCAGCTGGCGTTGCCTTACACCAGAAATAGCCTGGTACACAAGATTTGGGGATGCTCAATATTTCCTTTTAAGAGCCCTTCAACAGTGGATTTCATGGTCCCTTTTTTCATTGCTGTGTTTAGAGACAGACCTAGAGTCTCCAACGCTTGTCCAAGTCTTTGCTTGTCCTCAATCTGCAATGTGCCACAGTGATATGGAGAAGAGGAAGAAAATCAGAAAGTGGTAGACCCTGAAAAACAGATGAAGGTTGCAATTCAGAGTGACTACAACAGATTAGCAAGCTCTGACAGTAATGTAGGTAAACAGCATGGCATTTATAGCTCTTAATCACTTCATTTCACATGACTGATAGGCTTAGCTCACCTGTGAGTGTGTCAGATAGTGGTCAGGCTTGGGTCTATAGGATTCCTCTCTTTGTGGTATGCTCTTGTTTGAAAGCTTTTGCCCCATTATGTTTGAGAATCATGCAGCCAGGAGTGTCCATAGATGTGATGTAATCACCACAGAATCTGATTCTTCACTTGAAGTTGGGAATCAAACATTTGTCTTCCCAAATTTTGCAAGAAGCTGCTGTGGCAGTAAAGGCAGCTTAAAATTGCAAAGCCATTCTTGCTCTTTGTACAGTGTCAGTCTTGTTGGTTCATTTCCAGCTTCAGACAGTAAATGTTGTCTCTTTCTGTGACTTCCAGGCCACTCAAGTGACGACATTTCACCCAGCAAACCCTGCTCCATTGCCTCCCACAGTTTTCATTCTTTCTATCTGGCACTTCTACAGTATCGTGGGATACTCTGAAACAGCCTGTAACATGCTGATAATCTGTTCCATGAGTCTTGTGCCCACACCTGCAGGATTGTGAGCATCTAGGAGTTAGGGATGCTGGATAGGGTGCAATGGTGACTCTTCAGATCATTTGTAGCAATGTGCTTTGGCTGTTGAGCTGATATTGACACCATTCATTTGAACTGGTGGAGGTCACAGGTCTGTGCCACTTGAAGGACCAGAGAATCAGAAACTGGAATAACTTGATGTTTTCAATGAACTACCTCATAAATACCAGAGGCTGAGGGAAATAAGGCGAAAGTCAAGCTCTGATAAACCATTTAGGTTCCAAAGGTCTTCCTGGAGGATCTGGATAATTTGCTAGTGTGCAAATGCAACAGAAAATGTCACAGGTCCAGACAGGGACTCTGCTGACTCTGTAGTGTCTCAAAGGTGCAGACACAACAAGTCACTCACAGAGTTCTCCGCTCATGCTGCCCTTGGTCGATCTATGTTTATCTGTATTTCAGCATAGATACAGCTGAAGTCAAATAACCAGATGAATAAAAGTTTTGCGGAATGAGATAGGAAAGTAAGGGACGGTATAAACACAGACACACACAATTTCCTAATACCTACTGGACAAAAGCTGAAATAGAATGGTGTGTTGAGGACAGGCTGCATTATACATCAGAGGCTTTCTTGGCACCAGTGAAGTGCCACTTTCCAATGCTTAATACTTTGGAAAGCATATCCCACCTACATAACAACAGGAACAGACCCAAGGCAGTCTCTTGGGATGCAGCTCCACATGTTGCAAGAGTTAAGGATGCAACGTCCAGAACATCATCATGAGCAGTTTAAATCCTAAATTTCAGAGGTATTTCCAACTCTTAGTTGCACAGTAATAATGATAAAGATGACATAGACAAGGAATTTGGATACTGGGATAAGTTTCTGTAATGCTGACTAGAAAGGAAAAGCTCTCAAAGGGCTGAGCACTCAAAAGGTGGGAGAGCTTTCCTTCCAGGCTCAGATAGAAACTGAATAGTTATTCTTCTCATATTAAGTCGTACTTGAAGTTAAATATTATACCCATCCTAGGTAGCTTCTTCCTTGCATATATGAGTGCATACAGCTTAATACTAAGCCATGCTAAGTCACCCTGGTGTCATACCACATCCTATGAAAATCCACCATACACCAAGTAAAATTTTCAGAAACTGCCACGTTAACAATTATCACTGTTAATAAATATCTATCTTCACATATATATAAAAAAAAAACATTTCAGCTGCTGCCACAATTTGACTTACAGATTTTAATATGGGTGAAATGAACAGAGGTAGGCCCATGGCCCTTCTTTACTGACCCCTGTAGATTCCTGCTCATATAAAATACCAGGCCAAGACAAGCTGTAAATGAGCTACTTTCCTTTTTTTTTTTTTTTGCTTTATTTTCCAAATCTTGTGTTCTGATAGCATCAATCTGACCTTCCATCTCCTCTTATGAAATAGAAAGCAGACCTAATATAGGGCAATCAGGACCAGACTACAGAGATTTTAGACAAAGGCCAGTGATGGCATAAGGCACATCTTAATAGGCTATAGAGTACCTCACAGGCTTTGGACCTTAACTTTCCAGGACCAAAATGCAGAACTGTCACCATTCATTCTCCTGCATGTTCTTGGCAAGCAGGTGCCTTTATTAATTGAGCATCAGTAGGTTACCACCTCAAAAGGCATTTTGAAGAGTCATTCCTGATCCATGGATCATCACGACTAGGCTTCACAAATGAAGATTTGGGAAGGGCTCTACCCACATGGGTATGTCCTCTGAGCCTGTGCAGTGGATTTTTTAGATGAGGCACAGCATGCATTGCCAGGAGGTCTCCCATCTAGTTCACACGAAATGATACTAAACACCCCTACTGAACTCACATGCATAACAAGATTACTGAACTTTAACTAGCTGTGAAAAATGGAAGAAAGCAGCACTTCCAGGAGTTCTGGGGAGCAAGTAGTGCATTTGTGTCATCCTCAAATGCCGTCCTGGGTCTCTGACTGTAAGAAGCCAGATGGAATTTGTCTGGTTCAATGATATATATGTATAAACCAAGATAATGCAAACCCTTTTCTGTATACCAGTATCCCTAGCCAGGTTCTTTGTGCATGAGGAGGAGAAGTAGCAATGCTTTCAGCCCAATGAACAGTTCAAAATAAGGCTATCTTCTTCAAGAATAATCAAGAAATTATTTAACTAGCAACTGTCAGATGCCAGAGTGCAAACAGCCATCAAGATAATGTTCCATATTCATCTTTTAGTGCATTATTCAGTTTGTTGGATAAAACAGGAACTACTGAATTTAGTACAGGGCTCATAAAATATATTCATTGAAATAAAAATATTGTGTCTCCTTTAGGAAACCATTGTTATACCTTTGCAGGATATCTTCTACTCGGTCCTGCAGCTTTTCCAGAGGACTGTGCTTAATTTAGACAAGTTTGTTTGTTTAATGTTAGCTGTGTGATATAATAAATGGCATACTGCTGTTTTGCCACTGATTCCCAAGGCAGAAATCCTACTTTGTCAGCGCATCACAGAAGTAGTCAAATTTAAACATTCTAAGAACTACACTTAAGAAATTGTCTGATAAGAGAAATCTGTTTTCCTAACACAAAATGGATGCACTCTGAAATTCAGTGCAACACATTGCTAAAATTGGGTTTCTTGAAAAGATGCCCTGTACAGTATTGATCAATTAGCAATTAATTTCCCAGGCAGCCACTTCTTGCAGCTCTCTATATATGTTATGCTAAGAGCAGATTTGCAGGAAATGTTCTGTGTTTCCCTATACAGGCCATGCCTCTGAAGTCAACCGTATTCACTGCAGTCCTGGCTCCACTTCCCTCTCTGCCCACACAGCTGGACGTAACAGGTACATTTCTTCAGCATACCTCCTTGGTTCTGTGAAGGGCCTATAAAGGTGCCATAGAAAATAGGGGACCCTCAGCTCTTCTAGCTTATAAGGACTACTATCACATCATCTTTTCCAAAATCCTTGGGAAGAGGGACCAGTAAGGAAGCTGTTCCTTGAAAAAGGAAAAGTTCCCACTCCATGCAGCTCTTACAGAAACCCACAACTATATCAGTGTAATACGTAACTCTTACTAACTACTTTCAGAAGTAAGGTGCTTTCCAGCATCATGTGTTAAGTGCTGTTGTCTCCTTTGGCCCATCCTCCTTTTTTGGAATAAAATTCCCTTTGTTCTTCATTGAATAAGCTAAATATGCTCCACCAAGACGCTTGATCATGTAGGAAGGAATATTTCTGTATAACATTCAGTTGTATGATCTACTCATGACTGCTTTGTACCACATATTCCTGCTATAAGTCTAACACTGAAGTCCCACAGAACAGGAAACCTCCCCCCCAAAAAATGGTAATGTTTGATCTGTCAATATTGTGATTTCCCAGAGAAGTACAGGCCCTCTGCACATATGGCACACAAGCCTTCTTTAGTGTGCTTTTCACAGAATCAAATAAGTTTGAAAAGACCTCTAAGACTAAGTCCAATCTTTGACTTAATAACTCCTCGCGTACTAGACCATGGCACTGACTGCCATATCCAGTCTCTTCACGTATTTCACCATCTGTGATAGCTTCAGCCTTTCCTCACCTGCACCAGTAGGATACTAAGTACAGAAGTATTACCAATTCAAGAGTTAACTTTGAGACAGAAAAAGTCTTAGATAGTCTGTTTAATTGAATTTGAGAAATTAATTGTAACTATTCTCTGTATACAATCTAAGCCTTAGGATATCAGCTACACTAGCATGAGCAACAGGCCTTTTTAACACTGATTGTAAGAGAACAGAGCTCAGATGAAGACACAGAACAGCACTACATTGTCACTATCATCCCTCTGGTAGCTGAAGCCTTAGGCTCGCTGGAATAGTCATGTTTCAACTAAGTACTTGGTATCTACTTCATTTAATTAATTTAATTCAGCATATCAAAGTTTTATC
Source organism: Sakesphorus luctuosus (assembly GCA_013396695.1). NCBI lineage: Eukaryota > Metazoa > Chordata > Aves > Passeriformes > Thamnophilidae > Sakesphorus > Sakesphorus luctuosus. Next base: position 84,233 of record VWZD01010830.1, read on the forward strand.
ACAGTAAGTCTCTGCACTAAGTATTCCAAAACCACCACATACACTTACAAAGACAAGGTTTTAATTGAAGTATAGATGCTTTTGTCTCACCAGTTTACAGGTACTCACAGTGCTGAAATATTCCCTTATTTTTCTACAAAATTTCAAAATAGGTTTTACTGTAACAATGATACTATTGTTGATACAACAAATGGTCCAGCTGATATTCACCAAATGCATCACCTATTGTAGTCACTAAAAATGGCACTGCATACTTGAAATTATGCTTTCCAAGGAAATTATTCGAACTCATATGACTGAAACATTTCTCAGTAGCATAAAACACTTAGATATCACAGAGGGGAGTTAATCAAATCCAACCCACAATAAAGGATACACTGCTTGGAGTTAAGCCTTTTAAGTCCTTGCCTAAGTTTTGGTGGAACTAGAACCAGAAGACATTTTCCCTTTGGATGAAGAGGATGATGCTGGTTGAAGGACAGACAAATCTTCTGCCTCCTTTCAAGTTGCGGCACTTCCTGACAACCTCATGGAGATTGCACTGTGTCACAGTGCTGAATGACATGGATGTTCCGGGGAATGACTGGTTCTGATTTTGTGATAATGACACCATCAGAGGCTCCTCCTCGCCAGCACTTTATGAGGGACAGCTTCATCATGTGAAGACAAGCATGTAGCCCCACGAGGGAAGGCTTCTTCCCTGCCTGATGCACATGCATGCTCAGATACATGCATGCATACATACATACATGGTTGCACATATGGAGATCACGTGTTCACTGATGCCAAACTTCTGTCACAGACCTGAGCATCTAGGAGGATTTTAACTTAACTGTCTCTTAAACAGCTGTTCTTTTTCTTGTTTGCACTTAGCCTTCAGTTCATGGGAACAAGCTCCCATACCAAGCAACCAGAAGCCTTTTAATTCAGATTTCAGATTTGCTGGTCTTTTACTTCCAGTGCAAACAATCCTCTTGTGTAAATAGTTCACAGCTTCATAGCAAAACTGGAACAGGTGGATATAAAGAGCCATGATTAGACTGATGATCTGAAAATCTGAACAATTTCAAAAGTTCAAAGAAGCAAGTATTGAGAATATACTACATTCCTGAGCCAGACCACATGCTCAAAGAATCAGTCATGCTAATAATTACAGCAATTTTATGGGTCCATACACAACAAACCAGCCTCAACTAGTAAGCATTCACCCAAGCTGTGGGGCTAAATATACGGTATCAATAGTTACAGGCTTCACGTTATCAAATTTTGTTTTACGAAAATGAAGTTAAGCACCTAAAAAAACAAATTCTCTGAGCATATGTTGTTTCCACTATTTCTCTTTATTGATGTTGCTTCCCCACAGTCTCTAGTAGAATATCAGTATGTCCAGCACCCTATTTCATGGAAAGCAGGAAACTTTGATTTTTTAAAAGATGATCTACAAAGAGGACTTACTAAGAAAAAAATTAAAAGCTAACTTAGACTGAATTCTGCCTTTCTTCCCCATAAAGCAGCCTCCAGGTGGAATTCAGAGAATTTTTCAAAATACCAGCCCGATACAACTTCATATTTACCCTGTACCTGACTGGTTTCTTTGTTATTAGCTTATCATCTTTCTCATTAATAATATCAAGTCATTTATTTCCTACTTTAGAATATCTTAAGGTGTCCACCAGCCACTAAAAAGTACATTTTCAATTCAATTCACATAAAAATGCAAAGAGCAAGAGATAATGTATGGGTTGCATGTCAAGAAGCAACATTTTACTCCTAAATCTGCAATTGGCTCCAGACAAGTCATACCTGTACCTGCATGCCTATTTCCCTTTAATTGCATATCACCTTAAGTGGTTCTCAAGGTGTGAAATGTTTCTTCCAATGCTGGGGCATTTGAGCAAGATTTTGATAGGGCAGTTAGACTAGAAAGTCCTGCATTGGGCATGTGGTCAGGAATACATTAATATGGTCAATCCNNNAATACATTAATATGGTCAATCCACATCTTCATGACTAGTGCTCATTACTCTTGTCATAGCTCACGTCAATTTGTAGCAGATCCCTGACCTTGGGAGCAGAACACTGGTGATATCATTTAATCTTCACAGCTCTTAACATTTGAGATGGTGAATTTTCTGTCATAGTGTTCTATCTTCCCTTGCTCAGGAACATGGCAAATAAATCCATGGGATGTGTAATTTGCAGTGCTCTTGTAACAAGAAATACAAACTACTCCTCAAAGAACTCATTTCATTCATCTCTATTTCAGACATATTCCACTATTCTCAGCACTAAATACAAAATGAAGTTAATTACTATATAGATATTTGGTTTAATGGTTGCCTTCCTGGAGATGTTAAAATCCATCAGATGCTGTAAACTATTGTAAGCTGGCCTTGCAGGATCCAGAGTCAAGTTATCTCCTGTCTGGCACTGAAGGAAGCAGGGTAGAGAGGAAGCAAAATGTGAGTAACAGCTTGTTTTCCTTTGTTCCCACTTAGCCAATCAGCATGTAATTGTCTTGGCAGAAAAGTTGTGGAGCAGAAAACAGCAGCAGAGGAACAGGGAGAAGCATTAGCTGTTAACTACCTAGGCACCTCCTGGCTTTGTACACAGCACACCAGACACTGGATTGACCTGACACACAGCAAGTGTCATGTATCTGTGGAGGTGAAGCCCCAGAAGACAGCAGGATTATACCTCAGCTCCACCAACATGCTATCATTACCTGAATGAGAGGGCAAAACAATATCTAGAGATAGATGAATGGGCAACTTTGGCTCTCCAACAGATAAGTACTGTTTGGACATTATTATGCTCATGGTAACCTGTACAGTCTTCAACTCCCACAGCATCCTGTTTTTGAGGAAAAGCAAGAGCAACGGTGCCTGTAGGTAGCTCTGACAAACAAACTGTTCCTCACAGTTCCATAAACAAGACATAAAAACTGTAACTGAACAACTTAAACCCCAAAACAAAGTATAGCTTTCAAATAAGAATATGGTGAGAATTTAAAGCTAAGGACACTAGCTGAAGAAACTGAACAAGACTGGGTTTCCCCAAGCCATGACAGACCTGCAAATAGATGGCTCACCAAACTGCTGGTCTCTTGTCTTCTCCTGGTAGGGCAGTTCGTTTGCATTTGGGAGCCAGAAAGTCCTTTTTCCCATGCAAAGTAAACAGAAACACAGTTTCTGTTAGTGGGCTAGTACTGCAAAAGTCTCTCTCTAGGACATCTTGAATTCCTTTGAGTCTAGTTCTTGCTCCTGTTTCTGAGTTTCAACAGGAAGTTTAGCATCCTAAAGCTTCCAGGGAGGAGATGGGAGACTCAGGGCCTGTAATTACCTCAAACTCACATGTAAGCAAACCTGTCCTCCAAATCCTGTTCAGAAATTTAACTCAGCTTTACAGTTTTCACAGCAGACAGCACAGCACTCGTACCTCTCTTTGCCCTCACTCAGGCATAAAAAACCTGCAGCCTTCCTGTGTATCTGCTTAATGGAAGGCCAATTGTGCACACACACCAGGCTGAGCCTGAGATATAGGAAGACTTCATTCTGTTTCTGGCAGATTACTGATAATGCAGGCATAGAAAATAAGAACTTCAGTAATCCTCATCCATTTTTCAAGAAAAAGAAAATTTATGGTTGTGTGGGTCTTTCAGTGGAAAAAAAATCCTTTTCTTGGAGTTGTTTTGTACATCTTGTCCTTAACTAATTACTTACCATCTGCCTTGCAGCTCTTCAGGTTGCCCTGCAAGTGAATGGACTAGCAGAGACCAGCTCCATACACAATCCTCCTTCCTTCTGGTGATGTCAGTGACGCAAATGTCCACAAATGGATAAATGAATATTTCTGTTAGTGTTCTGATGATTTTTGCCACCCTTTGCAATTAGGACTAGTTCATCTGACACTAGCTGCACTGCCTTAAGGTTATGTGAGTTCCTAAAATAAGTGGAAAGGATTTGTGTCCATCTTCTCAAGTGTTAGTTAATTGAACAGCATATACTTCTGCGCATAAAATCAGGGCTCCAGAATACTGCAGTGGTCTCCATGGAAATAGACAGTATCAGAGATGGTGTTAATATTTTTAGTAATGAAGGAATTAACATTTCATTTTTGTTCAGACACTTCAGAATAAAACCACTTCATCTTTCATTCTTCCCAACCTCTTGCTCATGGAAATAGGCAGGGCAGCAGTCCACAATCTCTCTGTTCTGTTCTGTTCTATTCTCACTACCTTCCTTACCCCAAAAGAATTTTTTTAAAGTAAATGCTGGCAGTTACAACAAGGTTTTGCTGCAAAGCATTTTAAAAAGAAGTAATCTTATATTTTCTGCCTCTTGGGTTTCATTATGCTAGGGAAATTTTGGAGTCTACATACTTATGAAAGGACCACCCAGCTCCCCAGTCACAACTTAATACAAAATGAGACAAATCCTTGCATTTATTGTTTTCAACCTAACCTTTTTTGTGATTGACTTATTTGAAGGAAATTAAGGAAAACTGGTGCAGCTCATTCAGGAACAGTCTGAAACACTCCTTCCCAATCTATCCTTGCCTGAAAGAGCAGATCACAAGAGTGATCTTCCATTTAGCCTCTGAATTAAGCCAGTAGTTTTATGTCCGAATATTAAAGAGCAATAGGAATCAGGGTGCAGGTCCAATGACACCAAGCTGGCACTTCCTGGGAAGCCTGCAGGACTGTAATGACCTCACAAACACATTCATGAACATTTCCATCTAATATATCTTAATGATCAGTGTAAATTTAGAGTTCCTGAGAATGCCACAACCAATTTGATTCTACCATCTTTGTTCTAAAGTGCCAAACTAGTTGAAAATGCAATTGTCCATCATGTGATTGCAGTCACTGTTCCCTGCTTCCTATGGTTTCATGTCTCTTTATATACAGTGACTAGAAAGACTGCTCTGGGTATTGATTGTATTAGCATTCCTGATCCAACATTTCAAACAGGAAGAAAGCAGTAAATCTTGCAAGTGGACTCTTGAAAGGACATAAAATTGATCTTTCAAGTCTATTTGATCTAGTTTTCCACTAGACATTCCTCTCTATTTTTTACTTATTTGTACCAGAATCCTGTCAAGCAAATAACAGGTAAAGTTTTGATGACTTAAAACCTCCCTTTTGAAGTCACAGAATCACAGAATCTTTTACATTGGAAAAGACCTCTGAAATTATTGAGACCAATCTGTGACTGATCACCACCTCATCAACTAGACCATGGCACTAAGTGCCACATCCAGTCAGTTCTTGAACATCTCCAGCAATGGTGACCTCACCACACCGTGGTGAGTCCTTTCCAATGTTTAACAATACTTTCTATGAAGAAATTCCTCTTGATGTCCAGCCTGAACCTCCACTGGTGCTGCTTGAGGCTATGACTTCTTGTCTTATTGCTGGTTGCCTGGGAGAAGAGACTGGCTACACCCTCCTTTCAGGCAGTTGTAGTAAGCGATAAGGTCACCCCTGAGCTTCCTTTGCTTCAGGCTGAATAATCCCAGCTCCCTCAGCTTCTTCTCATAGGATTTACACTCTAGACCCATGAACAGCTTTGTTGCCCTTCTCTGGACATGCTCCAGCACCTCACTGTCTTTCTTACAGTGAAAGGCCCAGGACTGGACACAGAACTTGAGGTGTAGCCTCACCAGTGCCAAGTACAGGGATGATAATTGCCATCATTCTTCTGACCACACTATTCTCAGTACAGACCAGGATGACATTGGCCTTCTTCGCCACCTGGGCACACTACTGACTCATGTTCAGCTGGCTGTAGACCAGCACCCCCAGGCCCTTTTCCATCAAGGATCTTTCCAACAACTCTGCCCCAAACCTATAGCACTGCATAGGCTTGTTGTGGCCAAAGAGTAGGACCTGGCACTTGGTCTTGTTGAACCTCATGCCATTGACCATGACCTAATGGGAACGAATGGGGGAAAATGGCTTCCCAGCAACGAGGTGGCGGGTAACCCAAAAAACATTTCTTTCCTTGTTCAAGGAAGTTTTAAAGGCTCTGATAAGGGAGTGGCTTGGAAGGGGCGTAACCTTGGGAAGGATTGGGTAATACATTGGTCAGTAACCATTAACATCCAATGAGAAAACATCTGAGGGCATGGTTCAAGAGCTAGGCAATGATAGGCTCAAGGGGCAGGGATTGGCAGCCCAAAGGACCAATAGAGGTTTAGGGGTCCAGGCTGGACAGGCAGAAGGGAGAGGTTTAGGGATTGGGAGGAACCACAGGGGGACAGGAGGGGATCCTCAGGGGGTTGCATACTATCAATCCTGTCAGGGAATGGCTGCCGCCTTGTGCCACCAGGAGTGGTGGGGTCTGCCACATCAGGGCAGGAGTAGGGCAAAGGTAGGGGTGGGGTTCCCCTAGACCCAGGGGAACCATGGTGGTACCTCCATGGCGTGGACCATTAGGAAAAACCTTGGGCAAAAAGACACGGATATGGGGAGGGAACATAGGGGGTTGAGAGACTTCAGGTCCTTTTAGGGTTGAATCTCAGCATACCCTGACAATGGCCCGTCTATCCAACCTGTCCAGAGCCCTTAGCAGATTATTCCTACCCTTCAGCAGATCAACACTCCCACCCAACTTGGTGTTGTCTGCAAACTTACAGAGGGAAGTCAAGTCTGAACAAATCATTTGTCTATTGCAACCATTTACAAGTTTTTCCTGTCATTGACAGTAGAGTGAAGTGGTAGGAGTATTGGGGCTGTTTAATTTCCTTTTAAATTTTCTCTTTTTTTCCCTTTTTCCCCCAAACAGCTCAGATTGCTGAAAGAAAGAAAAAGAAAAAGAAAAAGAAAAAGAAAAAGAAAAAGAAAAAGAAAAAGAAAAAGAAAAAGAAAAAGAAAAAGAAAAAGAAAAAGAAAAAGAAAAAGAAAAAGAAAAAGAAAAAGAAAAAGAAAAAGAAAACCTTCTTGTTGTAAGCTATGTTCCAGAAATAAGGAAATGGGAGATCTGAGTCTGAGTGCCCTAGAAGCAAGTGCCAAGAAAAGGTATTCTGTTAAGTATTGATTTCTGTTTTCTTCTGAGGAACCAACACACAATCTGTGGTAAGGAGCAAAATTAGTCTGCTCAACTTGCATTACAGAAATGTTAGGTTCTGCTTTCCTCAGTCCATTATAAGGCATTCCATATCTCTCCAAGATCTTCCTTGCTGTTTTCAATGCCATCACTTCTGCTCTAAGGAAGCATCCAAGAAAATGGACGTGGGAAGAGCGGGTGTGAAATAGATAAAGCTGCTGAAGTGTTTTGTTGCTGGTTATGAAATGCTTTTGTTCTTTGCATTTTGGAATGTGGCTGTCTCCAAACTGCAGAGATGCTGCAGTTTCCTCAGAAGAAAACTGTACTCCAGACTCAGCTTCTCTGAATAACATTGTGTTTCCCAGCAAGGTGAAAATGAAAAGTTACCCAATTGTCCTCTTTTTTGGTGTAGAGGTTCATGAACTAAGGTAAGCATGTCTTAAACCTTGGCCTTAGTGACCTAAGGACTGCTCAGGAGCACTGCACAGGCAGCAATAAAAACTGGCAGCTGTAGTACCAAGACCAAAGCCACATATGTCTGTTGTAGTTTTCAGTGTAAGCAGTCCCGTGGTGTAATGGAGTGCACTCTGGATTCTGAATCACAAGGACCTGAGTTCGAGTCTCAGTGGGGACCGTCCCCTGGCAGTTCAATGCCTCCCTGCTATCCCATCCCATCAGATCTCGGATGCTCAGCAGGGTCAGCCCTGGTTAGTACCGGGTGCTGTGACAGTCCCAAGGACTTCACTGTCACTGTCCAAGCTCGCTCGGCCATGGCAAATGGACCTTAGGACGTAAATGGTGGGTCCAGTTCTGTGCACACTGTGCCTCACCTAAAAAATCCACTGTGCAGGCTGGAAGGGCACACCCATGTGGGGAGAGCCCTGCCCAAATCTTTGTTCGTGGAGTCTGGCTATACATACATAAGTTTTGGATGTTAAAGAAATTCTCTCCCTTCCACTACAGAATTCAAAAGCTGATGTCCAACCCCCATGCCACTAGTTAACAAAGGAGTAGCCAAGTACTTTGAATTCCAATTTGCTTGCTGGAGTGAGGGCTGTGGGGGACAGGAAAAGAAAAAACCTCACTTTTTTGCAGGACTGGTGAAGGTGTTTGCAGGGAAGCTGAGTTGCCCTGGTCTTAGCCCTCCACAACCCTCTCTCAGCTCTGTTGCTCTGTGCTGCTCGTTGGAAAGAGAGAGAAGAGCTGTACCTCTGGTACTAGGCCCTTTGCTACAGATCTTTTTTTTCCTTGGCCAGTCCATTTGCAAGGGAGTGAGCATCACTATCACCGACTCTTGTCTGTAGTCTCTTATTTCCTGACCAGCAAACAAGGGGGAGGACTTTGCATTGCTGTCATGTGGTTTTACCCCACACTCTTCTTTGGCCTCTGTTCCACCACGTGAATGATTCAAAGGAGTCAGCATCTCGCTGACTGACTTTGGTTTTTTGCCTTACCAGAGGAACTGAAACTGTGAGTCACTTTGCTGCNNNNTATCTTCGTTTCTTCTAAACTAAGTCAGATTACTTTGTGATAACAGCATATAAGGAAAGAACAAATGAAAACAGTAAGTAGATGGCAGCCTTTCTCACACTGAGTCTCGGCTTCTCTAAGTTATGGGGTCAGACCACCTCAGTCAAAGAAAGTGTCTTCTTACCTGACGGTCAATGAAGTTTTTATCCCTGATTTTATCTACCCGTTCTTCAAGTTAGGTTTTAAACCTGTTCAAAGTGCCTTACGTCAGTGATTATATCAAACAGTATCTCCCAGAAACCGGGCCCTGGTTGCCTTGAACATCATGCATGATGCTGAGCAGGGGCAGAGATCTTTTACTTCCTTTGTATAAGTACCTTCCCTCAAATTCAGCATTGAAATTGTGTTATGTCCTCTTTTAGCCCAGATGTGCACTGAGATCTACAAGTATCATAGTAGTTTCAACACCCACAATTGCCATGAATCTGCTTTTGGCAATTAGTGGTGCATCAGCTGCAGTTATAGAGTGACATACTGCTGATACCCCCAGAGACAGCTGTTTTCTAGCTTGGTGAAGGCTGGATTCATGTCTATACCCCCACAGAACTCAGAGAAAGGATGGTTACTCTCAGACAACTGATGATTTAGCTTAATTATTCTGAACTCACCAGAATTCCACTGTAATCTCCATCAAGACACATGGAGTCAAGGTGATGCTGAAGGCTTTGGCAGAGCAAGCTAAGGCAGAGCCAAGGCAGAGCCTATTTCTGAATTGCTACAGCTCACAGCATCATCTCTTTTTTTTGGCAGTTCCCAGTAGTGAATGCTCATAAGACAAAAAGTACTACCAGGTCTGCTTCTCAAGTAATATTGAAAAAAGAATAGCAAGAAGTAATTTTTCATATTTGGCTGTCTGATAGGGAGAGAGATGGCACATATTTGGGAACATCAAGTCCTAATTGTCTCACAGAAAGCAAGTGAACTGGACACAAGGCAGAGTTGAAACAGAAGGTTTGCCAGCTGTTTTATTAGATCACTACTCCTAATGGCATGCTTGTCTCACCAGAGTCTGTAATCTAGACACCTCACAAGGAGAAATGCACTAATTGCAATCTCCGTTTTGTTGTGGGGCACTCTTTTACCCTGTAAGACAGAAAGGCTTGTCTTGTGACACACTCTCCTTACTTTTGTGCCACAAATAAGGAGACAAGCTTTATACTTTGGGCAATAAATTCAAATCCTTATTCCCTAGTATGTCCTTAATAGTGTTTTGGAAACAGATTTAGTTTTTAATTGGAGTCTCAGGAATTTCAAATTGCATTGCTGTCAGTGGAGCCAAGTAGCTGTCTCTCTCAGAAAGAAAAAGAATCAAAGAAGGTTGTTCTAGATTTGTCACAGATACAAGCAGCCACAGTTCTGCAGATGCCTTCTCTGAGAAGCTGCAATATGAAGTGGGGAGGTAGCTGTTCTTGAATAGTTCTCAAATAGTTGAGGGCTTTGAAGCAGAGTGAAATGTCTTGTGAGAAATCAAAGACATAACAGAATGGCATTTGGCATAACTTCAAACAATGTGGCTTAGGCTCAATCAACCCTTCTGGGACCAGGAAAATTAGGACCTGCTTTCTCCTCCATAGTTGCCACATAACCAAAAAGTGTCTCCTTCCGTGCCTCAGGTTCTGCATCAGTTGATGTTTGCCCTAATAGGTGTTTGTACTTTGAGATGAATAATCATAGGGTTTTCCTACAGGAATCTCTTGGACTGTTATTTTTAGGGGAGTTTGAACTGCTCCAATTCTGTTCTTACTGCAATCAATCAGGGTTAGTAGAAGTGTTAGCAGTTAGATAGACTGGAATTTGATTGCTGCTTCAAAGAGCACAGTTAGGCTGGTGCTAGGAGGGCTTAGAAATGCCACCCAGGCTGTCATTAAGATAAGACGAAAGAGAAGGGGGCAGTGAGTAGTAGCAAACAAGAAATCCAGCCATGTATGTGTTCTCCTACATGGAGTCCATAACATTGGCAGCAGCAAAATAATTAACTTAATTGAGTCTGAATAAGTCATCAGCAAGAATAGGATTAATTTGATAAACTTAACAGTAGACCTTCACCACTTCCTCTCTTTTCTTTCCTTTCCTTCCCTTCCATAGCTAAGCACTCTTGTTATGAGAGCTGTTTTCAACTAGTTTCTGACTGTTGGATGACCCCAGAAAGACAGTAGGACTCACAGTAGGGAAAAGCAAGAAGCTCTGCTAATTAAATCAGGCCACCTCTTTAACTTTTTCCTTTCCTCAGTGTTGCAATCTGGTTATTGAGGTCTGTAATCACCTTTTCCTTGTCTCCGCTCAGATTAGAGGAATCTATTCTGGTTAGGAGAAGCTCTGATTCTATCAGCAGTACTTATCCTGTGGCAGCAGTGGATCTCCACTGAGACATCTTCACTGTAATTCCACGTACAAGCCTGAGGAAGCAGAAATAGGTCCATGGATGCTCTAGTGAAGACAGAGCCCTGCCTCCAGCCCTGAGCAACACAGAGTGTCCATATTGAGAATTTAGGATTTAAACTGGACAAAAGCAAGGGTGGAAGGAAGAGCAATAATCTTTTGAAACCTGTACAGTAATCCACCATTGAGTCTAGTGGTGAAGGGTTAGAGTTGTTAAGTCTAGGTCCTGTTGGCATTTAAGCTTGTGCCTGCCTCTTTCACAGTTTCAGTTTTGAAAATCTTCACATCCACAGGAGCTAGAAATCAGCTCTTCCAAGGTGCTACACCTTGGTCAGTCATAAAAGACCAGAGAGGCCCTAGAAAGGGGCAAAGAAATAAACATGGTCTAGCAGAACTAGACATCTACTTCTCTTATGCTTAGCTAAGTCCTTTGACTCAGGAAGGTCTGACACATCAGTGTAGCTGAAGTGCATGCACAATAATGCATTTGGAAGTGTGTTTTGCTTCATTCATTTCTCCCCCCAAGAAACATGGATGTGCTCCAGGCAGATATTGGAAACAAATCTCTTTTCAAACAAAGCTCATGTGAAACTGCAATTTCTCTGTACTGGACTAAGAACTCTAGATCTTTCAGTGTGTTGAGCTGCTAGCCGTTTGCTCTTCAGTCTAGTTCAACCCTTTAGGTGCCTGTGTGTGAATGTTAAACAAGAACTAAAGGCTTCCTGGTAAATTGCCATATTGCCCACTGAAGCAGAGAATAAAGTTTTTAGACCAAGGAACAATATGACTCAGTGTTTTGTTTCTTTTAATGGAATACTTTCTGTACATGCATGTTGCAGTAGTTTATTTGAAGTAAAGCTTGACTCAAACAGTGCAAGATCCACCTATTAGAAGAACTCTTCCGTATAGTCATGACTTGTTGTGCTATTCCATTTCCAAGACCTTTCCTCATCTTTTAGCTCTTCCCCTTCTCTGACACACAGAACTACTGCACATAAAAAAAGGTATGAAAATAGCTTATTTTATTCAAGTGCCCCCTCCTGTGGATGTAGAGCTCCATGCAGCCAAGTAATACTTTGAGAGGCAATGAGGTTTAGTTGAAATTAATCGAACGAGGAAGAAGAATCAGAAATACTTTAGTGAAGGAAGTCAAACTCGAACTTGGTCCTTTGAATGGCTAAGATTAGGCTGGATCACACAGCAGCTTTAGATTTCACAATACATTTAATTTTAAGGATTTTAACAGTGTCGGTTCTTGGATATACTGTTCTTTTTTCTTCAGGATGGAGATTCAATTTGACTATCATTCATGCTACTTAAGTTCTGTGACATTTTTGCACAGGAGCTTGGGCTCTCTTTGCTGCACAGTATTGTCTCTGGTTGTGTGCCAGTGCCCAGTGACCAGGTCGTGCTCTCTCCTGAACACAGCAGTGTGGCTTTGCTGACATACACTCCAGCCCCTTTTATTGCAACTTTGCAGTGCAGCCTTTCTGTTCTGGCATCCCAGCTGCTGTGCACAGAGGACTACCGTTTAGACAGCATCATGGAGGCTCATCTCTCCCTTGCTAGTTCAGCTAATTTGGATGGAATGGCTTATTGGCTCAGGAGGGTTTGGGGAAGGTTGGCTCCAACAGGTCATGTTAAATGTGTATCATGCAACGATCAAAAAGGAAAACCAAAAAGTTTGCCTCCAACTTTGTGCCACAGCACTTGCTTAACTAAATGAGTAAATAAATAAGCACTGGAAATTGGTTCCTTAAGCTGCCAATCTCAGCAGTCATATAACTGATAGTCAAATAAACTGATCAAGCACAGATCAAAAGAATATCCCTGTTTACCTGCAGACTGGTTTGAATTAATCTGGTGTCCAACAACTGAGGAAAACATTGTTATATGGCTTCAGACTCTTCTGAACCCAAGCAGATCACATATCCCAGTAACACCATTTGACATCAGACTTAATGAAGAGCAGAAAATATGTTTTCCTGATGTGAGAAGATTTGAAAAATCTTACAGAACTAAAAATACACAGAAGTAGCCAAGAAGGAGGCAAAAAGGTTCTATTTTTTTTCTTTTTTTTCAATTAGAAACATAAACATCAGATTTGTTTTTTAGCTCTAGAGGAAGACATAGAAACAGATAAAGCGTGATAATGTTGCACTGTGAAGACTGAAGTACCAGAGAGCAGAAATTTCTCCCTGCACATGACAGGCACAAAAAAACCTGTTACATTCCTGTTAGTTATTGGTCACTCAGTAACAGTCATGTATATAATCAAAAGTATTTTCAGCAAGCAATAAATGCATATTGCTATTTACATTACTAATGAAAATCAAGAGTCTTTCCCCTGAATTTGCTGTCTAATGACTCTTCTCTCAAGATACTCCTTACTCATCCTACTCTGATACCAAAATAATTCAAAAGCCTGATCTTCTGTAGTCTCACAAGATCAACAAAATAGCAGTCCACGTTCAAAACGCAGGCATTCATCTGAGGCATTCCCCTTCCAGACCAAAGGCTGCTGCACACTTCCCTCATGTCTCCTACTTTACCTTTGGTGACAGCTAATGCTCAGGAGCTGACACAAACCTGAGAGAAAAGTTAAATGAGTTTTAGGCTGAGACATGGAAATTCTTGCATCTTACCTCCTGCCTTCCAGTACTTCAGTGACTCAAATCCTAGTGTCACTCTCCCAGACAGTGCTAAGCCCAAGTTATTCTGTAGTCTGCTCACTTTTTTATCTGCCTATGTCTTTGTGACCTCTTGAGGTCCTTGTGTGCAAATCCTACTTGGCCTGTACCTCAGGCTTGTGTCTCAGATGTCTTTTCTTCTAGCAAGTATTTCTACCTTTGCCCAGTCTCAAAAGATCAAATCCTGGAGTTTTTGTAACTCCAAGAGGTAAGGAACTGTTCCAAACACTTTATATGTTTGGACAATGGTTTTCCCACGAGGTCATGCAAGCTCTGTAGAATGTTTGTTATCCCTGTTAAAGAACCACTGCAGGACAATAAGCAGGTGTTCTTTATTTTGTACTCTGTTTTCCCAGAGAGCTGTTGAGTCTAGGGACAGCTTAAGGATGAATGCTGAACAGTTTTCTCACTGGGCAGTAGCCCTGTTGGCAAAGGAGAGAGGCTAGAAGAACCAGGTAAAAGAAAATACTGATTTAGACTCCTCTGCTATCAGCTCTTTCTGGTTGTGTTCTAACAGTTCTTTTTCTCCAGTGCCTGTGACATACTCAATATGAGAATAAACATATCCTAGACAAGAATTCTTCTGCCAACATTCTTTAGTATTGCTGTAAATATCATCCCCTTTTCCTTTGTCAAACTCTTCCGCATCACATTCTGTGGGAGCCTATGCTCTGCATGAAGCTATGCTGCACCTTCATTCTCCTTCCTATTTCCTCCAACAGAAAACTACCACCTGAAGAAATGATACCTTAAAACAACTTAGTCTTGCTGCAACCTTGGACTAGACATTAAAGAGGTTTTAAGTGTCTAGTAGACAGAGGCAAAAGCAAGTCCCATAACTGGAAGTGAAGCTGAGTGAATTCAAACATTAAATGATGTACATTTACACCTGTGATGATAATTAATCATTGAAACGTCCAACTAAATTTTATGAAACACACTTAATCACTGCCATTATTTGAGTTCAGGCACTTTAAAATGCACCAACTTGAGAAGAAAGAGTGAGGAAAACATATAGCCTGCCTCCCTTGGGAAGGACAATTGGTTAATCACAAAGATCTATCTTAAGGTTAAGAGAACAGATGGACCAAGAGGGGGGACTGAAGGAAAACTGTTCTTCTGTAATAAGAACACATATTGCACTGAACCATGCAGTTACAAATACTGTGGCCTCCACCATGTACTTTACAGTAAGTCCTGTTTTGAATCTGAATTTGTGTTACAGGAATATTCAGTGTGTTCTGATGAGTTAATCAGAAACACATGGGAAATGAATGGGCAGCCAGTTGTGATTAACAAGACTTTCCCGTTTCTCTGGAAGAACATGGTGCTACAAATTTGGCATTCCCTTCTTTATACAGATATGCAATGGATTTGGAAAAGTAAGTGTTGAGACTTGTCCCTTCCTCTTTTGATATGCAGATATTTACAACAAAGTGTTTAATCTGAATTTCTGAGATCCAGACATGCTATTATGAAGCATATATTGCTTCCTCTTGGTCTTTGGAAAGGCAAAAATGGTAAAAGGTTTCACAAAATATGTGTTTGGATTGAGGGGAGGGCAGGGGAGAGTTGACTGTGGCTTTCGAAACTTCAGACGACTTGTAAGTGTCTATTAGGCATTTATAAATTACATTCTCCCAACAACTCAAGTGAGAAAACAAAACAGTGCATTTTTTCTTTAGAAGAGGTGTGATTCCTCAACTGGAATTGCCTCCTGCCCAAAGAAAGGGAGACCCAGAGAACCCTGAACCCTACCCACTGCGATGTGTGTTTCTTTTGATTTTCGAGAAAGGGAGAGGATGAGTATCTGATAAACTTTTTTGTAGTTCTGAGGCCAGAGATAGTAGTTGTAAAAGCAGAGTCTTTTTTTTTTCCTACACTGTAATAGGCTATACAGCTTCTCTCAAAAGATTTTACTTTCAAAGTAGATGAATAGTTTTCCCTGCTGTAGTCTGAAACACAGGGACTTCCAGACCTGGAAAGAAGCTCACCACACCATTTCTATCTTCCACAGATGAGTATTTTGTATCTTACTGTGCGGAATCGCTGGTTAAGTCTAGGTTGAAGGACAGGCAATTTCTGGGAAATTGAGAGAGGGCAAAGGGAAAGATGTGTTTGGTTTCCCAAGTGGCCCAACTGACTCTTCTTGCTCTATTCTGGCCCAAGATTCTCCTTCAATGTCAATTAAGCTATACATTTCCCCAAATCTCAGATTAGATCCTGGGCTGGAGCACTTTTAGAGGACTGGCAGTGTCTGTACCTGTCCTTCCTTTACTAACTGGTTCCCTTAGATCTCACTGTCGTTTTAATCAGAACAAAGTACAATTCAGCAGGAAACTGGTCTTAAAACTACAAGGTATCTGTTTCTAATTCTTGCATTCCTACAGAGTCTAGTAAGTCTCTGTAGGAATCATCCTATAGATTTCTCAGGTTAGTGTTGTACCTCTGTTTTATGCACTTCCGAACACGGTTGACTCTTGCTGTTTGGTGAATGGCCTTTGAATCCAGATCAAACTCTCTTCATGTTACCTAAGATGCTTTGTAACTAATCACACTAATTTGACCAGTTAACTCCTAGCATCAAAACCATAACAAATCAAATGTGTGAGTAAAGGAAGGGGCATAGGAACTTCATTTTTTTCTGGTCCATAATGAAAACCTCCACAGTATTAATACTTTTTGATGTAAAACCATGTGGTATGTTATTTAACAGTACAGTTTCAGTGCCCTATAAAGAATTTGCTGGAATCCTCTCTGCATTTTTAGCCATTTTTCCAACTCACCAAGTGATATGACTGAGAGAAACAGAGCTATAACAGCAGGCAACCATCAATAG
>VWZD01010830.1:100764-120508 GCA_013396695.1 Sakesphorus luctuosus
AATTTGGATTTGTTTCCTTTCTTATTCTTTGGCAGTCAGTTTTGGAATATGAGTGTCGTTTAATCCCTAGGTAGAAACCCAGTTGGGTTTATTTGCTGTATTAGTTTATTGTGCTATCTAGTTCCCAGGGGAGTGGGTGAATGGCAGAAGGGAAATTAAGCACTTTCTGTATCGCACACCTTCAGTAACGTCATAACTCATACGTGGAAGATCTGTTGCTCTGAGTTATAAAAGGATCAAGCTACTTTCAGAGTGACTCACAGTCCAATCTGTTCCTTTCTGCTGAGAAATAGCTTACAGAGCTCTGGCTCACCACAGTATAAAACACTGTTTCCTCTTACTGATGTAGACTACTCTTATTTCAAGGCTCTTCTTCCTTTCTACTCAATCAACCAGTCAATTTTTCTGTTCCCATCTCTCCATTTCGTTCCTGAATGCCACACCAAGTCCATCAGTGAGGTTCAGCTGAAGGACTAAGCAGAATCTAAGCAAGGCATAAACAAACATGAGAAATTTCCAATACGACTTGCAAGGCAATGCAGTTTGGTTGTCAATCTCTGGAAAAAACTGCTGATCAGAGTCCTAAAGCCTCCAGTTGGTGTTAAATTGCATGTGACACGTGGGGGTGTAGTGTTCAACAGTGACAGCTCTGCTTATCAGTTCTGTTGGACTTGGAGCATGCTCCTCCTGCTGCTCACACTGAAGCTTATGCTTATACCACATGATACAGAAAATTAGGAGTCCAGCACCTGCTGACTTATATATCACCTACATATCCCTTCTGTGGGATGTACTCTCCATCCTGTATCATACCACCTTCTACCACCAAATCCACAGGGACATGTGGCAAGAAATATCACCTTTGGCTGTAACAAGAAAGCTCCCTCAAATATGGGATGGGACCCATCAGCCCATGTTTGGCTGTGCTTCAGTGGGATAACCTAATGTGGCTCTGAGCCTTCCATCAGGAAGAAACTGAATGAGTGCATCACATCACAAAATCAAAGGTATATACTAGTGTTATAGGTTTAGCTAGGTGCAGGCCTAAATTTAGGCTTTAGATTTCAAAGTAGGCCTGAGACTATCAGCTAACTGAAGCTGGGATGGGCTGGCTGACAGCTGACTACTACTGGCCAATGGTATTCCATACCATATTCTGACATCATCTTAAAATACAAAAGCCAGAGTAAGAGGAGTTCCTCAGTTCCATCGTGGCCGACATAGAGACAAGACATGCAGCTGCTGTCTTCCTGAGGTGAGCCTTGGCTGCTGCTCACCGCTACCTCACATTTTGTTTTAGTTCAAGGAAGTAGAAATATTTTGTTGTTATTCTTTCTTTCTGTTCTTTGCTGGGTGTCTTTTAGGGTGCTTTTTAGATGCATAGTGATGAGATCTGTCTTCAGAGAGAAGTAGAAGATTGTTATATCTAATGTGTGTGTGTTATATTGTAGTTTTCTTTTAATTTTCTCTTTTCTGTATAAATATATATAGTTAGTTTAAGTTTAAACCTGTTTTGAGTTTCCAGGTTTTTTCCTCTCTTCCTTTTTCTCAGTGGGAGGGGGAGGGAGGCTGACACTTTTTATTGGGCAGTTGTCATTTTGCCAGCTCAACCCACCACAACTAGTTAATGGAAAAGATATTGGTATTTTGCAGAAATCATTTCTGAATGCAACACTGATTTAAGAAACCCACATGGCTAAAGAAGTTTTGCACCAAGAAAATATTGACAGAACCAGCAGCAGGGGGAAATGTCAGAGAAATTTAAGCTGCCTCTGTTTTGGATTGTTTGTGCTGGTAGTTGTGGTACAAACCAGCCAAATCATCAGTATATACATGCACAATGAACTGCATTTTTTGCCACTAGGCAGAGTACACAGGTGTCAATATGCCAAGCCATGAAACTGAATACAACAAAAAGCACTTATTTAGAGGGGAAAGCTTAGATTCCTCATGCGTCACTTGTTTAGAGGTTTTGTTTTGACATTTCACCGAAGAATCTGAACTGGTATCAAAGGTTAGACAAGAGCTGTCTTGCAACGCAAATAGAATCAACCTGACATCTAACAAAAGATCTTTCTAAAAAACATACAGATGCTTTTCTCCAATGCTGCATGTCATTGTGTTGCTCAGTGTTTGGTAGTATGGGGTATTATATGAGTTCTGCTCTCTAAGTAGCTGCTTTGCACCCTAACACACCACTTGGACAGCCAATTTCCCAGCTGTGTATGGCTCTGGCTTGAAAATTTGGTCACAAACACAAGCCAGGATCTCCTACATATAGTATCTTTGCAGGGATGAGCTCTTGCTTTGGCAGTGTGAGATCAAGGAGTTATGCCTTCAAAGTTTTAGCCACCGACAAAGGTCATGTGGTATCCTGTTTGAAAGAGATGTTAGAAACAAGGGGCAGTGATTTGTAATGAGTTTTCTTTGGAGACTGGGGACAGTGTGACACCTGGAAGAAAAGGTATTTTACCTCACTGCTGCAGCTGCAACAAATGGTCTGGACCTTAGTCAAGGGAAGAGAGACAATTTCTAGCTACTAACCTCCTTCTCACCACATTTCCATGAATATGACCTAAGAAAACCACCTCCAGGCTGACAAACAGTGACCTGCCATGGAGTCTGATCTGACCAGCTCATTTACACAGAAATGCTGTGTTCAGAAGGCCTCTTCAGGAACTGAAGTTCACAAGTTAAATGGAAGGCAAAAAAATGAGCAGAAGCCCTTTGAATAGCTTAATGAATCAGTTTGTCATCCACCTGAAATGTTATTCTTCCCTTTTAGATTTTGGTTTTGGTTGTTTTGGTGAAACTAGAAAAAGAAAGGCCTGAACGCATCCTAGCAGGAAAGAACAGACTACTGCACTGCTCCATTCCCTATAACTCCAGATAAGTGTGCCATCTAAAGAAAGCTGGTATCAATGCTTTACAAGCCTAGCACTGCCAATGCATTTAGACGTGGAAGGAAATGTTACACAAAGGAGAATTTACTCATGTCAAAAACTACCAGACTAGTACAGCTGTGTGACCTACATACCATTTGGGCAGATTCTCTTTCTTGTGCACACTGTTCTTGTCCATTAGTAATGATATTTAGACTGGCAAAATAACTTACATGTATGCTAATTTTCTTCTTTGGACTATTTTTTCTTTGACTGCTGCTTAAAGACGTTATTTAGTTTTGCAACAGTTCACAGTGTGGGCATCTTTCCTCCGGATTTTTTGTCACATCTTCTGCTAGAGATCCAGAGGAGGATGGATCTGTTCTGAACCACTATCTCTGTTGGAGGGATCCATGTTCAGACACCCGAGCAGCATCTGTCACAGAGAAAACTTTTTTTTTTTTTTTGCAAACACAGGATCTGCAGAAACTTTTCTGGCTTTTTGTCACCAGATGGTGCTCCAGTGCTGGACTAATGCTGTCTCAGTGACCCACCGAAGCACTGGATTTTCCTGAAGCTTTGTGCTGCCTGTTCTCCTACCAGATCAATTTTGTTAATCTAGTTTGCAATTCTAATTGCCTCTGGCTCAGGTTTCTTCAGCAAGGGTGCATGAGCCCTCAGCCTGCTTCTCAGTAGCAGTTTTCTCTTTGAATTGGTTAGCTCAAAGGATTTATCCAAAACCACTGGTGTGTACGGCTATGACCTCTGGTATTGCTTTCACAACAGGAATTTGTAGTTGGTTCTGCCCATGCTTCAGGCCTCTTTTGTTTATCAGATCTGTTTTTGGAGCATGGCATGGTCCTGTCATGATCATTTGCCTCTTCATCAGAGATAGGAAGGCCTTCTCCTGGCTAGACAGGTTTATTCAAGCACTGGCTAAACTGAGGACCAGTCAGGTAGAGAACATATTTGATGTGCTTGGAGTGACTTCCTTCAGAATGCTTTTGTTCCCATATGGAGAGTTTGAACTTGGGAGGCAATCAGGCATCATTTTCATTTCCCACACAGTATATAAGTCTGGGAGAGAGGTAAGAGATCAACTCAGACCTAAGAATGGGACAACTCTGCACAGGGAGTTCAAATGCTTCTGGTACCCTGGATTCCTTCTGAATCTCACTGGATATGGGGTACACTGTTTGTCACGGCAGAAAATCCAGTGGTCTGCTCAGGGGATATTCCCACAGAATATTGTAATGTATTTTGCTGGGAAGGGTTTGATGATTTGAAAGGACTTCTGCCTGCTGAAATCCCCTTTCTGGCCCTGGAAGCCTGCAACTTTTACCTGGGGACAAGGGAATGCTTCTTCCATTCTGGAGACTTCCTCTGATCTGAATGGAAAGAAGCAACTTTTTCTATACTTTCCAGCTTTATGATGTGTTGAGCTTTGTGGGTGTCTTAACAAGTTACTGAGAGGTGCTTTGTCTTGTGCCTTCTTGATGGACGTAGGTTCTGGAGCCCCAGGACTGCTCTCTGTGACCAGACACATATTGCCTGAAGGGGTCTCTGCCTACAAGGAAGCCATGGGCACTTTCAAGAATGTGACTGCTGCTCCAGAGAACAGCATGGCT
Organism: Sakesphorus luctuosus; assembly: GCA_013396695.1. Classification (NCBI taxonomy): domain Eukaryota; kingdom Metazoa; phylum Chordata; class Aves; order Passeriformes; family Thamnophilidae; genus Sakesphorus; species Sakesphorus luctuosus. The sequence continues at coordinate 105,275 of VWZD01010830.1, forward strand.
GGGAGGTGCTGCAGGCATTGACAGACTTCCCTTGAGTGGAAACATTTGCTTTAGGATATGGATCCACTATGCTTTTAACAGGCAGCTTGCTTGTGCTCTGGGCATAAACTTCAGGTTGAGTGGTGATTCCCTCTAGATGTGTCCCAGAAATGGGAACATTGACTGTTCTTAGGGGTAGTGGTAGGTTTGGGGGCACTTGCAGAAGGATATACCACAGGGAGTTCTGCTTCTGGAGCCTCTATCTTAAGCTTGGGTGGATTGTATTAATTTTCAGACATTTCCTCAGAATAATACGCACTCTTTGAAAGACTTCCTAAATAAAAGTTCTAGGACAGGAGAAAGAAAAGGACAAGGCATGTGCAATCAGTCACCAGAGAGCTGAAACATCTTTTCCCACTGCTCCTTTGGCATTCATGTTTCAGACAATATTTCAACAGTGGCTTTGCCCAACAGAGGTTCTGCATAGCCATAAGCCCTGGAAAAGAGTTTGGGGGTGACTCTCAACCCAGCATCATAGCATTGGACAAATCAGAAAGCTGCTGAGAGAGCACAGAACTGGGCAGGTGCTTCAGGGAAAGGCAGGTATGCTGATGCCAGAAAGGGCAGTCCTGGGAAGCAAAATGTCAGGTTGCACATCTACAAAGTGATATGTGACAAGTAAGTCGGCTCCTGAGCTGGAGGTATGAAGCAATGTCAAAGCTACAGCCTGCAAGGGCAGAACCTCTACTGGTGCCAGGCTGTTTCTAAGGCCCCAGAGGAAATCCTGGTAACCTACTAGGATGTGCGCATAGATTCAACCTATCACTGACAGTCCTCTGACAGGAGCCAGCCATATTTATACCAGACAGCAGCTGAAGTTTCTCTCCTCATACTTGAGAACAATGGAAACTCACTCCACCCAATCTGGGAACAACAACATAATTTCACACACCGATCCTGTTAAGTACAAGGGAAATCTCCCACACACATACTCAAAGCAATGGGTAGCAGTCCACTTCCAAAGAGGTTTGAGAAACATGCCTTTAAAGCACAAATATCTTGGTAAATGACATAATCTAAGCTTCAGCACCTGGATTTAGCTTTGTGCATATCTGGTGATATAACCAGCAAAGTATGAAGGGACTTTTCTACCTGACTACACTTGAATTTCAAAAGTTGGAGCTCTGAACAGGCCCTGCATTGGGATAACATTATGTTTGAAGTTCTCTAGGTAAAAAAGAGCAACGTCCTTTCCCTTCAGGGTGGCCAGTGCTCTGTCATGTGTGGCATTCTGGTGTGGTTTGTACAATCTCCTTAGATTGCATTAAAATAAGCAGAGATCTGAAATCCACCCTCCAAAACTAAGTGTTGAACATCTCAGATGCTTACTTTGCCATTCTACCTCACAAATAAGACATATTTCTAATAGGAGTTTTTTGTGAACAACAGGAAACTTGTCAGGAAACATTTCCAGTAAAAATATGGTAGTGTTGAAATTTGAGATTCTTGACATGCGCTGTTCATGCATCATACTACTTGAAATCTAGTGGGTCAAGTAACAAGAGGCACTCCGTTTTACAACTAAAAACCCAGATTATATCACTCCAAACACATGTCACAGAGAATTCATTAAAGGCAGCCTACTTTAGGATTTGCACTGCAGGTCAGAAAAAACATGCAGCCTGTTTACTTTTTTCCTGGAGGTTTTCCAGCTCATATTTCACTTACATTCTTAAAAAAGTTTATACTCTAACAGCTGCTGAAATGTTTTATTTCTAAACTCTATAATTAACCATGCTGCATCTACACACATGTCCACAGTTGTCTCAGTCTTGTCAGAGATTAAGGTTGCAGCCTGCCTCTAATTCAAGAAGAGGGGTTTCCTTTACCCAAGACCCTCACAAACAACACATCCTCTTGGAACAAACAGAGCCCGGATGTTAATGGCATAGCAATGCATTTGCATGGCTTCCTTATGCATTGTACATAATAGCTCCTGTATTTCCTGCACAGTCACTTGTGGAGTGTGTAACAGGGCCAGAAGGTGGTATGGGATTGTGCTAGGGCAAGAATCATTTCCTCAGTATTTCTGTTTCCAGCACAGAAGAACAGAATACAGATGCTGTAGGAAGACAGAGTCCTTTTACAACTTTTCCAATAGTAAACTGGTGTTTATCTTGCACATATGGCAGAAATGTTAGCATTTGAGATATCACTGTTCCATTGTATGCAATAGCCTACTGTTTAAATTTACAGCCTCCCAGAACAGTTTACCTCCTCAGTCTTTCAAAGCAACTAAGATGCAGCACGTTGTTATACAGCTAAAAGAACAACCAGGAGCAAACAGGAGAAGACTAAGGCAGACTCCTGTTTTTGTGACAACACATTATTGCAGAACACCAAAACCAGGGCTTGAAAATAAATCTGAAAAAAGCAGAGAAGTAAAACTACTTTCCTGTGATATTCTTCTTCCTTCATGTTGTTAATCTGGAAGATAAATATCTGTCTGATAGAACATAAGTCAGAATGCTCCTGAAGAGCAGTGGAAGGTGAAAGGTTAAATGTGGAGAGGTCAGCAGATTGTGACAAAACTATCTTGTTTTGTCACCACTTTTCCCTTTGAATGGTGAGGCTTTGTTTTAAGTGTTCTAAGTCTGACTTTGGCTTTTTCTGTCTTTTTTGCTGGTTTGGGTTTGGTTTTGGTTGGGGTTTTTTTTTAACTGCTTCCACAGTCTTGGTTTATAGATAAGGAAATGTGCCTGCCCTCCTGCTCTATCTCCTCTCCTGTTTGTCTGCATGGAAGTGCAAACCTCTCTGCTCAAAGTGCAAGAATCATATGTGGTCTAAGGAGGCAAACGTCTACATGATCAACAACATCTAGCGGACAGCCTTACAACAAAGTTTTGTGGTCTGTGTTGAACTGTGCATTTATATTTTGGAAAGGCCTTTCTCACAGAGTAAATAATGGGATTCCTGCTTCTACAGTCAAAGTATTAGGTATGCATGACTTGGGTCATAATTTCCTTGAAGTTAGCTTCAAGCAGTAATAGATTGTGTCTCAGAATTGTGCGGGCGGTCACAGTCCCAGTCCAGAATGCTGAACATCTTCCTGGTGCATCTGCTTCTTGCAGCAGACACCTATTAAATCCTTGGATACCTGCAATGGGGGTGTGGGATGAATTATAGGATGAAATCTAAAAGAGGCTAAGAATTCTAGGATGGAAGCAGCTGCAACTCCCTGGATGGACTAAGGTCAACATGCTCCCAATACAAGATAATTACCTGCTCAGAGGAACAGGTGGAGCATGGAACAAAGTGGAAAATATGTGGCCCCCTCCTTTCAAACCCCAGCAGAATGAGGGAACATTGTAGTAGTGAGACCACACAGTACCTGTCTGCCAAGGGAGAATCAAGGTGTTCTGCTGCTAAAATAAACAACCATGGTGAAACCCCCTCCTCAGGTGCCAAGCCACAACCACCCCCTCTCATTAGGTATGGCAAGATAACTATGTACCAATTAGAAACAAAAGGTATTTGTGACTAGAGCTACTCAAACTCCACCCAAACATAAAGAAATAGCATAAAAGTACGTTGGGGATAGGGAAAGTTGAAGAAGACCTCCACCAAAACTGTTGGGGTCAATCAACAGGCTGAGTCCAACTTCTGCCTGCACTGTGAGGGATACCTCGGGTGAGAAATATCCTCTAGGCATGTTAAATTCTGCTTTTAGGGCTAGAGCTTTTGCTTGTGCTTACCCCATAGCATATTAGTACATTGCTTTGTATCAGAGCTTGTGCTTTCTTAAGATACATATACGTGTAAATTCCTTTAAAACATATTTTTGCAGTAGACTCTATCACCAACAACTTTTGAACCTTATTAATCTGTCACAATTGGTATTAATAAAGACTGTTATTCCATAAACTGTAAAGCGAGTCTTTTCAGTTGCCAGCAGCAGACAACACCTTGACAGCACCTGTTGAGGGGTTTTCACTCTGTTGAGTTGTCAAAGTACACTCTGACCTTGTGAATCTGTTGTTGAAGGGTCTCATTGCAAGATGCCAACAGACTGTCGGACACCAGGGTCTTGACTTTCCTGGGAGTATGAACCAACAGATAAAAAACTAAACACCCACCTTTCATGTGACAGAGGGTATTAGCCTTCTTTAACTCTTTGGTCTGAGTGGAAAGTTCTATCATATAGTCTGTATTGCACCTAGCAGTGCCTACCACCATGTGAACACCTATATATTGCATTGGTATAAGGCCAACTGCTTTGACTTTTTTAACATATTTAAACTAAAGCTGACACTCTGTGAAATAGCTGCAGTTATGTTTCTACTAGTACGTCTCTCTCAATCACATATCCATCCCTGGAGAGCAGCAGTCCACAGGGTCCCACTGAGACCAGTTAAATGACAGCTTAAAACAGTCACCAGTGCCATCCACACCACTTCAATTCCAGTGAACACAGAATTATCCAGATCACCTGCTCTTGATGGCTGTCAAATCCCAGGTTCCTGTGTTATAGGAGAAAATTAAATGTGACAGGTAAATGGGACATTGGTTGTGGGTGTTTTGAATACAGTTCAAGCTTTACTCCAGTGACTGCTTCAAGCATCACAATCCCTGGCAATCTCCTGCAACATAGATAGCAAACTTTTACTGAGAACAACCTTCAGATAGTCATCCATGCCCTTCACTATCCCCTGGGAATACTGTAGGGCAATGACAGTTATTAGCTGCTCAGGTGCCATGGAAGTCAACAAATGGAGTGCCACATATAGGAAGTCCAATTGAAAGAAGGGCTCTAATTATTAAAGAAAAGCTACATTATCACTCTTAATTCTGTCTTTGGGGGTGAAGATGCAGTGAGATACAAACAATTGGTAAAGAATGAAGGCTTTTCTTGGACTCAGCTTTCCAAAATATTTTTACAAATTATGCTTTTTAAATACTCTCCAAAATGGGGAAGGAGAGGTGAAGCCAAAAAAATTTCTATCAGAGATCATAGCCAACAGGAAAATGCAAGCAATGTTGGCCAAAAATACAAAAGGGATCTGCCACTCTACAGCCACCCAAGATTACCTTTAACAGAGAAAATTCACTGAACTCATGATATCCAGGTGGTCCTAGGAGATGATCTTTGCTGAAAGGAAGAAAAAAAACCAGGCACAGAAGTCTCTGGCATGATGTTTTGGAAGAAATCTCTTTTCTGCCCCACTGAAAGCAGCTGAATCATCCTTACATATTTAAATGAGGGACACAGCAGGAGGATTCATTCCTGTGCTTCCACACCAATCTCCATGATGCCAGCTGTGGCACTTTTGTTTTGGTTTTTTGTTGATTTTATAGAAGATTTAATATTATTTTGGTGTTAGAGGCCCTCACTGCCCTTCCAGGTGCCATGTGCAGTACTGAGATAAAGTTTGAAAAAAAGTTTGCGCTAACAGATAAGTCAAAATTCTAGTGTGGCCCCAGGGCCAGTTCAGCTAGGTGTGCAGTGCTTGTCTTGCACAACAGAGAGGACAGGATGGCAGCCCTGAAACCCTAGGCTGTGACTTAATCCAGGAGTGCTGAGCTGTCTGGGGGATTCCTGCAGGAGCAGTTCTTCTCTGTGTTCTGCCACAGAGACATAATAGGAACACAAGTGCTTTCTGCAAAGCAGGCCAGCACCAGCAGGGACTAGATGAGTCACTGTGCCTTGTCTTGGGTACTGTACATTTCCTTGGGTGATGACTCTTTGAGAAGGCCAATGTGGCTCTTAATCAGTCAGGTACACATACCCTAAAAGGCAAGCCAGAAAGGCTCACTGTGGATATGTTAAATTCAGTCAAGGAGCAATGCTGAAGTGGAACACAGACTATATCTGATAGAAGACAAAAAGCAGCATATTAGATCACTGACTTGGGCAAAAGAGGTACTGTCTATGTCTTTGGAGCTGTTGTAATACTTTGTCTTGTTTTATACCACATCTTGACAGGAGCCCTAACTGCATGATGCATTCATTTTTACACCCCCTCTTTAATACTTTTTAAGCTTTGTGTGCCTCCTCTGCTATGGTGTTCCACCTGAAAAGCCTTACTGTTGGCTGTTCTTCTCTTCTGTCAAATTTGATCCTTTCTGCTCTTTCCGTAAGTACTTCTTTGTAGGACCTTGCTATCATTTGGGTCTCTGACAGACATCTTCAGTGCAATAAGAGGTTCAAAGGACATTCCGACTCTTGATTTCTTTCCCAAAATTTATTTGACATTCCTAATCATCAAAGAGTTCCAACAAAGCAACAGGGGTCAGGTGTTCCCTGGGCAGCAGCTGCAAATGGTCCATTGTTAACAGTTCTTGAGAAATGGCATAGAGGATTTAGAATACACTGCTTTGGTCACAACCACACAGTGATAAACTGGTCCCAGCTTGCTGCACTAGGACAATAGAAAAATTGTCACTTGGAAAATTGTTTCCAACACATGCCACAGAGTCCAGCACTGTATGTATGTATGGCCATACTCCACAAACGAAGAATTGCGAAGGGCTCTCCCCCTCCATGGGTGTGCCCTTCCAGCCTGCGCAGTGGATTTTTTAAGTGAGGCACAGCGTGCGCAGAACTGGCCCATCCTTTAAGTCCTGAGGTCCATCTGCCACGGCCGAGCGAGCTTGGACAGTGACAGTGAAGTCCTGAGGACTGTCTACAGCACCCAGTACTAACTGGGGCTGACCCTCCCTAGCATCCAAGGTCTGATGGGATCAGATGGCAAGGAGGCATTTAACTGCCAGGGGATGGTCCCCACTGAGTCTCAAACACAGGTCCTTGGGATTCAGAGTCCAGAGTGCTCTCCTGTACACCACAGGACCGTCCGCAGTCCAGCACTGTAGACCACCAGCATCCCTTCTCGAAACTGGGCATCACTCTCCACAGTCTGACAGGAAAGCCCCAGGAGGTGAGGAACCTCCTTGCGTCTGATTGGTATCTCCATGCAATGGCAGCTTTCATGCTGAGGCTGGTGAGTAATTTTGAGTTTTGACATCCCCTTGGAGAGTTGCATTTTGGAGACCCATTCCTCATCTGTTGTATATGCCAATAGAAACAGGAAGCATAGCACCAGCAGCTGTTGCACCCACTCTGCCTCCCCAGAGAAAACATAAATTGAAAGGATTATGTTATTTCCTCAGCTTCTATTCAATGTGAGCAGTCAGCTGCTGTTGATAAGTCTAGGCAGAAGGCTAGTTATACTCCACAGTAATTTGTGATATGGAAGCTGATACTGAAATTACAACCCTTCAGACACAAGGACTGCACAGAGCAGACCTGTGATCAGTGAATACCTGGTTCTTGAAATGGAAAATGGCCCTTAACTAGAGATGTTAGTCTTGAGGGAGATAACTACTATCTGAGTGTGTTTTTTAAAGTTAATGATTATTAATTCTTTCTGGTTCTTTTACAAGACATTAAGCATCTGCTTGGAAAGATATGAAGTTTTTCAGTTCTCACACTTGCTTTTTCCAAGATCAGACTGCAAGACTTTAACTTTTATTTACATTTGTCCTCTGCCTTCTGCTTACATACTATACAGAAGTCTTACAGTGAGAACAACATTTATATTCTAACATAATGTACATTAAGCTTACAGTAACCTTTACGCAAATAATGTCCTGCAAAGATCTTCATGCCCTTTGGTTGTGAATGAAAGAACACTGTGATACCCAGAACAGTTTCACTGAAATTTACATTCAAAAAGTCCAGGCTGTCTTGTCTTATGATTTCTTAAAACCAAATGTCCTTTCTAATATGACTCACCTGCATTTCTTCAGAGCTCCCTGTGTCAAGTGTTGCAGAGATATACTGACAAAAAACAGTAGAGCCTGAGCCAGGCAAGGCAAATGTGACACCACTGAACAAGGGGAATACTGAACAAAAAATACATTCTGCCAGGAATTTTGGAGCAAATTTTAAAACAACTTTTGCTAGATAGAGAAGCCCAGTAGACATTATTGAACAAGAGGGTAACATAAACATCCATACCAGTGCTTTTAATACATCAGGCTTTCAATTCAGGCTCAATTTTGTCTGCAGCAATATCCACTGAAAGGATAGTTGTTGGATGGCAGGCAAAACTGAAATAAACGTACCCTGCATAGCACAGAAAAAAAGATCTGAAGTTAAAGCTATATAAACCAAAAAAGAATAATCAGTGAATTAGGCTTATGCCGCCAAGTAAAAGCAGAAAGAATTGGAGAGGAAGACATGGGAAATAAATGACTGGTTTCTGCAGGGGCTCTTGTGCTTTCCCTTGCTAGACTAATTGATATGGAGCTGAGTAAATCAAGAGCAAAAAGAAGAGAACAATTTATTGGTTTTAGCAAGTGTTCAGTACCAGGAATGCTGGAAACAATGACCAGGACTCAACTTCCGGAGGCACAGACAATTACAGATAGTAACCTCTGCTTCACTTGTGTGCCCACTGCTGGCCACAGGCCAGAGCTATTTAAATGCACTAGCTCAGAGCTGCATGTATGCTGAGTGAGACTGTTCAGCTCCTGGAAGATGATTGGTTGTGTCTTGCCATCAACAAGGGCATATGTAACAAAGATGTGTCTGCCTACACTGTTTGTGTAGGTGCCGCTGAAAACAGCATTGAGGCCCTTGAAGAGAGTTTATGGCTTGCTATTACAAATAGACTTTTTTACACAGATGGATATTTTTCTGACTACCTATTAAAGCCGTACAATAAATCTATACTTACCTTGGCACCCTAATTTCCTGAGTATTTTGGTGATGATAGCTACATTTGTTTAGAAAAAAAGCAGTCAGTGTACATACTTGAACAAGAACAAGACTTGCTGAGCAGACTAAGAATCAGCTAACAAACAGCGTAAGAGAAGTAATGCTAAATGGCATGCTGCATCAATGGAATGTATTTGGGCAAGCTAAAAAATGTTTGTATATGAAGAGAGTACTTGACCCACCTAATCTTCCTTTAAAACACCTCCTGCTCTTTTGATATTTTTAATAGCAATGACAATAAGGAAAAAGGTAAGACAATGTTTGTGGGGTAATAAAAAGAATAAACCCTATTTCTGAACTGAAGTGTTTGGGGGTTTATTTTGGTTTTTGTTCTGAACACCTAAAGACATTATCTATGTGACTCTACCAAAACATAAGATGTTACTTTGCATGGTCATCTGTTTTCAATAATGTTTACCAACAGCAACAGCAGAAACTAAGTGTTGCTACATATTCTGCTAAGCATTATTAGAATGAAAATCTAGCACATCCACGGAGGAAGATTTTCTTTTTTTTAATTTGTGCTCTATTTTAATTTATGTGTTATTGCAAACACATAAGAAAATAGAATTCAAAACAGTGCTTTGAATCTTTAGATTATTTTATAAATATGCACATATGACAAATAATGTGTTATTTGAAAATAGAGGAGTAACTACCTGCAGAAGCACGTTTGTATTCTGTCATCCATATTGTCTCATCTTCTGAGGAAATAAAAATATCATAAATTGTTTATTCTTTTTATACCTTACCCTTATTCCATTACTATAGCACCATCACTATTCAGCTAAGTGTTAATGTTCTTGTCTGGTTTTAGCTCATTGCAAGTCTCCTCTTGAAAAATAAAATCTACTCTCCAGAATTTTTCAAATATTGCTGCCTGAAATGTCACCTTATGCTGCACAAAATCTTGCAAACAGTATCTCATACAGTGGATTATGCAGGCTTGTCCTATTACAAGAGTGTGAGTGAGAGAGAAGGCTTGCCTTAAGAACAAGCAGAAAATCTTTATCTTGATGGATGCATATGAGTGGAGGTTTTGTTTATGAAAAGCTTTGTCTGAAAGTTTCTAAATGAAGCTAGAGATTTGTACACATGTTATCTTGTTCAGGAAAAAATAAAGCAAAACACTTTGGCATGTCCATATTTTGCACCATCCTTTATCACTGCTTTCATTTGGGCAATTCATAGACTGTGGCCTAAAAAAATGTCCTTGTCTGTTATTCATCTCATCTGCGTTCTGAATAAATCAGCTTAAAATATCCTAGGACTTTTTCAACAGCATGATCCATTCACTTAAGTATGTGACATGGGAGTCAGCCAAAACATGTATTTTTTGTTTCTTTTGCTTTTTGTGCTAATCAGGGATTTCCTTCTTGTATGTTTGCTGTTTTGAGCTGCCCAGCTGACCCTGCCGAGCTCCCATTGAAGTAAGTGGGACTGCTACTAGAATGGTTGTCTACTAGAAACTTGCTGCCATTGAGGAATACACCATGACAGTTCTACAGAACATATGCTTCCACTAATGGAAGGTGGAGCTGATATTGATTCAAAAACTGGAGCCAAAAGAAGTGTTGCAAGGAAATTAAGGGTAAATCTAACACCCCACTTTACACAAGTACCATCTGTTAAGACTGGGACATCTTCAAAACAGCTTTATTGGCAACCTCTCTGTGTATTACTGTGGCTAACATTAGATACTTGCAATTTAACTGAGCAAGTTGAGACATTAAGATGGCAAGACTGAGTTAGCTCATGAGAACTGTTTCATTCTGGTTTGCCATATTAAAAAGTTTTAATACCAAGTTCATTCTTCTGACTTTTTTCCTTCTTATACTCTTGTACGTCATAGCTTGACTTAATGAATTAGGTGAAGGTTTATGTCCCTATGTTGTGTTGTTAATATTACCTTGCTGAAATATACAGACCACAGCTAGGCTTGACAGGCAAAGAATAATTCTATTCTCTCAATCTACAAGTATTATCTAAAGGATTGTCAGGTAATTCAGCCAGAAGAAAGTGAGTTGTTCTGACATGAGAAGCTAATGCAAGTAGATGCAATGCAAAAATGGCAAAAGACAGAAAAAAACTTTCAACAGGGAACATGCAAATTTGACCTTCAAATTTCCAAGGTGCCATTTAATGCACTAATTCTTTTTCTCCCAAATGAATTGCATTCCAGATTATTATACAGTTTCTTGAGAGGGAAGTGTTGTCCTGCTATTTCCACTGATTTTTCTGACAGTGAAAGAACTTGTAAAATGCTTGAATAATTGTCATGATTCTGACCAGCCCCAGTTCTAAGGCTTTGTTCTGCATTTTAATGACTACATCATTGACTCATGGCAAGTCACAGTGAGGAAGATATTTGCTACAAAACTTAACATTTTTTTCATTTGCAGCTGTCTCCTTATTGTTCAAGAGGTGATCATGCATAGTTGGAAGGGGAGAATATGGACCTCAAAGCTCATAGTTGCCATTCACTGTGGTCTAGCACTCTTAGGGTACATCTGCAAGCTGGCAGAACCAACATGAGAGCCCTTCCAAGCAGGAAATTATATCCACAAACATGCAAACAAAACAAGCTATGGGAAACACACTGCCTAAGGTTACCCTGTGTTCTGATATAATACCAACTTCAATAAAATATCAAGGTTAATGCTTTAGTCTCCTGTGTTTTACATTTCCCTTATAAGACCCTGAGGCTGTGAAAGGAATCCTGCTGCTGTCATGGCAGAAACTGTCCCTGGTGTACAGATTTCCTAGAGTTTGTCAATCTGTCTTGGTGGCATCAGCTTTGAATGGGCAGCAAACTACAGTTAAGTCTATACAACTGTAGGAAAGTAATTTCCAGTAGCCAACATGTGTTTTAAAAGAAATTAAGATTTGTGCTTTGTTCACTAGTTTCATAGGCACACAATCACTTGGTTTGAAAGAAGAGAGAGGATCAAAGAGCTGAGGTGCAGTGATTATTAGAATTTCTTTCAGCAGTAGCTCATTATTAGGTAAGCTTGGCTGAAGTACAATGCCATGCTTTTTGGCTTGGGTACAGCCAGTTTCCCCAAAGAAGCTGAAATACAGCTAACTGCTCTTGCCTTGCTGATCAGGACTTTGATGCTTACCATTGCAGTCACACATTCTGTTCTCACTTCTATGGTGAAAAGTCAATATCTACTGAAAGGCATACCTGATTAACACTCTTGCTCAAGACAGCAGTATGTTTGCTTACATTCTAGGGACTGATAGCTGTCCTGAAGATTTCTGTTTATTTTGCACCAGCATTCTTCAGCTGTCTTTTTTTTTTTAATATATGAAGAGTGGGTACTTTTAACTGGAAATAAACTTGAAATTTGTTGCTTGGTTGGTTGGTTTTTCTCAGACCTTTAACTGAGCTCAGAGTGGCTAACCTGATGGATACAAAGATACCTTCTTCAGCATCAGTATTATGGGAATGGTGAAAAGGTCAGAGAAGATTATCCTGGCACTTCAGTTCAGGCTGCAGAAACATATACACAAAACCCAAGTATATGGGTCACATACCTTAAATAAGCAGGCAACTTAGACTGTGATATACAGGTGTACAATTTACAGGCAAAGCAACACTTGTACCAAAGTGACATAAAATCATCATACAGTTGCTCATACTTCCAAGAGCCTCCTGAAATAAAACTTGTGTTGTGAGAAGCTTGAGATTAGTGTCAACATGAGCAAATCTATGACAAATATACTAGTACTAACAGCAGTTCTTGTGATAATCCTGGATATTTTTTGTCATGAAGAAGCAGAATACCAACTTCCCAGAATTTATATTTTCTAATACACACGCAGCATGAGTAAAAACAGGGTGAACTGAAAGCACTAGTCAGTTCCTAGAGCCATGATGTCATTGGTATTAGTGAGACTTGGCTGCATGAGTCCCAGGGTTGGAGTGCTGGGATGGAGTGTGCAGGCTGTTGAGAAGGGATAGGCAGAGTAGACAAGGTGGAGGTGTCACACTATGTGTAATGCAGAGGTTAGAATGTTCAACCCTTACAGCTGGTCATGATGTAGTTGAGAGCCTCTGAGTGAGGATCAGGGTGATGGGGAAAAAACCCAATTGTTCTTGTAGTTGTCTACTATTCACTGCTCAATCAGGATGTAGGCACAGCTGAATTATGCTATAGGTAATTAGAACAACTTTCCTGGTCAGTAGCCCTTGTCCTTATGGGAGATAGCAAATTCCTAGATGTTAACTGGGAATATCATGCTGCTGTGACAAGCAGGTCTTGAAAATTCTTGAAGTTCATACAAGATAACTTCTTGTCACAAGTGCTCAGTGAGACATAAAGGAAAAAAAATTGCCCTTCCAGACTTACTGTTTGTGAATAGAGAAGGACTCATGGAAGAAGTGATGGTAGGTGGGTGTCTTGGCCACAGTGATCATGAAATGTTGGAGTTTAAAATTTTTGATCTAATGAGAAAAGAAGGACAGCAGAGATGCTGCCATGGACTTCAGTAGAGCAAACTTTAAGCTCTTTGGACGGTATTTAGCAGAATTCCATGGATATCTGTTTTTGAGGGCTTAGGGATTCATGAGTGTTGGTCAGCTTTTAAGAACCACCTTTCAGAAACATATGAGTGGGCAATTCCTCTGTGCTGTAAGTCAAGCAAGAGGGGCAGAAGAGAGGCTGAATATGGAAGCTAATGAAGCACAAAGGAAACAGAAACTGTATGATCTCTAGAAAAGAGGTCAGACTTCACAGGAATACTACAGAGCTGTTATTTGTATATACAGAGGAAAGACACAAAAGACCAAAGAGCCTCAACTAATGTTGAAGGTGTCCAGTGTCATATCAGATAATAAAGGCTTTTTAAAATATGTTGAAAGAAAGGCAATGTCTAAAAAGAAAACCATTGGATTCACAGTTGTTGAAGATGGCCATGTGAATAGTATGGATTAAGAAAAAAGCAGCGGCATTCAATGTTTTTTTTTACCTCAGTTGTTAATAATACAGAGAGACCTTGGGCTGCCTGGTCCCCTGAGTGGGACTGCGAATGCGGAAATAGTGACTTTCCATTTTGGACACTGAAATTGGAAGGCAGTAGTTGTATCAACTGAATGTACACATGTCTATGGGGCCTGGTGGGATTCATCCTGAGTATTGATGGAGCCAGTGGGTGTAATGGTAGGACCCCTCTCAACTAGCTAAGAAAGGTCCTGGGAGTGTGGGGAGGTTCCCCTTGACTGGAAGCTAATCAGTGTTATTCCTATTTAGAAAAATGCTGTGCAGAAAGACCCAGGGACCTACAGACCTCTGAATCTAACTTCAGCACTAGAAAAATTAGAGAGATTATACTGGACATTACTAAAAGGCATTTTAAAAATGCAATCATCAGGCACAGTCAACATGGTTCACAAAGAGAAAGTCCTGTTTCAATAATTTGATTCTTTCTATGATAAGACTCCCTCGCCTGGAGGTAAAGAGAAGGCAGAGGATGTAATTCTTCTGGATTTTAGTGAGGCTTTTGATACCGTTCCTTACAGTATCCTTCTGGGCCAGCTGTTCAGTTGTGTGATGAGTTGGGTCATGGTGCACTGAGTGAGGAACTGGCTGAAGGGCAATGCTCAGGGGGTTGTAGTGAATGCGACCTTATCTGGCGGGTGAGTAACCACCCTCGTAGTTCCTTGACAATCAGTTTTAGGGCCCACTCTGCAATATATTTATCAAAAATTTGGATGAAGGAATTGAATACACCATGAGCACATTTTCTGATGATACCAAACTGACAAGTGTTGATGACTTTCTTGAGGGTTAAGAGATTTTGCAGGGAGATTTGCATAGTCTGAAGCACTGCATAATGATTAATGCAATGAAATTAGGCAAGGACAAATGCTGGGTTCTGCATCTGCTTTCATCTATTTTCAGCTTTTGACACTGACTTGAACACCTTCAAGGCAACAGTGGGCTATTTGCTGACCAAAAGAGAGGCCTTTATCCAAACAAGATAGTGGAATGCAAGAAATATTTCTTCAATTAATAAAAAAGCATGTCCAAACTTTCACTCTACCATTAAAAAGTAACTTACAAATGTTATAGCTACCATTCAAAGACTCTTAAGTGGAGATTGGTGTAATTTTTCTCGCTGCTATTCTTGTGTTTGTCTCCTTAGGGCTGTGTGCATGTATGATGACATTTGTCTTTCCAATAAAACCAATTCAAAAATATAAACAACTTGGCCTAAGGATATTTATGTTTGGAATAAAAGAGTTTGTGGCACAGTTTGTACTTACTTAATTCAGCAGCTGGCAGGAGTTAGCAATAAGATCAATTCCCGGTTCTCTTGAAAGCACTTGCTTTTTCAGGTATGTTATCTTCTTGGAATCAGACCTAGAAACAATAACCACACTATATGGTTATGTCATCAAGATCGGATAATGTTTGATAATAAAACACATAAGAACTACACTGCTTGACCTAGGAGCTCATTAATCTGAA
>VWZD01010831.1:7393-46973 GCA_013396695.1 Sakesphorus luctuosus
CTCGTGATGCTCCGAGTGGCCTGGGATGCTCCGAGTGGCTGGGGATGCTCCGAGGGGCTGGGGATGATCCGAGGGCTGGGGATGATCCGGGGATGCCCCGGGGATCTCCAAGGGGACCGGGGATGCCCTGAGGGGACGGGGATACTCCGAGGGGTGGGGATGCTCCGAGGGGTGAGGATGCTGCGAGGGTCAGAGATGCTCCGGGGTGCTGGGGTTGCTCCGAAGGGGCTGGGGATGCTGCGAGGGGTGAGGATGCTGCGAGGGGTGGGGATGCTCCGAAGGGACGGGGGATGCTCCGAAGGGGCCGGGGATACTCTGAAGCGGCCTGGGATGCTCCGAATGGGCTGGGGATGCTCCGAGGGCAGGAGCTCTCCGGAATTGCAGAGGCTGGAACTGGACGGCGGGGCCGCCTCCTGTGCAGCGCTCCGGCAGCAGCACCTTGAACTCTCGGTGCACTTTGGCGCTTCCCGTGGGCATGGAGGGCTCTGCCCGGGGCAGGGCTCGGGGGCTGGGGCTCAGGGAGTGCTGCTCTACCTGCTGGCTGCTGAACCTGCTGCCTGCAGTGTGCCAACCTGTGTGTTAAAGCCAGAGAGATTTTGGACTTCGGTCTGACAAAAACAAAACAAAACAAAACAACAAAAGCAACTGACACCCTCCTGCCACCCCCCTAAAAAAACACCCAAAATTTCAAATTTTGAGACTGCACACAGAAGAGATCTGATTAATTCAGACTCATATTTCAAGAAGGCTTTTACTGGGGATGTGGTTGCTGTGGAATATGGGGACTGTGTCATGAGTGGAAGGCAGTACTGCACATCCTGTGGATCATGTCTTTAATTCCATGGGTTTAGGGCACCAGAAGCATCATTAGACTTCAATAAGACATTTATGTAGCACTTGTGTTTGTGGCCATTGATGGTGTCACTTTGTTGTACTTCAAAGCAGTCCTTGCCCAGTGCAACAGGGTCAGGACTGGTCTTGTGGTGTTTCCAAAGTACAAACTGGACACCAGTGGACAATGTAGGGTGGTGATTTAGAGCCACACCCAACAGATCCAGAGGTTTTCTGCACACCTCTGATGCAGGAATATTTGGGCACCAAGCTTTAAACATGTTTTACATCCCAAAGTGTTGGTTTATAGGAAGAGACTAATGTAGCTGAGATGGGAAGTGGTGCCTGTGCCCCACATCAAACTGAGCTGTGTGCAGGAATGCTGAGTGTGGATGGACTGTCTGTGTCACCCTCAGGGAGAAAAAAACCACCACAAAACATCCTACACTGTCAAGGCAACACTTAGAGAGGAAGGAAGGTTCAAAAGCCCCCAAAACAATGCAAGAATCCCACCAAAACCCCACCAAAATCCTAAAGCACTGGTCAGTCTCTCCAATCGTTTGGAGCTGATGAGATGGAAAGGTACCCAAACCACATGGTGGGTAGAAAGTCCATCCATCAGGAGGGAATAGGTGGGAATGCTCTGTGAGCCACGTGGACCCTCCCTGTGGATCCAGTTCTGTGCCATTCACTGGACTTTCATGGAAATCTCTAACTCAGTGAAATCAACCCTTTCCCATGTCTTGCTGGAGTGTCCCTTCAATCACAGCTGAGAGTTTCTTTAACAATTCCCACCCTAAATGTGCATTAATGTCTCGAAAAACCCAGCAAGGTTAGAGGTTTCCTCCCTCTGTCTCCTCCAGTGTATTTCTGCCCTTCACAGCCACTGGTGACCCCATCAAAGCACCTTGTTCACTGTTTTCAGATTCCTTCTCCTAAGCATTCCTGGATGCAACATTCAGGAGTTCCAGGAGTTTCACTGGCATTTTTAGCACTCAGATTTCTATTAACTCTGCCCTCCTTGTTTCCTCCCTTAAGAATTTAAGTACCTGGCTCAGGCAGGTACTTGTCTCACTTTAAGCAGTGGCCAAGGGCTATTTAATGATTTGGGTTTATACAAATCACAGTGCTTGCCTGCCTAAGTACCTGTGATACACGGGAAAAGCACAAATTCCTCTGTTAGGAACAGGTTTGTGTTTGAAACAAACCAGTGTGCACTTGGAACTTCCCTCGGTGAGAGCCAGGTGAAAGCTGCCCAGCCCAAGGGAACCAGCTCCTGAGTGTCAGACCTTTCCTTCCCCTGGGGACAATTGCCTGGACACTGTGGGGACAGGAGAGAGTGAGGGGTATTTAGTTTCTGCTTAAACCTTTTTTCAGAATCAACAGGTAGTGTTGTGTTTTCAAGCTCTTTTGTCTTCAGCTGTTTTAGATCACAGTGGGTTTTTCACATGCTAGAATTTTCCTCCTGGAGCTTCTCATGGCTGGAGGAGCATTTGAATTTCTGAGATACCACTGTGTGAATACTGCCTCTCATCCAGAGCAACTCCACAGCCCCTAAAACCTTGCTTGCACTCTTTTATATCCATCCTCCCAGTTCTGTGAGTGTGAAGATGCCCTAGAAATGGGCCAAGTACAAAAGTTTCAATGCTGGTGACAAAAAGGGGTTAAAATGACAAGCAACTGATGTGATTTCTCTTGGCATGAAATGATTGTCTCAGCACTCAGCTGGTGGAGTGTCTGCACCGACAGACACCGTTCTCACCTCACTGTTGGGCAGTGCAGGGTTCTCCTGGGCATCATCTCTTTGTCAGGGGTAGAATCCCCAGGCGGGGGTTCACCAGGCTGTACTGATAGAATCCTAGAATGGATTGGGTTGGAAAAGCCCTCCGAGGTCATCAAGTCCAACCCTTGGGCCAACTCCAGTCCCTTTACCACATCATGGCACTCAGTCCCACGGCCAAGCTCAGCTGAAAAACCTCCAGGGATGGGGAATCCACCCCCTCTCTGGGCAGCCCATTCCAATCTCAACACAACACTCAAGGTGTGGCCTCCCTAAGGCAGAGTCCAGGGGAAGGCTCACTGCCCTGGGCCTGCTGGCCACGCTACTTTGGATCCAGGCCAGGATGCCATTGGCCTTCTTGGCCACCTGGGCACACTCTTGGCTCCTCTTGAGCTTCCTGTCCCTCAGTCCCCCCAGGTCCCTTTCTGCCTGGCTGCTCTCCAGCCACTCTGTGCCCAGCCTGGAGCGCTGCAGGGCTTGGGGTGGCCAAAGGGCAGGACCTGCACTTGGCCTTGTTGAACTCCATCCCATTGCAATCAGCCCATCTCTCCAGTCTCTCCAGATCCCTCTGCAGAGCCCTCCTGCCTTCCAGCAGGTCGACACTCCCTCCCAACTTGGTGTCATCAGCAAATTTGCTGCTGATGGACTCAATCCCCTCATCTAAATCATCAATAAAGATGTTAAACAGGACTGGACCCAACACAGACCCCTGGGGACACCACTGGTGACCGGTCCCCAGCTGGACACAGCCCCATTCACCAGCATTCCAGGGGCTGATATGCTGCTCTCTGCCAGCTTTGGGGCAGTGCTGTCCAGCTCTAGCATCACCCACCAGGACAAACTTCTGAAGGTCACACTTTCAGCCTCCCCAGCGCTCCAATGTAGGGCAAGTGCTGTGGGGACACATCCAGCTCTGCTGCTGGCGTGGCACTGTCCCCTTTGTGCATCACCATGGCAAAGGGAGGGTTGCCAGGAGCGTTGTTTGGCTGCCCCTCCCTCCGCGGGGCTTTCTCCGTGATTAGTTACCCGGGGCAGGGGCTCCGGTTACCGCAGAGCCTGCCAGCCCTCCTCGCTTCAGCACAACTAATATCCCACCTGCCATGAGAAGGTTTCAACTTGGTTAATCTCCCAGCTTAGCTGGGGTGGTTTAATATTTTTAAAATGGTTGCCACAGAAAAAAAAAAGAGGGATTTAAGCAGGTTTTGAATCGCTGCTAAAAGCCCTGCTCGCAGGTTGCAGGGCAGGCAGGGAGGCAGGAGCCACTCTCATCAGCTCGGGTTTCACTTGGGTTATCCCAAGGTGGCCTGACTTTGTGGCTGCGGATTTACAATGGAGCAGTCAGATGCAAAGCAGCCTGTGGAGGAGAAACTGCTTTAATAATGCATTTCCTGCTCAGCAAACAGCAGATACAGTGACATTCAGAGGGAATGGGAACTAAGTCTCGCAGGAAAGGAAAGGAACCAGTTCCTCCCCAGGGTTTAATAACATTTTTTGCTCCCACAATGTATTTGGGGGGGGATAAAGGTTGACCTGAGAGACATCAGAATGTACAGCTTTGGAGTGGAAATAAAAAGACAGGTTGGAACATCTCAGGCCTGATACACCTGAAGCCCCATCTGCACTGTTTCAAATTTAAGGGAAAGGAAATAGGTTCTCATTTCGTGGTCAGATTTCGCTGGCATAAAATAAGACTCTTCCTCTGGAATAACCTGGATAAAGTGCATTGTGCTGATGTGTAAAACACACTGATTTGTGTCCCAGTCCCTTCTCCCTGGGCTGGGAATGCCATGTTCAGCCTCAGGAGGAGCACTGACAGGCTCCTGACTGCTCTGATCCAAACCAAAGGCACAACTCCAGGTTTTCAGAGGAGTTTTGTCCTCTCAGCCCAAGCCATTGGGGTGCATGTCAGGCTTACAGAGCCACATATGCAGGAGAGCAAAGCCTGGAAAACCAGGCAAGACTTCTATAGCTTTGTTCATGACAGTTCTCACTTCTGCTGTGCTCTTAGGCACAACTTGTGCCAAAATTAGGGTAAAACAAAGCCCAGGGACTAAAGCAGAGGTGGCCTCCCCCTTTTTGGGGGGCAAAAGCCTGTCAGAAAGCAATGCCCTGATCTGTGGCTCAGTGCCAGCAGAGCACAAGCAGCACCAGCTGCAGGACCTCAGTGCTGTGCAATTCTTCCCCTGAGGTTGCAGAAAAACGAAGGTGGGCACAGAGCTGTTGTACAAACCCTGTGGGTGTTCTTTGTTTGGGGAAAAAGCCTTGTCAGACACAGTGATTGGAAAGGATCCCAGAGGGAGCTTGGCTGAGGCAGCTGCAAAGGCAGAGAGAGCCACTGTGGCTCACAGGAGGACCTTGCCAAGCTCTGAACTTGTTCCTTCACAGATGAATTTGGAGGTGCAACTCATAAACTAACCAGCTCTGACTGGCTAAGTTAGCCATGTGAGCCCAGGTGGGCTCCTTACTAACCTGGCTGAGAAGAGGTGGCACCCAGGTCACTCTGGGGTGGAAATCATAGAATGGATTGGGTTGGAAAAGACCTCTGAGATCATCAAGTCCAACCCTTGGGCCAACTCCAGTCCCTTTACCAGATCATGGCACTCAGTGCCACGGCCAAGCTCAGCTGAAAAACCTCCAGGGATGGGGAATCCACCCCCTCTCTGGGCAGCCCATTCCAATCCCTCAGCACTCTCTCTGCAAACAAGTTTTTTCCAATCTCCAACTTCAATTTCCCCTGGCAGAGCTTGAGCCCCCCGTGCCCCCTTGTCCTATTGCTGAGTGCCTGGGAGAAGAGACCAACCCCCACCTGGCCACAACTTCCCTTCAGGCAGTTCCAGACAGTGCTGAGGACAGGGAAGAGGAAAACGTTTCCATTGGTGTGTAAACCCCTCTCTGGCACAGCTAAAATCCCCTGTGAGCTCCTGCAGGAAGCTTTTATGGATCAAACAGCAAATAGGAGCATTTGACTTCACAGCATACAACCCTATTGCCAGGATTCTTACCCATATTGGACATGACCACAGGGCAAAACCCATGTGAAATCTAGATGAGGTTGGGTAAATACATCACAATGACAAACCACTGCCTCCATTGCACCTTCTGTTTGAGGGCAAAGAGGCTGTTTCAGCAGGATTTCCAAAGCAGCACTCTGGTTTTGCATCCCCTTGCAATAGTGAGGGGTTGTCCCCCTCTCTTGGCAGTGCCACAGCAGCCAAGCAGTGCCCTGCCCTGTGGGCAGCTCTGTGGGCACAGCCTGAATGCCCTCAGTGCAGTTGTCTCCCTCCACACTAAAGGATCCTTCCTCACCAAATCACACCAACCCCACTCCTAAATTCTCCCTGGGGGCTGCATGAAACAGGAGAGGTTTTTTTAAGAGGAGGACTGGGTTAACAGTGAAACTGGGACTTGTTTTCCTACAGAACTGAGTGGAGAAAAGAAGAGCTGAATAAATACAGGCAGATTACTTTAAGGATCCTTAAAACATCAAAATTAAGTGAAACTTGAATGGCAGGGCAAGCAAACATCCTTCCATGGGTTCAGAATATCACCCAAGAGAGACACCCACATCCCTGCTCATCCCACTTTCTTCAAGGGCCCTGTGCTAAGAAAAGAGCTCATTTTCCAGCCCCTTGGATGTCATATGGAGAGTTCAAACTGGCAAGCTTAAGAATGAGCAGAAGTCGAATTTTAGTGAAAGAAAAGTCTGGCCAAATGCAGTGCAGTGTTCAGCAGGAGAGCTCTGTAGTGAGGCTGCCACTGGATACCTGTATGAATACAAATCAGCTCTGCTAATTGCCAGGCAAGCAAAGATCTGTATCATATTTGTTACATGTGGGGCATTACATTCTAAGGCAAAATATCATCCAACAGGCATTGGCTGCTGTGGGGCTTCAGCTTTCCAACTGCCAGCTGCTCCTCAGGGGTCTCTGCTCAGTTTTTTCAGAGTGTACTAATTGTAATTGTTTGGTTTCAGGTTATACAGAGACATTCAGGTGGGTTTGTTTGTTTGTTTGTGGGGGGTTTGTTTGGTTTTTGTAGGTTATGTGTTTGTTTCCCCCCTGCTATGGCTGCTGTAGCCACAGGTGAATCCCATCCTGAAGCCTGAACATGCAGGATGGGACACACATGGAATTCCACCTGATGGAACAGGACTTGGCTATTCTTGCCAAACCCCAAATATGGGGCATTCCTGGGAGTCAGGTGGGAGGTTATCTGTGTGTGCAATCCCTTCCCCAGGGAAACCANATTGTTTGGTTTCAGGTTATACAGAGACATTCAGGTGGGTTTGTTTGTTTGTTTGTGGGGGGTTTTGTTTGGTTTTTGTAGGTTATGTGTTTGTTTCCCCCCTGCTATGGCTGCTGTAGCCACAGGTGAATCCCATCCTGAAGCCTGAACATGCAGGATAGGACACACATGGAATTCCACCTGATGGAACAGGACTTGGCTATTCTTGCCAAACCCCAAATATGGGGCATTCCTGGGAGTCAGGTGGGAGGTTATCTGTGTGTGCAATCCCTTCCCCAGGGAAACCACTGCTTGGACACCAACCCCACCCCTGAATGAGCAAGAGATGGGCAGGGAAATGGATAGAGAACTGATTTGTCCAGTAAATCACATGTCACCGCCAGGATGAGAAACATAATTCCATCTGCTCCCTCCCTTTTAGAATCACAGAATCACAGAATGGATTGGGTTGGAAAAGACCTCCAAGGTCATCAAGTCCAACCCTTGGGCCAACTCCAGTCCCTTTACCAGATCATGGCACTCAGTGCCACGGCCAAGCTCACCTTAAAAACCTCCAGGGATGGGGAATCCACCCCCTCTCTGGGCAGCCCATTCCAATCCCTCAGCACTCTCTCTGCAAAGAAGTTTTTTCTGCTCTCCAACTTCAATTTCCCCTGGCAGAGCTTGAGCCCCCCGTGCCCCCTTGTCCTATTGCTGAGTGCCTGGGAGAAGAGACCAACCCCCACCTGGCCAGAACTTCCCTTCAGGCACTTCCAGACAGTGCTGAGGTCACCTCTCAGCCTCCTCTTCTCCAGCACAAACACCCCCAGCTCCCTCAGCCTCTCCCCACAGGACTCTTGTTGTCTCTCATGTTGGGCTGGGGGGGATGCTCTGTGTCCTGGGTGCAGAAAATACCACTGAGTACCACTGAGTTACTTGTGTGTTGCAGCAAGAGGAGCTGAAACTTGTTTGGGTGGTGTTTTCTTCCTTGCTGGGAGTGGAAAACGTGATGGATGCAGATCCAGCTACAGAAAACAGGAGTCACTGCACCGTGTGGAAATTGGAATCTGCACAAGTAGGTCTAGAATGGCACCAGTCTGGATGGCAAACAATTCAGCAGGAAGCAGCAGCTGAACGTGACCAAGCCAAAAAGAAGCAAACCCAATGGGAAGGGCCATTTGTGATGCTGGAATTATTCCTTGTTTGAGTGGAAGGTCACTGGGGGAAAGCTGTGTCTGGAATTAGAAAAGTGACAAGTGCTGTTCAGGGAAGTATTAGGGCAGATTTTTTTGGCAGTTCTGACTTAGGAGGACCTGCTCATGGCCATGGCTCTCAGTTATGCTGGTTAACTGTTTGTGGGGCAGCAGAGCAGCTGCATCAATGGAATAAAGTTACCAAAATGTTCCTGGAAAGGTTACCAAAAGCAAATTATCTGCTTCAGCTCGTGATCCATCCAAGCAGCCAGTTCCCAGCAGCTCAGGGAAGTAGTAAGGGGATGGAGGAATCCAGGGAAAGATCTGCTTCAGATGGGTTTGCTGATGGAAGGATGCTGTGGATAAACCCTTTTAGTTTTTAGGGATCTGATCTCCAAATCTCACTCTTCATGAGGAAATCCCACTCACAAAGACCTTGCTGACTCCCAGCAACCTCCCAAGAACTTGATTTGTAATAAAACCAGCTGAGACTTCAGATTTTGCGTTAGAAGAGCACTTTTGTTCAGACTTCATATTTCAAAACACATTAGAAACAAACCTGTATTTCATCCCCAGATCAAACCAGCACAGTGCCCTGTGCCAGAGCCCTACACTGTTCGTGGAGGGGCAGCTCTGCCCTGCCAGCCCCCAGTGTCCTCAGGTGCAGGACATACACATAATTTGCTCTTGTACCTCAATCAGTGAGCAAACAGAAAAAGAGAGAGGAAATTAATTTCTCTCCTTCCTTTTCCCTCTGTCCTATTTTTCACAAGAGCCTTTTAAAAATGTTGCTTACTATGTGATCATGCACAGCAGGGTTTTGTAACAACCTCGTCTTGCCTCAACTACCTCTGCCCTTGCTGTGGAATGGTTGGTTGCCTTGGCAATCTTCTCTCTGTGGTGCTCAGGAGCTACAATTATAGTGCTTTTCTCAGCAGAGATCCTCTTAGTTCCTTTTCTTAGAAGTTCATGATAAGGAGATGCAGAAAGATGTATATAATGGATTTTATTGCTCCAGCCTTCTGTCTCCTTCAGCCCTGAAGGGAGCAGACCTGCACCACCCAAACCTGTTTGCTCTGCAGCAAGGAGGAAAACCTTCTGCTTGCTGGGATGGAGCACTGTCACTGAATGTCCCAACCAGGGGTGGTGGCTCTGAGTGCCACATAAACCCCCATGGGCCACTCCACAGGGAGAAGGGAGCACTGCTCTGTGTGGCACTGCAAACACTTCCCTCAAATGTATTTTCTTTGCGAGAAAACCGATGGCAACCTGAACTGCTGGCTCAGCAAAGAAGGAAAATGCAGGTGAGCAGGAGTGCCCACTGCAGGGGAGGGGCACTGCCTTAGCCTGGGTTTAGTGGCCACCCCTGGTGACCAACTGCCCCCGCCACATATTGGGTGTGCACACAGTGACAAACAGAATCAGAGAATCATAGGATGGATTGGGTTGGGAAAGACCTCCGAGATCATCAAGTCCAACCCTTGGGCCAACTCCAGTCCCTTTACCAGATCATGGCACTCAGTGCCACGGCCAAGCTCACCTTAAAAACCTCCAGGGATGGGGAATCCACCCCCTCTCTGGGCAGCCCATTCCAATCCCTCAGCACTCTCTCTGCAAAGAAGTTTTTTCTGCTCTCCAACTTCAATTTCCCCTGGCAGAGCTTGAGCCCCCCGTGCCCCCTTGTCCTATTGCTGAGTGCCTGGGAGAAGAGACCAACCCCCACCTGGCCACAACTTCCCTTCAGGTAGTTCTAGACAGTGCTGAGGTCAGAAGGAAACCCTCTGTCACTCTGTGAGACACTGAGACTCAGTGACAAAGATGCACTATTTTCCTTGGCTGTGCTCGAGCTGCTGGGTCAGCATGGGGGGTTGTAATGAGGTAATTCTGCCCCTGGATTTGAATATGACTGACAGTGGAGAGGGAGCAAAGCTGCCAAGCCAACAGTCACGGAGTAGAGCATGGTTTTGGAGAGAAATCTGAGGACAGCAGCGAGGTCAGTCCTCCCTCTGCCCTCTGTGAGCAGGGGATGGATGCACAGAGTGGTCCTGTATTGCCTGAGCCACGTGCTGGGGCTCTGTGTGGTGGGAGCACTGGGGGAGGACACTGGTTTTCCTTGGGAGGCTCCAGTTCCTGCACAGCAGGGACGTTGTTCTCACCATGCACAAACCGTGGGGCCTCACAGCACAGATGACTAATTGCAGCTGGCACTTTGGACACTCTCAGTGCCTGTGCCAGTGGGCACTTGGCTGCTGAGCCACATCCCTTCTGACACCAGCAACGGGAAAACTGCAGAGGACACGGAAATGCTGAACTGCTGCTTCGACAATTAAGAACCCAGCGAGAATTAAGCAGTCCCAAAGCCTAAACAGGTCAGTTCTACGTGACAAAACACAGTCAAACAGGGAGATAGGCTGGCAGTTCTGTACTGCTGGGTCTCCCCTGGCTCCCTCTCCCTCCCCCTGCTGTCAGTGTGCCCCAAAAGGCTGCTGTGCTCCGAGGTGGCAGCCACCAGCAGGGCTGAGATGCCATGGCTAATTAAATCCTGGTTCTGGAGAGCTGCTCAGATGCAGGAAAGGGTGAGAAATGCCACCTCTGAGAGCCATGGGAGCAGCACTGTCCCCCAACCAGCACCACTGGTGCTGAGCACTGCCAGGCAGATCACACAAACACTTGGCATGAACAGAACAAATGCAAATCTGACTCGAAGGAACAAAACTCCACTGAGAAAAAACCCTCTTAATTCAGTTTAGTAGCTACATGAAGAGTGTAAGAACCAGCTCTTCTCATCTGAGATACTCTTTGAGTGCCTTTGGAAGGGCTCCTGCTCTCAGATGGCTGGGCAGTGGTAGGGAAGGACAGTGGCAGTTCCTACACAACTAAAATACAGGGATTTTTCTCAAAGTTTGGGAGAAATCCAGTGCTGCCCTCTCCCCTGATAGGCCACATGTCTGGCAGTGAGTCTGCCACAGGTGTGGATGTATCTTAGGAATAAGGTGGGAGAGATTTCCATACACTGGAGCCATTCCTTTCGGAGGCACTTTGGGAACGTGACTTTGCATCAGAGGAGGAAAGAACTGCAGGACTTCACTGTGGTATTCAATGATTGAACATAAAGTGCAGTTCTTCTTGTTTTGGTTTTTTTGTAATATTCGTATTTATTACTGGTGGGGTTCAGTGTAACAGTAGATTTCAATGGGAAAATGTAATCCAAAAAAGGCCTGCTTTTATTGTTCTGTTCAGGGAATAACCACAGAGCAAGAAGCCAAAGGAACCTGCTTTCAAGTCTCCTTTTATCAACTGTACGTAGTAAGCACAGGTAGAGGTTGACAGGTTGCACTTAGATGTGTGCTTAGACTGATCTAACAGTTTCCTTGCTGTTAATCCTGGTTTTACTCCTAGACTAACCATCTCTCTCAGACTGACCATCTATTTTCCAGCATTCATTTCTTGGAGAGATGGAAACTGGTGTGTGGAGAAGTCAGTATGAACACAGAATAATAATTTTTTTCTGGTCAAAACAGTCCTCCAAACCCAGCCTTCAGTGGCAGTGTTGCTACACCAGACAAAGTTAATCCTGCCTCATGGTCCTGCTTTCAGGATTTATGGATTTTCCTGGTACCAAATCAAGAACTGTACTTTTTCTCAGTGATTTATAGTGTAAATTGAACTCTTCATAATGAGCATATGTACCTTACCCAAATGTAACACAGGAAACAATCACTGATAGTGTTTTTCACCTTTGGAGTATCACCAGAATGTGAGTTTACTGCACTGGGCTGGACCAGCACATGGCCTGGACCATTTCCCTTGCACTGTTCAGCTGCACATTTCAAGGGCAAAGCAGCAAAGGTGATGGCTGGACACCCTTGAGTGTGTTCCAGCACAGACTCGGGTGCAAAGCCCACATTTGCTTTTTCTCTGAAGAACCACAAAATCCAGTAGTGTAGTTGGAGCAGGTTTCTGCTTCAGCCAGGCCCCAAGCTTGCTTTGGGTCACGTAAGGAGCAGCTTTTATCCATCACCCACCTGCAGCCACTGCAGGGCAGGAATTGGCAGCCCTTTCACTTGAAGGAAGAATGCAGCACTATAGCTCAGGACAGAAAGCAGAGAGTGATGAATCCACTGAAAATTCCATGAGACATTAATGGAGAGACTGTAATTCCAGCTGGGATGTGCAGGGCATGTCAGGATTAGCACCTCTGTACTTTCAAAGGTGCTGCAGGATGTTCAGTAACCTTATTGATCATAGAATAGAATCATAGAATGGATTGGGTTGGAAAAGACCTCCCAGATCATCAAGTCCAACCCTTGGGCCAACTCCACTCCCTTTACCAGATCATGGCACTCAGTGCCACGGCCAAGCTCAGCTGAAAAACCTCCAGGCATGGGGAATCCACCCCCTCTCTGGGCAGCCCATTCCAATGCCTGAGCACTCTCTCTGCAAAGAAGTTTTTTCTGCTCTCCAACTTCAATTTCCCCTGGCAGAGCTTGAGCCCCCCGTGCCCCCTTGTCCTATTGCTGAGTGCCTGGGAGAAGAGACCAACCCCCACCTGGCCACAACTTCCCTTCAGGCACTTCCAGACAGTGCTGAGGTCACCTCTCAGCCTCCTCTTCTCCAGCACAAACACCCCCAGCTCCCTCAGCCTCTCCCCACAGCACTTGTGCTCCACTCCCTTCTCCAGCCTCGTTGCTCTTCTCTGGCCCCGCTCCAGCCCCTCAATCTCTTGCCTCAACTCAGGGGCCCAGAACTCAACACAACACTCAAGGTGTGGCCTCCCCAAGGCAGAGTCCAGGGGAAGGCTCACTGCCCTGGGCCTGCTGGCCACGCTACTTTGGATCCAGGCCAGGATCCCATTGGCCTTCTTGGCCACCTGGGCACACTCTTGGCTCCTCTTGAGCTTCCTGTCCCTCAGTCCCCCCAGGTCCCTTTCTGCCTGGCTGCTCTCCAGCCACTCTGTGCCCAGCCTGGAGCGCTGCAGGGCTTGGGGTGGCCAAAGGGCAGGACCTGCACTTGGCCTTGTTGAACTCCATCCCATTGCAATCAGCCCATCTCTCCAGTCTCTCCAGATCCCTCTCCAGGTCCCTCCTGCCTTCCAGCAGGTCGACACTCCCTCCCAACTTGGTGTCATCAGCAAATTTGCTGCTGATGGACTCAATCCCCTCTAAATCATCAATAAAGATGTTAAACAGGACTGGACCCAACACAGACCCCTGGGGACACCACTGGTGACCGGGCCCCAGCTGGACACAGCCCCGTTCACCAGCACTCTCTGGGGCCTGACCCTCCAGCTCCTGACCCAGCACAGAGTGCTCCTGTCCAAGCCATGGGCTGCAGCTTTTCCAGGAGTGTATTATGGGAGACAGTGTCAAAGGCCTTGCTGAAGTCCAGACAGACACATCCACAGCCTTCCCCTCATCCACCAGGTGGGTCACCTGATCGTAAAGAGATCTACCTCACTACCTGCAATGCTGCTTTTACTGGGAGCACTTACCCTTGATTGCTCTGGAATTCTGCTTAAAATGTCTGGAATTTGACAGGATCATTTCCTGAGGTGGCATGCAAGCTTCAACTGCACTGAACTGAACCTCAAAGGATCTGTGCAGCTTTACCTTTTTGCCCTTTTCTTTCCCCTGTGTTTGTCGCACAGTCAAAGGAAACAGCTTTTTCTGGGGATGATGATTAATAAGCAGCCCTGCCAAAGGGGTATGTGGCTGGTGTTAAGAACAGGCTCCTGTAATTGACACTTTAAAATGTGTTCTAACATGTGAAAATGATAGGCTGTCAAACCACCATTCAGGTGTACACCGAGATAATAACATGCATTTGAGAGAAATGATAAGGCAAACTACATGTTTTTTATAGCATGAAGATAAATAGTGAAATCCACACTTGCATGTCTCTGTGGGAAATAAGCAAAGAAATCCATTTAGAGGGGAATTGTGAGCAGTCTGGACATCTCCACTGCCTTGTGCTTGAAATATCATCATTTGAGGGTGCCCGTTGTTATATTTATGCTTGAATTAAAGACATAAAGCATTTGCAGTGCCCATTTATCCGCTCTATCAAACCTTCCCCCAAGGATGAAGGCACCTCAGGACAGACTTTAATTAAAGGTTGTGGCCATACTTCCAGGATGCCAATGGGATCCTGGCTTGCATCAAAACTAGTGTGGCCAGCAGGCCCAGGGCAGTGAGCCTTCCCCTGGCCTCTGCCTTGGGGAGGCCACACCTTGAGTGTTGTGTTGAGTTGTGGGCCCCTCAGTTGAAGAAAGAGATTGAGGGGCTGGAGCGGGGCCAGAGAAGAGCAACGAGGCTGGAGAAGGGAGTGGAGCACAAGTGCTGTGGGGAGAGGCTGAGGGAGCTGGGGGTGTTTGTGCTGGAGAAGAGGAGGCTGAGAGGTGACCTCAGCACTGTCTGGAAGTGCCACATCAGGGAAGTTGTGGCCAGCTGGGGGTTGGTCTCTTCTCCCAGGCACTCAGCAATAGGACAAGAGGGCACGGGGGGCTCAAGCTCTGCCAGGGCAAATTGAAGTTAGAGAGCAGAAAAAACTTCTTTGCAGAGAGAGTGCTGAGGGATTGGAATGGGCTGCCCAGAGAGGGGGTGGATTCCCCATCCCTGGAGGTTTTTCAGCTGAGCTTGGCCGTGGCACTGAGTGCCATGATCTGGTAGAGGGAGTGGAGTTGGCCCAAGGGTTGGACTTGATGATCTTGGAGGTCTTTTCCAACCCAATCCATTCTATGGTTCTGTGAACTTCTAGTGAGATACAGAATGGGATGTTTTTAAAAAATACCCCAATTAATGGGAAACTGTGAATGAAAATAAAGCAGTATCATGTTTGGTTTGCTTGAGATCAACGACAAAATATTCCAGTTGGGGTAGAATCTTAGCAAGTAGTAATTCAGGCTGCAGACTGGTGAATAGAGAGCTGTCTTTGCCTAGTTTTTGGCAGTATCTACAGTCCAGAATCCCTTCCCTTGTTGCTCCTTGACCTCCCAAGAACAAAGTGCCTGAGTTTTTGAAGTTTAACCTTAGGCACATGCAGGGAGTAACAAGAATTTTCCCATTCCTGGAAATGTTGCCATTTTCAAACATCTGATAAATGTAAAGTCTTCTCCTTTTGTATCTGGGGAAACAAAACCCAACAAAACCAAATCCAACCAAACCAAACCAAACCAAACCAAGCGAAACGAAACGAAACCAAACCAAACCAAGGCAAACTAACCAAACCAAACCAAGTCAAAATCAACCAAACCAAATCAAATCAAACCAAGCCAAACAAGCAATGTCCAATGCCAGTTTGAACCATGTAGGGAACTCCCCTCGTCTGACAGGTTGCCCTGGAGAGACGGGGAAGGTACCAGAGTTGTTCCAAGCTCTTCAAATGAAGCATCAAAGCAACTCACCTCGGGCCCAGAGGTGAGAAAATGATACCCTGAGGCACAGGTTGTGTCAGGCAGATAGCAAGCAACGGGCTCATAAAACAATATTTGAAGAAAGGTAAAAAAGAACACGAGGGAGAGGGAAGAGATTCTTATTAGCTGCAAAGTGAAGGCTTTTCGATCACAATCTCTGACAAAGAACAGCACTCTTTGGACAGTAAATCACCATGGCCCACAGAAAGCTGTGCTGATAAAAGCCTGTCAGCCCAGGGAAGAGGCTCAGGGTGGCTTGCAGGGGAAATCTTTCATTCCAAGCACACTCAGCAGACCAGCAGAGGCAGGAGGAGCAGGTACAGGCAGGAGGAGCAGGTACAGGCAGGCAGCCCCAAACGGGAGGGTGAAATGGGCTTTCAGCTCTTTCTACAAGGGAGAGGAAAGCCCCTTTCTGAAGCTCTCAGCTGGGAAAAAGAAGAGCTGCCTCAGGATTGATCCTTCCACCTGTATCTTCCAGCCATGAGCTCCTGGGGCTGGTGACAGAGCCCTCAGTGACAGGGCAGCAAGGCAGTGTCTGTGGGACAGACCTCAGTGATCACTGCTGGTTGGGTGGCACTCAGGGATGGCCCAGGAAGGGATGGCCAAGGAAGGGATGGCTAAGGAAGGGATGGCCAAGGAAGGGGCCTGCAAATCCCTCAGGCTGTTAAAGGGCCTTGGAGAAGGGAAAGCAAGCCCATGGGAGCTGGTCAGAGTTGGGCACGTCAGTGAGCTCAGGGACATTCCATGCACTGAGATGCCCCTCCATGCCCTGGGCAGGCAGGGGAGGGCAGGGGGGACCTGGCACACTGTGTGTTTCTGGAAGACTTAGATTTTATTTCTTTTTTTTTTAACCTGTTTACATTGTAATGGCATGTCACATTCTTTCCCTTCCTTTTTCCTTCCCACTCTTATCTTTGTGCACTTTAGTTTTGTCCCCATAGCAAGAGGGAGTTTAATATGGTGTAACTCACACCTCCTGGAGGCAGGGAGGAGGGAGGTGGAGGAAAAGCAGGGAACTGAGGAGCTTAGGCACTTTCTCTTGATTCCTCAAACACTGCAGGTGTGATATTTCATTATTCTGCAGAATTTCTAGGAGATATCTGAAAGACCTGAATCAAAGGGGTGATTAGAAAGGCAAACAACAAGGAAAGGTTTAAGAAATGTTCAGATTTTTTTTGTTCCTTTGCTGATGGGAGGGCAGATATGGAAGACTACACTTTGATATTAACCTTGATACCCACCTTCCCACTATCCTATTTTAATATACCTGCTTTCCAGGGGCTGCTCCATAGCACTGGTGTAGAATCCTCCCATCACTGTGATATACCTCCTACTTCCCAGGGTTGCTCTTGCATTCCATCCTTCTTAAGATTTAGTGAGCTTGATACAAGGCCTGGGGGATAAGAAAAAGCCCTCCCAGGCAGTAATTTGCCCCTGAGCTATTGCTGCCAGTCCTGCAAGGGCATCTTGTGCCAACAGAGCAGCAGAGAGGCTCCAAATGCATTGAAAATTCTATTTATGGCATTTTAAGCAGTTAAGAGCTCGTTGAGAGATACAAAACAGGTCGACTCTTCTCTGTACTTGAGGTTTGCCTTTCCCTGGTCCCAGCAGTTCTCTCGGCAATCAGCAGCAGCACACCTTGCTGTGTCCTGGTTCCTGCACGTTGCTGCTCACCCAGCTAAGGTGGCACTCACAGGCACATTGAAGTTTACTTGTGAACTTTCCTGGCACAGCTGAGGGAATGGGGATGGGAGAAACCATATACAGGTGTAGAAGTCTTCAGTATTAGTGAGAAAAAATACATTTAGAAAGTATTAAACAGTATTTAAAAAAAAAAAAGGCAGCAAAAGCCCAGCAGAGCCTTCCCTGTCTGTCCTGGGCAGCTCAACAGGGGAATTCCGGCTCCTGCCCTATAAATACATTGCCAACAGCAAGGAGGTGCTAACCAGTCAGACACGGGACTTTCCCCGGGAGAGGAGGATCCTCTTGTATCACCGAGAAACATTCTAACCTGAGGCAACTGATCTTAACAGTTCAGTGCCTTAAATTTAGGCAGAGAAGAAAGAAGGATGACAGCACTTGCTCTGTGCTGAGCACTCACCTCGAGAGGGTCCCACTTTGGCTGAACAAAGTCATTGTCCTCCTGCCAAGCACTTCCCTGTAACACAGTCCCAAACTTAAGACTATTGAAACTGGGTAAACCCTGTAAATGTCCCCAGGGCAGAGCCAGTGTCTTGGAGCCACTATCCAATCACACTAGTGTAGTCAGAATAGATTAGATCCCACTGACTCCAGTCCAGCATCCTGTGTGGTACAATGGTGGCCCAGTTCAGCAGATGGGACCAGTTTATCCCTGGGTGGGTGTGACCAAAGCTGGGCATTCTAAACCCTCTGGGCCATTGCCCAGCAACTGGGAACAATGGCCCATTGGCAGCAGCTGCCCAGGGCACAGCTGAGCCCTCAGCCTGGCAGCTGGCTGGGAAAGAAGCCTGGCAGAGGAGCTGGGAGAACTCCCCTGCAGGGACTCCTTGGCACCTCCACACCCACCTGAGGGCTCAGCTCTGCTCAGGGGCCAGCAACCATTCCAAAATCCCCCCTGACTCCCAGAGTCACATCCCCCACTCTGCAACTCCCTGCCCTGGGGGACCCACTGGGGGCTCCCACCTGCACCTCAGGGGACAGAATCTTGGGATTTGGGGACTTGGGAACCACTCTTTGGATGCAGAGGAGGATCAGACCCTGGAGAGGAGGAGCCCACCACTCTCCACCAGACTGTGCCATCATCTGCACCAACAGGCTTTTCCCTTCCTTTTCCTTTGGCCTCGGGGGAACCACGTGGGGCTCAGCACAGGGGCCACCAAACCCCACTGTGTTTGTGCCCCAGGGGGCTGGGTTCCACTGCTGGGTTTGTGGGTTAGACCCAATTTCTCTTTGTGCCATTGCATTAATTGTAATATTGTTATTAAATTGTAACTCTGCCTTATAATCTCTTTTGTGTTGGGTTTGTTTCTCCTGCTGGTTCACCTTTAAACCAGCACAAATGGTCATTAGGGGATACAAATGCAGAGCTCCCAAGATATAAGGCAAACACCAAGTACTCCTGTACCAAACCAGTCCTCTACAGAGAGGAGAGGAGGAGGAGAATTAGGGGTGTTACAAATAGATGGCTGATGTCCTCATCATGGCTTTCCCTGGAATGAAACCCACCTTCCCCACCTCCTCCATCTCTGCTTTGAGACTGCAGCCCTACAGTCATTACATCTGTAATGGGTTAAGATGGGAACATTTCTCAGCAGAATTCCCCACATGTTGACAGAAATTAATGTGGGGTTGACAGAAGACTTCAGCTGTAGGGAGGGGTTAAAACAAAGTCAAGGGCTTGACAAAGTCTTCATCCTTGGAACTGATAACTTGTGACTTAAAAGCACTCATTTGCTTCTTGACTTAACCCCATATTTTGCTTCTTCCTTAAAACACTGATACAAGGCTGTTGGCTATTTGAGGACAGAGGTGTTTATAACTTGGATTTAGTTCTATTTCATTTTTTCAAATAAAATATTAAGCCTGGGCACAAGGAAGACTGACTGCAGTGCACTGTCCAGGCCCCTCCTGTGTGGGATGGGGGCTCAGTTCACTGAAGACAGAGAGGGGTGGTGATACTGGCCCTTCTCAATCCCCTGGTGGGTGCTTTCAGTATGAGGCTGACAAGGAAAGGAACACTGGCAAGTACTTTTATGGACATAACCTTTGATTTATTTTTCTTAATTTATATAGAATTTAGTGTAATATGAACCTGATGTTTTTATGTCTTGATTTGGCTGTCAGACACCACCACCCCCAATTAAATGATTGAAGCTTCATTGTGGGAGATCTTGTACTTTCTGAGCAGCTGAAGGGCAGGAGTGTGGTTCAGTTGGTGGCTGTTTCCACCCAAGAGTGACCAGGAGCCAATGTGTTCCTATTCCTCCATTCCAAGTCTATGGGGCTGATCCAGGAGGTCACAGTCCTGAAGGGCTTTCCCAACCCAGAAAACATTTTTGTTTGTAGATAGCAAAATGTCCAGAAAAGATTCTTCTCTCTTCAAAGATCAGGTGCAGTGAAGCTGGAAGAGAACATGTTGAGAAATCCCTAAGTGACACGATGCTCTTCTCTGCAGGGTGTCATACAGAGAAAGGAGCTGTGCATTGAGCCCTTTTAAAGCAACCTAAAATTTGGGGGGGATCACGTCATGCTGTGGGGAAATAATGGCTTCAGAGCCAGCTATTCAGATGAAAAGACATAATTTTACATGTAATTACTTCACTCTCAGTTTGCAGAACCAACCTGCCAATGAATCCCCATGCGAGAGGCCTTCATGTGAGAGATGGGAAGCCAGATCTTTGTGAAGGTTTGAAATTCTGTGCCCTGTGTGCACTCAGGGATGTTCCTTCTTTGTCCCTATGTGTACCTGTGTCCCTGGAAGGGGCACATGCCCTGAGTGTGCTTGGAAGGGGGCACATGCCCTGAGTGTCCTGCAGGAGCACATGCCCTGTGTGTCCTTGGAAGGGGCACATGCCCTGAGTGTGCCTGGATGGGGAACATGCCCTGAGTGTCCCTGGAAGGGGAACATGCCCTGTGTGTCCTTGTAAGGGCCACATGCCCTGAGTGTCCCTGGAAGGGGAGCACATACCCTGTGTGTCATGCAGGGGCACATGCCCTGTGTGTCTCTAGAAGGGGCACATGCCTTATGTGTCCTTGTAAGGGGCACATGCCCTGAGTGTCCCTGGAAGGGGCACATGTCTTGTGTGTCCTGCAGGGACACATGCCCTGAGTGTCCCTGGAAGGGGCACATGCCTTGTGTGTCCTGCAGGGACACATGCCCTGAGTGTCCCTGGAAGGGGCACATGCCTTGTGTGTCCTGCAGGGGCACATGCTCTGTGTGTGCCTGGATGGGGCACATGCCCTGAGTGTCCTGCAGGGGCACATGCCCTGAGTGTACTTGGAAGGGGGCACGTGCCCTGAGTGTCCCTGGAAGGAGCACATGCCCTGTGTGTCCTGCAGGGCAGGCAGAGCCGAGTGGCCCTGGGCTCAGTGCCCAGCCCGTCCCACACAGCAGCAGAGCCGGGTGCCCTTGGGGCAGTGCCCAGCCTGTCTTACAGGGCAGCAGAGCTGGGTGCCCCCCAGGGTAGTGCCCAGCCCGGCCCCCGCAGCAGTCCTGTCCTGGCTCCCCCCAGCACGGCTCTCCTGCCCTGGCAGTTCATCACCAGATGAAAGCTGTGCCCTGCCCCGTTTGGCAGCAGAGCTGTCACAGGTGACACTCTGCAGCTTGCCAAGGTGGGTGAACTCCAGGGACAGCTGTGACTGGGGGCAGAGAGAAGGGCAGGAGGGGCAGAGAGCAGGGCAGGAGGGGACAGATATTGAGGTCTCCAGGAGGTCTTGGCCACAGTGCTGGTGCTTCTGGCTGACTCCTGCCATGACTCCACTGGAAGAGGCCTAAGGGACAGTTCCTGGAATTCTTCACATTGTCAGGGACCTGCTGCTCAGCTTCACTCTCTACAACTCCCTGACAGGATGTTTTAGCCAGGTGGGGGTTGGTCTCTTCTCTCAGGCAACCAACAGTAGGACAAGAGGGCACAGGCTTTAGCTCTGCCAGGGGAGATTTTGTTTGGATATCAGGAGGAAGTTCTTCACAGAGAGAGTGCTCAGGCATTGGAATGGGCTGCCCAGAGAGGGGGTGGACTCACCATCCCTGGAGGTTTTTAAGATGAGACTGGATAAGGCACTGAGTGCCATGATCTGGTGATCACAATGGGGTTGGATCAAGGGTTGGACTTGATGATCTCAGAGATCTCTTCCAACCCAGCTGATTCTATGATTCTAATGAGCTACATTTGGATTTCTCAGCTCTAGGAGGGGAAGATTTAAGCTCTGTATTAGACCACCTCTTAGACTTTCACACTGAGACTCAAACCTCTACTTTCTTATACAAAAAACTTTACTTACTTTTCCATAAAGTCTTACATTTTGAGGTAGTTGGGCTTCTTATAAGCACAGAAACTAGAACCCTTGTTATCCTGTAGAAATCCCTGCTACAAGGCTCTGACTCTGATGGTAATTGCAGTGCTCTGGTTCAGAGCTTTCCTAAAATGTCAGAATGCAGAATGAGACTTAACTGTTGGTGTTGATTTGGGAATAACAAGAATGAACACCAGCTACTGATGTTCTGTTTTACAGCAGATCTTGGAAACAGTCACAGCCCAACAATTATTTGAAGGATTCCTCAAAAAACAAGCAGCAAGGCCTGACCATGACTGATGGTGGAGGAAAGAGAAAGGTCATAGGTTTATTCAGCAGGAAAACTGGTCCCACTGAAAGCCAGAACTGTAGAAGGCAGAACTGATCAATCCATGGACCTCTTATGGATTCCCTAACTAGTGCCACTGGGGTTCCAATAATAATCTGACTGTGCTCTCTCTCTGTAACTGGTCATGCATTTAACAAATATGCAGCAAATACTGAAGAGCTTCATTAAATACTATTATTATACCCAGATAAAATGCCTCCCCTTCCCACTGGTAAGCCAGAGGCTCACAGAATCATAGAATGGATTGGGTTGGAAAAGACCTCCAAGATCATCAAGTCCAACCCTTGGGCCAACTCCAGTCCCTTTACCAGATCATGGCACTCAGTGCCACGGCCAAGCTCACCTTAAAAACCTCCAGGGATGGGAATCCACCCCCTCTCTGGGCAGCCCATTCCAATGCCTGAGCACTCTCTCTGTAATCAGTGGCATGCTGGGAGGGGAGGAAGGCAAACCCCAGGATTTATTAAACACAAAACTGCCTGACAATGTGAAAGGCAAGTTCAGTTTATTCTGGACAGGTAATTTTGTGATAGCCTGAGGATGGAAAGAGGTCAATACTCTTGCCAGGCAATGTCAGGGGTCAAAATGGGCCACTTATTCACTGAGTACTTCCATCTTCCCTGACACAACATGCTCTGTATCTACTTGTGTGACTGCAGTTTGTCCCACCCTTAGTCACT
This sequence comes from Sakesphorus luctuosus, assembly GCA_013396695.1. NCBI lineage: Eukaryota > Metazoa > Chordata > Aves > Passeriformes > Thamnophilidae > Sakesphorus > Sakesphorus luctuosus. The sequence continues at coordinate 29,856 of VWZD01010831.1, forward strand.
TCTCCTGGTCTCTTCAGCTTCAATGCTACAACATTGTCCTGGTGAGGAAATAAGTGGTGAAGTGCCCAAACCAGCTAATCTGGAAGCCTGTGCCAGGCATCAGTGCAGGAAGTGTCTCTTAAGGGACAGAGCCAGTTTTAGCTGGAGGAAACACTGTTGTTCTCACAGACCTGTGGCCCAGAGCATGTCCTGGGTGGCCCTGGGAATTTTCCTGTCTCCCATGCCCCTGTTTCCCAGGGGTTGGTGAAGTGATGAACTTACAGGCCTCCTTCCCTTGCAATTCTCTGCTCTGACACTTGTCCCAGTCACCACCTCCATGAGAGCAAAGCAGGACATTCTCAGTGACATTCAGAGCATTTGTTTGTGTATGAACTCTACCTCACTAATGCCATCAAAGTGTCTCAAAGAAAATAAAGCAAAACAGAAGGAGCTCAGGTTTGAGCGAGCTGGGGGTGTTTAGGCTGGAGAAGAGGAGGCTGAGAGGTGACCTCAGCACTGTCTGGAAGTGCCTGAAGGGAAGTTGTGGCCAGGTAGGGGTTGGTCTCTTCTCCCAGGCACTCAGCAATAGGACAAGGGGGCACGGGGGGCTCAAGCTCTGCCAGGGCAAATTGAAGTTGGAGAGCAGAAAAAACTTCTTTGCAGAGAGAGTGCTCAGGGACTGGAATGGGCTGCCCAGAGAGGGGGTGGATTCCCCATCCCTGGAGGTTTTTAAGGTGAGCTTGGCCGTGGCACTGAGTGCCATGATCTGGTAAAGGGACTGGAGTTGGCCCAAGGGTTGGACTTGATGATCTTGGAGGTCTTTTCCAACCCAATCCATTCTATGATTCTGTGATTCTATATCATGTCCTAATATGAATAATGAGGAATAGATGATGAGCACTTTTTTCCCCCCAAATTTATTTAATTATTCTATATTTGGAAAGAACTACCCAACTGAAATATCTCTAAATGTCAGCAGGAATGTTTGGAGATTAGGGAGACTTCAGAGATGAGATTTCCCCAGTGCCCCCCATACAGGCATATGATGACTCCTTGCCATAAAAATAGAATCACAGAATCACAGAGAAATCACAGAATCAGTTGGGTTGGAAGAGACCTCTGGGATCATCAAGTCCAACCCTTGATCCAACCCCACTTTGATTACCAGATCGTGGCACTCAGTGCCACGTCCAGTCTCATAAACACATCACTCTACTAAAGACTTTATATAGAAAAGAATTGGCATTGATAAGTAATTGTGGTTTATGTAAGCCAAGATTCTGCCTCTTGCAGGGGCCAGCACAATGCTAGAGATGAAGGGGAAATAAAATAAAAATCAATAGGACAACAGGCCCCAAGGAGAATTTTCCCTAATTGTGGAAAGTTAGGGAATGGCTGGAGGATGAGTTCAGAGAGTGCAAAAGGACACAGATATCAAACCAGGGAGCTGTGCAGGCAGAGTTTGGTCAGTTCTACAACTGTGCATGTTGTTTTCCATGCAAACTACAGTTCTCTATGGTCTGTCTGATGGCTTTTTACCCACTTGGGAGCAACCGAAGTGCCTGGCTGTGACAGGGACAGTGCCAGCACTGCCAGTGTGCCCAGCACAGCCCCCAGTGTGCTCAGCACAGCCCCCAGTGTGCCCAGCACAGCCCCCAGTGTGCCCAACACAGCTCTCAGTGTGCCCAACACAGCCCTCAGTGTGCCCAGCACAGCTCCCAGTGTGCCCAGCACAGCCCCCAGTGTGCCCAGCACAGCCCCCAGTGTGCCCAGCACAGCCCCCAGTATGCCCAGCACAGCCCCCAGTGTGGCCAGCACAGCCCTCAGCAGGGCACGATGCATCTGGCAGGGGTCTGGTTTGGAAGGGCAGGGCAGAGGCAGGAGCCCAGGGGAGGGCCCTGCCCTGACCCCCTGTGCCCTCCCTTGTTCTGATCTTTATTGGGCCGTCTGCCTCGGAGCATCAAAGGCAAGAGCAGGCCCGTGATTTGTCCTACAACAGCTCTATAAAAACATAATTGCCCAATAACCCTCTGTCTGCAAACCAAGCCATCTTCCTGTTTCTTCTCTCATAAAGACTATTTGACAAGCCTGTTCCATCAGCTTATAAAAACCTAGAAATAGCTGCCTTCCCTAGAAAGAAACTTTTCAGGAAAAAACCAGAAAGAAACTCGTTTTTCTTACATGTATATGTTGTGTGTATACACAAATATATACACACTAAGATTTCTAAAATAAATAAAATACCTAAACCACATAAGACAGCCAAGTTACCTCTGGCATGGCAAGAAGAGGAATTATTCCTTCTTAAAATAAGGATGTAACCCTACACACTGAATTTATAGGGTCAGAAATGTTCTGTACAGAACTGAACTAAAGGGTGTGCTGCTAAACTAAAAGGGGAATGATCTAAAAGTGTTGCAGTGGGAATTACCCTGAATATCTTGGCATTGCTCTGATATGAGAAGAGACAATTTAAGTCGATTTTTTTCCCCTCTTTCTCTCTTAGAGCTTGTTTCCCCTCATAATAACATTGTTCCAAGACTCACCAACCCAAATGAGTCTGCAGCCTTCCTGCTGGGGAGTGTGCAGTGTCACTTGAGCAGCCACCTTCTGCTTAGTGTAGGGAGTAGCTCATTCAGGTGACAGTCTGTCCTCAAGCATCCTTGAGAAAACACAGAGAAGCTCCAAATTAAAATTGCTCTACCCAGGCTTTCAATCCAGAGCACTTTGTGCTTCAGCCACTAAAAAAGTGGTTTGAAGGAAGCCTTTGAGTAATGTTGCTTCTGAGGAGAAGTTTTGAAAAAGATCAGTTATCCAGCAACTTGTCTGACTGTCACAGGCTTCATTTGAGGTATTTAATGTAGATACACAGTTGAGATTTGATTTGTGGGGCTGAGATTTACACTCCTGGCAGATGTAAGAGCAGTGCATTTTAATTTACTTGCAGTATGAAATAGTTGCTTTGATATGCCTGAGAACAACTGCCTTGGGATCTGTTCCTCCCAAGTGATGTCAAATCTGAATTCCTCTGTAACAGCAGTGGATGGAGGATCAGGCCTTCAAAAACAAAGAAATAATTTATAACTATTGCTGTGGGCCAAATGTTGAAGCGTTCACTTTATTACACAAGCAAAGCTGTTGAAGGCAATGAGAGCCTCAATAAGAAAGGTGATGTCAAAGCTAAAGGAAGATGCTGGTTTAGGATTCAACTGTTTTAAATCCACGAATGTTTCAGAATGCTCTGATTTGTCAGGATTGGATTTTAGTGTTCTGTTGTAAGCAAAAAACCCCTCAAATCTGGAGCAAGGGTAAAACCAGATCGAAGAGGCCATTCTGAGCTCTAAGGTTGGGGAAGGGCAGCAGCTGGAAATTGAAAATTACAAATAATACAGTAATTTCATTCACAGTACATAGGATGTCTCCTCATGTATTTTCATAGCTTTTCCTGGTCTTTCCTAAGAGTGAAATATTTCTTTTCCATTCAGTTATCTGTGCTCTGGTTTGTATTCACGTAATTAATTGTCTCTGTGGGGCTGAATCTTGATTACAATGATCTGTCAGCAGATTTTTACCCAGTTGCTGCTAACTAACAGTCTGGTTCCAACACTCATTCTCTTGGTTTCTTATCAAGCTCTGGGTTCATCGCTGTTCAGGGGCCTCTTGTGATTAGAAAGTCTAATTGTCAAAAAAAAAAAATTCCAAACCTTTTGTGTGTTTTCTGTGTTCTTTTTTATTCATCACAAGGTCCTCAGTGGGACTGAGCTCTGCACTTCCCCAGCAGATTCCACTGCAAACTTCAGTAGTTACACTTCTGAAGAGTCTTCTCCCCCCTCTCAGGCTCTTTCCTTCCCTTCATATCTAGTGGAGAAGCAACACCTCTCCATCTTTTCACAACTGGAAAGAGTTGATCTCCCAAGCACCTCCACTTGGAGTGACCCACCTGGTGTGGGCAGGAGGGCTGTGGCCCAAGGCAGCCCAGTTGGCTTGTCCTGCAGTGGGAGATGATACAGGAATCACAGAATCAGAATCCCAGACTATTCTGGGTTGGGAGGGACCCACAAGGATCATCGAGTCCAACTCTCAAGTCAATGGCCCACACAGGGGATTGAACCCATGACCTTGGCATTATTACAACCAAGTTTTAACCAACTGAGCTGATCTCAGGGTTATCCTATGTGTCTCAAGCACTCTAGGGACAGCCCTAAAAGAACCAAGCCAACTTATAAAATACTAAAGAAGAGCCAATTATGTGAAGTCAGTGTCTGCCTCTCTGTCCTGATGTTTCAGTTCTCCTCAGTGCTTCCCTCTGTCTCCTCCCTGGACAGTTTGATCCCTCTCAGTTCATCTGAGAGGGGAACACAAATGCTCTCAAACACTTTGGACAGCAGAGTTCCTACAGTGAGGGAGTGCTGAGCTCACCCTGAGCTGAGGTGTTACCTTTGCTCAGTGAAGGCTTCAGGCAGAGTCTCACATGCAGCTCATGCAGAACTGTGAACAGTCACATACCTCAGTCCTCTCAGTCTTATTGTACATCCTTCCCAGCCCAGGAATTCACAGAATCAGAGTATTCTGAGTTGGAAGGGACCCACAAGAATCATCGAGTCCAACCCTTAGGTCAATGGCCCACACAGGGGATTGAACCCATGACCTTGGCATTATTACAACCAAGTTTTAACCAACGGAGCTGATCTCAGTTTCCTCCTGCCTTGTTTCTACCTGTAGTTTTGTCTCATGTTCAGAAGCTTCCTCCTCCCACCCCCTTTGTCTCAGGGACTCCCCAGTGATTTACCCTCCTCTTTGCCAAGGAAGCCTCTCACAGCACAACACCGCTGCCCTGGCCTTGCCCTGCCCCATGCCCTGGTGCCAGCCCTAGAGCCAACTGCTGCCACAGCCACCTCCAGCTGGGGGAAGCAGAGAAACACAGAGCTCCTCACTGTTGGGAGGGTCCTGAGCACTCTCCTGCTGCTGGTAGGAAGCTGGTTCCTAAATATGCCAGACTGCAGTCTGAACAGTTGTGCCAGGTCCAACATCATGGTTTAGCAACCAGAGTTTGGACCAGAACCCTGTGTGGGCAGAAGTTCTCATCTAAACTGGGTTGGTTGGTGGTGGTGTCCTGAGAACAACTGGACTGGCATCACCTTTGGGCAGACTGACCAGCTTGGAGGTTTATGTGCACATCTTCCATGTAAACACCACACTGGGAAGCTGTTTAAACCTCACACCTCCAATCTATCAATGCTGAGGGTTTCTCCCAAGGGAGAATTGGGCCCAAAGGTGGGGTTTGACCCGTGGCTTTGGGATTATTGCCATACTGTGGGGTTATGAGAAGCAAATGACGAGATGCTGCACACGTTCAGTGCTCTTGAAGGTGGAAGGTGAAGTTGTCTGAGCCACCAGCTCTAAAGCTGTGCTGTCCTAATGAGGCTGAATGATCCCTACAGCAGTAATTCCTAATTCTGCAGTCCAGGAGAAGCAGAAACTGCACCCCATTTGTGAGGATATTTACTATTAGTGTGCAGTACTGACCTGCCTGAGGAGAGCAGGAAGGTGCTGGACACAGCACTGAGTGTGGCAGACTGAACTCTGAGCAGGAGATAGAAAGGAGTGCCTGCTCTTAAAAAAATGAATCATTATGTCAGTGGTGGAAAAAGTCCATGCTGAGCAGCAGGAACCTCTTTGCTTTACTGTGCACTAAAAAAATGATAACTTGTCTTGAAACAATAATAAACCTGAGGTCTGTGGCCCAACACTTCAAGGCCAGTGTTGAACCTCAGGACTCCCTGCTCAGCAACTGTTCCACAAAGTGGTTTAAAATGAAGGGCTCAATCCTGCTCAGCAAATCTGTATGGTATAAAGTTGAGCTAAACCAGAGCCTTGTTAAACAAAATAGGGCTCAGTCCTGGCTTGGCAGTTTGCTCCTGTTGTACAGGACCGAGACTGAAAGTAGGAGCAGATTAAAGAAAACTGTGGTAGAACAAACCTTTCCTCTTGCTCCATCACTCAGGCTCTTACACATGGTGAAAAATAAACAGCCACCAACTTTTACAGCAGCAGGACTTGGAGTGTGCTGTTGGGAGAGCCACTAAATCTTTAAAGGAGGTACCTTTGGAAATCTTTTATAGACACTCATCTCCCCAGCAGGAAAGCCAGTGCTGGAAAGAGACATCTTTAACAAATAAATAAGAGTTTATTAAGTCACTTGTCTCCACAGCAGGAAATAAAGTAGGGGGTGGGGAAGGAGGGTGGTGGGGTGGCAAGGAAGGGAAACAAAACACCTTCCCCTCGCAACCCCTCTGCTCCAGCAGAGCTGTATTTATTTAAAACACTCTTCTCCTAAGACAGATGGAAAAAATAATTAACCCAGCCACCCACCCCTTTTATTAAACTCCTTTGTGACCACCAGGGCTACGATTAACGTGGCCACCATAAAACCCCAGTCCCCTACCCTCAAAATAAAGAGAAAAACACAAGCAAGAGCGAGACACCGTGCAGGGCAGGAAGGAAATTAAGAACCTGCCTCTAGGGCAGTGACAATATTTTTCTGAGTACCTGCTGGAAAATTTGACAGGAGAATCATAGTGAGGGGGTATTATCCAGTTTATCTCAGTTTGGTCTTGAGGGCTCACAGAAGAGAATCTTCCTCTTAGGCAACCAACTTGTGTGGAGCTGCCGTGGCTCAGAGGGACAGAATGGCAGCATAGAAGTTGTCCCAAACTCTCCCAGTTTTGCAGCTTGCCCAAATCCTCTGCCCAGTGTGCAATCACAGACAATTCCTGTGGTGCTGGGTGTCTCATCAACTCTTTTTTTCATTCACTGGACTTTCCCACTGTGCTCCTCCTGCTGCTTCCAGGATTTCCATGCCTGCAAAAGGCCAGGCCAGGTTTCCCCACAAGAAATTGTCTTCATTTCCACAGTGCAATGGAAATCTGGCTTTCTCCAGTTGATGACACAGCACTGTTTAGACACATGGATCCCAAGCAGCTGATTATCTTTTCCCCCGCTGCTAATATCTTTTATAGTCACCTACACCTTAGTTTCCAGTCCACAAGACCCTCCTGTCCACAAGATCAAAGATGCTCAGGTCAAAGAATCTTCATCCCTTTGTGATGACTCTTCTGTGATTCCTTAAACTCCACTGCTCTGCCTGTCATCAGAACCATGGGGAAAACAGGAGATCCTGAACCTGTCTGTGGAAATTCACATGTATCCTCATTAGCACAGTGGCTTCAAAACCAGATGAAAAGAGCTAATTAATAGAAGATTAGAGCAGCTTTGTGTATGTGACTGTTTGCAGTTACAGGACTCCCTGCTGGAGCCACCACTCTACTTAGACAGTGTATTATTTCCATGTTATCTTTAGCAGTAAACTTACCCTTTCTGAATGTGTTTGTGCTGACATTCCCTCCTTACTGCAGCACTTCAGTTGTCAGGATTACCCCAGGCAAGAGGAGATCAGCCAGAATCACTGTGTGGAAAAGGCTTTTCATCAGAACAGCCTCACTGAGGAATGTTCTGCATCGTGCCCACCAGGGCATGATGGTGAGGAGAAGCCATGCGAAACGTGGCAGCCTAGAACAAGAGCCTGCCAGGGCAGAATGATAGTCATCTATCTCTAAGGTGTGAGATCTCTCATCTTCCCAAACCAGACATTTCCATTCCAGGATTGCCAAGGAAGCTCCTTGCACACTCTCATCATTATCCAAGGAAGCATGGAAAACATTCTGAATATTTGGGGAGAACATTTTTTTTTTCCAAGCTGACCTGGGAAGTATTTTACTCACCTTTTATTAAGCACAGCCCTAAGGGTTCTGTTCTTTATCCCTTAGGAAAAGCTGGAGGCCTAAGGGCTTAGTCAGAGCTTGCTCTTGCAGAATAACTTCATGATCAGCATCCTCTGTGCTGTGGTGGGTGTGACCATGGGAGGATGAGCAATATCAGCTCAGCTACAGGATGAACAAACCACTCACATGGATAAAATGTTTCCTTTGAGCCGTCACAGGGGCAACTGCTTATAATGTTCTGTAAGTACAGAAAAGAATCATAGAATGGATTGGGTTGGAAAAGACCTCCGAGATCATCAAGTCCAACCCTTGGGCCAACTCCAGTCCCTTTACCAGATCATGGCACTCAGTGCCACGGCCAAGCTCACCTTAAAAACCTCCAGGGATGGGGAATCCACCCCCTCTCTGGGCAGCCCATTCCAATCCCTGAGCACTCTCTCTGCAAAGAAGTTTTTTCTGCTCTCCAACTTCAATTTCCCCTGGCAGAGCTTGAGCCCCCCGTGCCCCCTTGTCCTATTGCTGAGTGCCTGGGAGAAGAGACCAACCCCCAGCTGGCCACAACTTCCCTGATGTGGCACTTCCAGACAGTGCTGAGGTCACCTCTCAGCCTCCTCTTCTCCAGCACAAACACCCCCAGCTCCCTCAGCCTCTCCCCACAGCACTTGTGCTCCACTCCCTTCTCCAGCCTCGTTGCTCTTCTCTGGCCCCGCTCCAGCCCCTCAATCTCTTNGCCTTGTTGAACTCCATCCCATTGCAATCAGCCCATCTCTCCAGTCTCTCCAGATCCCTCTGCAGAGCCCTCCTGCCTTCCAGCAGGTCGACACTCCCTCCCAAAGAGATACCTGGAGTGCATGTAGGAGAAACATGTAACCCAGACTGATCATTTGGACTGAAATAGAAGATGCTTCCACTTTAATAAGAGACCTTTTTGTAGGAAAAACCCTGGAAGAATAATATTAGCAGTGCATAGGTCCAAATCTCTATCTCCTTTAGTAAAATGGTTTAATAATGCACAATTAGTATCATCTCCCCATCCCTGTGTTCCTACTATTGTTAGGTCAACAGTAAGCAAAATCAGGAAAGTAGGTATTAATTACAGCTAACATTTGCCAGTCTGTCTTTATGGTGTGTGTTATTTTCGATAACAGGGCGTTGATAATTAGACTATTGGATGTGATTGCAGATGTTGGGGAAGGTTGGACTGGCAGAGTGTGGTTCAGCAAAAGGGCACTGAGTCAGGAAACTCTGAGTGAGTTTATTGCTGGCTCTGCCACTGGAGTGTTTTGAAAACTTGAGTAAATGATAAGGACAAATGGGCTTCCTTTATAAGACATACATTGACATAAATGGATAAAAAAGTGTTAAAATGAAAGATAAAAGCTGAGATTGGACTTGAAGCATTACAGGAATGAACAGTCTGGGTGGAGTGGGAATATGCTGAGCTGGATGTGGAAGTCTCATAAATGTGGGGTTTATGGTTAGGTGGAGATGACAGCAGCACCACTTTAATGCCCTGTCTGGATGGATTTTATACACATCCTGTTTGGTAGAGCTTAGGCTATCTTCATATGGCTGTTTTAATGCCTCACACTCACCTATCAACTACATTAAAGATAGTTATATGAATTTTATCACATTCTCAGCAGGGATCAGAAGTCAACATCTAACCCTTCGGATCTGAGGGAGGAGCTGATCACTCCAGATTTTCAGCTTCTGGTTATTGGCAATCCAAGTACTTCCATCCTGCTGCTCTGCCAAGCAGCCTGTTCCTCTGGCAGGCAGGGATTACCCAGCTGGTATGGGCTGGCCCTACTCACTGGGTGTGCTGGTTTGAAGGGAAACCGGCAGGAGAAATGAACCCAACACAAAGGAGATTATAAGTCAGAGTTTCAATTTAGTAACAATATTACAATAAATGCAATGGCACAAAGAGAAATTGGGTCTAACCCCCAAACTCAGCAGTGTAACCCAGCCCCCTGGGGCACAAACACAGTGGGGTTTGGTGGCCCCTGTGCTGAGCCCCACGNGTGGGTGTGGAGGTGCCAAGGAGTCCCTGGAGGGGAGTTCTCCCAGCTCCTCTGCCAGGCTTCTTTCCCAGCCAGCTGCCAGGCTGAGGGCTCAGCTGTGCCCTGGGCAGCTGCTGCCAATGGGCCATTGTTCCCAGTTGCTGGGCAATGGCCCAGAGGGTTTAGAATGCCCAGCTTTGGTCACACCCACACAGGGATAGACTGGTCCCACCTGCTGAACTGGGACACTGGGGTTTCATCATCACTCCCAGAGTTCATCCACTGCTTGTGGGGATGGATCTCCAAAGAGATTTGGAGGGTTTAATCCGTTTCCTGAGTTCTGCCCATCAACAGTGTCTTCGTTTCCTGCCACTTTATAAAACAAGCTTAAGTTACAGTCACAGACTTGATTTGGGTTATTCTAAATAACCCCACTGAGCTGCTTCAAGTTTCCACTCCTCTGGGATCCTGCTGCAAATATGGGCATTGATGGGAATGTTCAGTAGACTTTTTATCAGCTCGTCCAGCCTTGATTCTACATGGTTCAGATCTCTCAAAATTTTACCATTCACTTGAATAGAAGCAGAAATAAAAGCTTGAAGAAGTGGGAGTTCAGCCCTCACTGTGTGACTTGTTCCTGGAGTGGGGAAAAATAACAAAGCAGTTAGAAAACCTGTCTGAACCCTCTACTGAATGGATGCCATCAATTTTGCATTAAGCGATTTAATCTAATATTTAACCAAGAACCAGTAGGTGCTGCTGGTCTGTAGTTACTGTGAGGTACCACTAGAGAATATCATCTAATTTGATTTTTTTCAGGCACATAATTCAGGTTTATGTTCTTAAAAGCAGGTGATCACAAAATGTGAATTTGACTACTTTATTTCCAGTTCAATTCCAAATGAAATAATACACTGCTGAATGTTTTAACTTTGCATCACAGTAGAGTGGGTTTGCTCATACTCAGGCAAGCTTAATACATGTTGGTGCTGTCACTGTCTCTTTCTCAACTATTATATATAATTTTGCTCTTAGGTTTAGCCCACTTTTGACAGACAATTCAAAGAGATGGCTCAGTTGTGTCAGGAAAAAAGTCTTTGTAGAAACTGATATTTAACCAAAATTTCCTGCTCACATCAACCAACCATTTGCCCATGAATTATTGACAGCTTTTCACAACATTTTCTAACTTGAATTTAACATCATTTTCTGTCTGTTTTTTGGTATCACCTCTTGGAATGGTAGCAAAGCTGAGCAGGTTGGGACCTGGTTTGCTCAGAGAGGATGTGACAAGCACAAATGTCTGCTTTGGCATCAAGACTCCTGCTCTTAGAGAAAGCAAAAGTATTAGAAAGCAGGAAACCCTGATCTTGGAAGGAAGTTACTTTCTGTACTTCTGAAAACTCGGGGCAAATTTAATGACTGTCGGCATGAGGGTACAAAAATATTTGCTTATGCTTTCAAAATACTGTGCGTGGCCAGTTGTTCTAAAAACCACTGTCACTGTTCACAACTGTTACTGTGATTTATCAATTCTGTTGTACCATTTGACTGAAAATTCATTATCTGGCAAATGAGTGAGGATTTCAGGCCTAATTAGACAGACTATGTATTTATGTAGCCATCTACTTTATACTGTAATGATAAATAAAGTGAGGAAATGGATGCTAGGAAGCTGATCGAATATGCGTTTAGTTCAACATACTCTTGCCACTGGCTTCAACATTCCCCATTGTTCCTTCTGGAATGCTGGAGAGTGGTGAAATGAAGAGATTCAGTAAAAATGCAGAGGAATTTATCACTGGAGAGGACGTTGGTGTTTACTCAACCCACAGCAACCCTAAAGCTCTGGAGGTGCTAAGGATGATGAATACACCCCGTCTTCTCTTATGAGTGTGGTTTAAATTGCTGTGTTTGTGTCCCAGTTCAGCAGGTGGGACCAGTTTATCCCTGGGTGGGTGTGACCAAAGCTGGGCATTCTAAACCCTCTGGGCCATTGCCCAGCAACTGGGAACAATGGCCCATTGGCAGCAGCTGCCCCGGGCACAGCTGAGCCCTCAGCCTGGCAGCTGGCTGGGAAAGAAGCCTGGCAGAGGAGCTGGGAGAACTCCCCTCCAGGGCCTCCTTGGCACCTCCACACCCACCTGAGGGCTCAGCTCTGCTCAGGGGCCAGCAACCAGTCCAAAATCCCCCCTGACTGCCAGAGTCACATCCCCCACTCTGGAACTCCCTGCCCTGGGGGACCCACTGGGGGCTCCCACCTGCACCTGAGGGGACAGAATCTTGGGCTTTGGGGACCTCTGGGACCACTTAATGGACGCAGAGGAGGATGAGACCCTGGAGAGGAGGAGCCCTCCACTCTCCACCAGACTGTGCCATCATCTGCACCAACAGCTTTGTCCCTTCCTTTTCCTTTGGCCTCGGGGGAACCACGTGGGGTTCAGCACAGGGGCCACCAAACCCCACTGTGTTTGTGCCCCAGGGGGCTGGGTTACACTGCTGGGTTTGTGGGTTAAACCCACTTTCTCTTTGTGCCATTGCATTTATTGTAATAAATTTTATTAAATTTTGACTCTGACTTAGAATCTCCTTTGTGTTGGGTTTGTTTCTCCTGCTGGTTTGCCTTTAAACCAGCACAGGCTCTGATTCACTGAAACACTTCACCCCATGTCTGGCTCCAGGAGAGATCCTAAATCACAGCACAGCCAGACTAGCTGTGTCCTGCAATGCCTTTGCTCTACTGGGGCAGATTCCAATTAATAAGCAGGAAAACCACTACACACACAGACATCTAAATACAAAGTCATAGGACAAAATTAGATATTTTTCTGGTTTTGTTTTCTGAACAGGTATCATGGACAAAGAACTTTAAAACTGAGAAATCAAGCACTCAGGATTTGGGGAATAAATCAAGCTGTCTGTGTACAACTGAACTCAGCCCCAAATGTATTTATGACAGAGGAGATGCCACAGACACAGAGATCATGTGCTGGCTTTTTGCTGCTGGTTTTGCCACTCCTTGTTTAAGCAAATCTCTTAAAAAACTAATACGAAAAACTCAAAGGAAGTTTGGTCTGGATTAGGAACTTAGGAAAAAAAAAAGGCAAGGGAATTTGAAGAAAGTGAAGCTCAGACTGAGTAAAGAGAGTTTATACACACTCTTTTTTAACTGAATAGTTGGGATAACACTGCAGTTGGATTCTGTTTGACAGAATGTTTATTAATCTTCCCTCAATCACTGTCTGTAAAATAACAAAAACTACTCTCTCCTGGTTTAGATGTGTAGATGTCACACTGTGTCTTGGCATATTACTGGGAAAATTATTCTCACAATGTGTTCTTAGTCCAAGAGCAAACTAGACCCTCAGGTCTGGTTAGATTGATTTTTCTTTTCCCCAAGCAGGATGGACAAAGAAAGGTGGTAGGTTTTGCTTCGGTCCATCATAACAATAAGCAGGTCTTCACAAAATGTTTATTCAGGCTTATCTGGAGAGAAATCCCACACCTTGGGAGCTACTGGTCCTGCTTTCAAGTGCCTGAAGGAGTAGCTCCTACTGTCCTAAGTCATTCAATCACTGTGTGAGATGGACATCAGAATCAGTGGAATATGTGATTTATTTGTCCACAGAATTCCCTTAAAAACTCTCATCATTTAGTTGCACTGAAAACCTGGCAATGGACAAGGATAACAGGAAGAAGAAATGGGAAAAGAGAATAGGAAAGAAAAGGCTAATGGTAAAGGACAATAGGAAAGAAAAGGCCAGAGCTGCAACATTTTGGGAGCAGATCTTGCTGTGGTTGCTAGAACAGTAAGAGACAGAATGTGATAGCAGGTTTATTAATTTCTAATTATGGGCATGGCTTTATCTGCAAGTCCTCCTCCCCCTGCTCTCACTGCCCCCCTCCTCTCCCTGCTGTCCCCTGGGGCAGCACTGTGGTGGGGCTCAATCACTCTTTTATTAGTTGTGATATACTGTGGCTAATTCCCTTAATCTGGACCTTGCTTTGCTATAAAGCCCAGACCTCAGGTATTGAATTTCCCTGATCAAAGTGCAGCCAGAGTGGGACACAGCAATCCCCACTAAACAGGGCAGCTTGGGAGAGCTCGTAAAGGGACTCAAAGCAGCACACACACCCCCCCCACTCACAAGATGCTGCAATCAATTGGGGGAACAATCACGTGTGAAATATTACTGGCTCCTTAAAGTGCTGGCTCTGGGATTTACTGCAGTGTATTAATCTGCTGTGCTTAATGCATTGACCTTTCACCCCCAGCAATTCAGTAGTGGTGCTTGAATTGCCAGGAGCTGATACAGTGGATTAGGAACAGAAAGGCCCCACCACGCTGAGGTGCCACAGCAGCCCCAAACCATCCCACCAGCAACTCCTCCATCCTTCCAGAGACAGGGCCAGACAGCGTGGCTGCCACAGCAAGGCTGGCACTGACAGCAGAGCTGCTGGAAAGGCAGATAGTGGCAATAAGGCTTGTTATAAAACAATGGAGAAGGGCAGGCTTGTGACTGAGTCACAAGGCAGGGATTTGGAAGAATTGCATTTATTCCACACAGTCATTCTTTCCTTGTGTGTGGCCTTAGGCAAGACAATTCACTTCTTAGGGCCATGTCTTTCCTATCTGTAAATCTGGGAGAATGACACCTACACAGTTTTCTGAAGGGCAGTGGGGAGGCTTTGTTCACTGGCATTTGGAAGGCACTTTAGGATCACAGGATTAAAAGTGGTCTATATTCATGCAGAACAGTCTGAGATTCTGTACACTGAATATCCATCTAGATGGAGGAGAGGATGGAAGGGATCCTGCCTTCATATGTGCACCAGGAAACTCAATCATCAGTCTCAGAGCTTTCTCTTCAAAGTGATGTATTCACCTGAGCCAAGAAGTTAACTTACATCTAAAAATAAGTGCTAAACAGACTTGCAGAAACACATAGAAATAAATTATATGGAGGGTGATGTATATCTATGATGGTGAGATAATCAAATGCCCTTTTCCTGCTTCCTTGATCATTCAAAATCTTGACATTTCATGCACAGAAAACGCTTTGGAATTCAATTTCCAATGTTAACTCTTCAATGTCATCTTTATTCCATATAATTAAACAAACAGGGCTACTGACTTTGAGAGGAGTGTCCAAAAACCTCATAAAGGAGATTATTCTAAGTAATTGCTATCAAATGCCATTAAATTCTGAACAGCATTAAGCCCCCTCCACCCTCCTGTACAGGCACTCTCATTTAGGATTAAAGGGACCTTTATTTGATTTGTTTTACTTCAATGCAAAATAAATTGGTTTGACCTGAATTAAGCCCTCTTTGATACTCAGGAAGAGTGTCTACACGGGGATTTACTGTGCTTTAATTGGTCCCCTTCAGAAGTTAATTTGGATAATTTTTCCCCATCCCAGAGTACATGTGTCATATTAATAAAATGGCAGAGGAAGCAGAACACAGGGCTCTGTGGAGACACATTCAGGATTTCCCACTCCTGGCACTGCTGTGTTCTCCTCAGAACTGGAATATCCTGAGATGATGAATAATGGTGAGATTTGTTGACTAGACTTGGGTTGTCTGAGGTGAAGTCTCAAAGCTTGTTACGTGTACTAATTCAACAGAAAGATGTGCAACTCTAGAGGGTGACAAAGCCCTCCTGGGAGGCACCTCTGAGGCTGCTGCCATGGGATTTCTGTGAGCCCTTGTAAGGGAGGCTGTCCCCAAAGAGTTCACTTCACATTCCCTTGTCCCCACCCATGTGTTCACCATCTCTCCCCATTTCACCATCCCCTGTGCCAGCAAACATTCACCCAGCGGAACAAATTGAGTTGGGACACTGATCCGACCCAAACCAGCCCTGAACAATAAAACAACAGCAAGAGAGAGAGCAGGATGAGTTACAGAAGAGTCACTGCACGATGACTTAGGCTTAATGTCGATTGTGTGACCATATCCACAAAAAAGCAGGATGAGTTATTTCCCAGAGATAGTTCTTACAGTCTACCAATTGTATGAGCTTTTGCAACTCAGTTCATGGCAAACACCTAACCCAGGACAATGAAATGAAAAGAAACTTAGCCCCAAGGAATCACACTTGTGCCAGCTCCTATGAATGGAGTAGGGCTGAGTTTCTGAGCAATATTTATACCTCGGTCACAGAGTATTCTGAGTTGGAAGAGGCCCACAAGGACCATGGAGGTCCTTAACCACACTCTTAGGTGTGGTTAAGTGTCTTTCCTTCAATTTTTCACAGCAAGTATTGGCAAAGACAGTTGGAAACTGTCTTTTAAGTGCCCAATTTATTGTACCTTAGAGGGGTCTGTTTATTAGAAAATGCTGGGAGTTTATCCTGTGAAAACCATCCCTCCTGTAGAGCACTCAATACTGCCAATCAGGTTTGAGACTCTTTGCCCTATCTAAAAGGAGCTGAGCTCACATAAATTCACTTCTAAGTTAAGTCAATACATATATATTATAATCCAGCCATATAAATATCGAGAAACAGTCTTTATATGTGGGGCACTGCTGAGCAGACAGTGGATCAGACAACACATTGTGCATTACAAGACTATCTTGACTCCAGACATCATGGTCAAAAGGCCTGAGTGCTCAACTTGGACAGCTTTGAAACCAGAGCCCTTCCAATCAAGAAGCAAGGGCTTGGGATTAGCAAAGGGCAGGGGAGATGAACAGCAGGAGTGCTGAGAATGGTCTGAGCAGAAGGGATGTCACAGGGCCACAGAGGACAGTTAGTTGGGCAATTCTTTGCCCCTGTGGGCTGTGGGCCCTCTGCTCCTGCCTGACATCAGCCCCTTGGAATGCCAGTAACACAACACCCCTGCGACACCCGCGGCTCCTGCGCGCGGGTTTATGGCCCTGCTCCCACCCTCTGCTTTCTATCGGATTGTGTTTTCCACAGACAGGCAATAAAGAGGGGAGGAGGGGAAGGGGATTTATAGCCTGCTAAACTAAACTTCCCTGTGCTTGCTGTCCTCTGTCCCAGCCTTCCTTTGCTGCCCTGACCGCGCTGGAGGAATGGTGCTCACAGCAAAGGCTGGGGTGTGAAGGACGAGGCTTGTCAGGCACCACTTGGGCTCTCTCCTTGGGAGGTCAGGGAGCACCCAGGGGTCATCCAGCAGCTCAAGTCCCTCAGTGTCCCCACCCCTGCACCATACTGTCCTGGAAAAGCATCGGTGTTTTCATGTGCTAATGATCTTGACACCAGTCTTGACTGGCATACTTAGTTTGCCACATAAGGCACTTGGCTGGTTTAAAGGGAAACCGGCAGGAGAAATGAACCCAACACAAAAGAGATTCTAAGTCAGAGTTACAATTTAATAACA